>JABAKD010000023.1:26264073-26660009 GCA_012845835.1 Undaria pinnatifida | reverse complement strand
CCATCAACCATGGCACGGGAGCCTGCGCTTTGCGCGCTCCCCCCCCAGGCACGCGCCGCGCAACAATATAGCTGCGGTGACGGCGCGTCGCCTTTTTACGCGTATGTGTTCATCCCCCCCTCTCCCTGACCAGGCGGTGGCGGTCGGTTTGAGGTGTGGGACGGTCGACCCTCGAAACACTTTTTCTGATCACGAGGTGGCGGTCGATTTGAGGTGTGGGAAGGCCAACACTAAAACACCGAGATCTTTTGTGAGGCTCGATCCGGTGTTTGCTCGCGATAAGGGCGGGCGCTCTGTTTTTTTTTCCATCAAGGAGGAGTCGACAAGATTAGCTACCTCGTCTCCCTTCTCCAAAAGACATAACGGAAGAGAGCTTCCTCGGGTAAAAATATTATTGCCTTGCCCGAGCCCCGCTCCAGAAGACGCCCACAGGGTTACGGACCCTGCTTCGTCTTTTAACACGCTAACCCACGTGTTTCAGGCTACGTCTGCCCCAGTGGCACAGGAAGAAGATCCGACACTGCGCGACGGGCCAGTGGTGACTCCACGGCCTCCAGCCTGATCAGCTGGACGCTATTCCCGTAAAATTACGGAAGAATCGCGCCCCGCGTCAAGCAGAAACAGTTCAGAGCCCCTGCCCCTTCGGGCGCAGTTAGAGCAGTTTTCTTGCGATTATACGCCAAAAAGCGAAGAGGCCACGACGCGAGAAACCGTGGGTTCGGACTCGCGTCGTGCTCCCGAGGCCCCTGGTGTTCCTGAGGGGGACACTACAGGCCCGAAGAGCCGAGGACTGGTGTTCCCAGACGGGGACATTGCAGACCCAAATGCCCAACGAGGCTACCGACGGGTTGGCACCGTCGGTGTTGGACTCGTTTTCGGGTGCAATGAGGGCGGCTTCTTATGAGTTTCTGCCAGCGAGTGAGGAGGACCCGAGGCGAGAAACCCCGGGTTCGGACTCGCATGTTGCTCCCGAGGCCTGGTGCTCCCGCAAGGGGACATTACAGGCCCAAGTAGCCGTGGACTGGTGTTCCCCAAAGGCGACATTGCAGACCCACAAATGTCCAACGAGGCTGCCGACGGGTTGGCACCGTCCGTGTTTGCCATTTTTCGGGCGCAGTTAGAGCGGATTCTCGCGCTTTTCCGCCAACGAACGAAGAAAGACCCGAGGCGAGATACCACGGGTTCGGATTCGCGTCGTGCTCCCGAGGCCTGGTGTTCCCGGACGGGAACATTGCAGCCCAAATTTCAACACGGATTTTGACCCCTCTCTCATGTACTCCACAGCCAAAGTGGTGTTATTCTGGCAGCCCCCATCCTATTTTCCACCGTGGTCCCCTTCGTCGTTTGCCGTGGACGACGTACCATATTCTTGCGCGGAGCAGGACATGATGGCCGAAAAGACCAAGTTTTTGCAAGACCATCGAGCAGTGGGGCTCATTTTGTCGTCGCCTCGCCCAAGCATACGCAAACGCATCGGTCGAGGCGTGCGCAACTTTGACTCCGCTGTTGGGGACAGGGAGAAGCAAAACGCCGTGTCGCCTGGCACCTACGCCAAATTCACGCAGAATCCAGCCATAAACAAATCCCCTTTTGAGCTCTGACAACAAGCTTCTGGCTGAATCCAGCCCTCTGAACCCAGTGTGGGGCATTGGCCTCCGGGCGGATGGTCCCAGGGCCAAAAACCCATACCAGGGGAGAGGAAAAAACTTTCTCGGTGAGGCACTTTCTGCCGTTCGCGCAGCTATTTGCGACAATGAGACCGGGTCGGCGCACCCGGCCTCCCCTAGTCGGTTCCGCACCTGCACTGCGAGTGCAAGAACCAAGAAATCTCGTCCGCGCCGCAACCGGACCGTTCAGAGCGGCCAGCGCTCGCAAAGCTTCCCCTTCGGCGTTTCCGACCTATATCTCGGGCGCGTTGGCCAATGAAAAGCCGTGAAGTTGTGGAGATAGCTTTTAGCGTCGGCCCTGACCTTGCAATGTCAGAACACTGCCCCTGTTTCGTCGAGAGTACTGTGACGCTGGACGACGTTTTGTTCACTATGAAAATCGCGTATATCAGTCGAGCAACGCTCGACTCGGAGAGGCACTGGACTCCTATAGATTTGGGGACCGGCAGCTTTGCTTGCGTTCCCAAACGCCTCCGAGGATACTGAGGGGAACAAAGTTCCGCATATCCTCCGGCCACAAGACACAGGAGAGCATTGGCAAAGTGGGGACCCTCAATGCACGAGTCCAGCGGTAGCTTGAGTTCGTCACCGCGTTCGATTGCACACTCGAGTACCGCAAAGGCAGCGCCAAGGGCATCGCCGATTTCTCCGGCCCGTTTTCCAGAGCCCGCTACGGAGTACGACCGCAGTGGCTTGAAAAAATTCAACCTCGTGGGGTTGACAAGCACCAACCCCGTTGGAGATAGCGGTATCTACCTCCTACGGACCCGTGGGCTGCGCGCTCCCTCCTCACAGATCCCAGGAGTCGGTTTTGGTGGACTCGCGCCCCTCGCCAAAAGCACTGTCTTGGGTGGGCTCGTACCCCACACCGAAGCACTGCTTTGGGTGGACTCGAACCCCTCGCCGAAAGCACTGTCTTGGGTGGGCTCGTGCCCCGCACTGAACATGCTGCCTTGGGTGGGCTCCCTCTCACCTCTACCGCGTTTCACGATTTTCGCACACACGAGCCACGTATAAGGATTGACGGCCTTTCTGTTTCCCCGGGGAGATTCGTCGCTCGTGTTTCTACCTCCGTCGCCACTACCGAAGGCTGTACCGGCCGCGGGTCGATTTCACCTGCCGCCGACACTGTTTTCGCTTCGGTTTTTGCCATACCCATCGAGGGCGGCACGGGCTCCGCAGAAGCCCTGGCTGCAGCGACGCCCATCGCACAGCCGACTTATCTTTCCCGGAGTTCTTTACAGGAGACGGCCCCTGCCGCGACCACCGGTTCGACTGTGTCCGTCTCCGCCATGCTTGGCACTCCAGCCCCTCCGTCATCGACGACGCGGCGACGAACAGCGATAACAACGGGTAATGCACCCCCGCTGTAGATTATGGATTCGGGCCCGGCGGGGCCCCTCGGCCATCTTGCGGACGAAGTACAACCCCGTCGCGAGTTCCACGGCCGCAGCCGACCCCGTCGCCGCCGCGACCCCTGCTCTTGTCGACTCGCCGGTCCGCACGGTGCCACTACCGTCCGACCGCGACCACGCAGAGCCTATAGGGGAACTCCTCTCTTACGGCTCACGCCTTCTCCTGGTGGCACGCCGACCGCATATACAAGGGCGGACGCCCTTCGCAACGCTGCTGAATTGCGTTTCGCTGATTCCGTCGCACGTTACTCACATGGCGATTGGAAGCGAGAGCAGCACGCTGAGCCGACGTGCCACGCCATGATGCGTTACGTTTCTATCGGCCGGCCATCGGTCCTGCCGCCCGACTTTTTGGCGTGCTACCTCTCGCACAAGCGTCCCTCTCTCTCAGACATCCAGGAGCTGGCGGGTAAGGGTCGACTACATACAACCGACGACGATATCGTCCTACTCGTCCGTAACACGACACTCCCGCCAACAAGCTCTGACAAACCGAACTTTGTGGGGCGAGCTGCTTGCTTGCTAAACGACGAGCCAGTTTGCATCTACGTTCCCCTGCTTATGCGCCCTTGGATCGTGCAAGCTTGCCACTCGACGGCCTCCTGCCACCTTGGCACCACGCGCACGTTGCGCATGCTGGAGCGTTTTTATTGGTGGATTGGCATGAGTGTGTGCACCCGGTGGTGGCTTCGCCACTGCTTGAAGTGCCAAAAACGGAAAACCCCACCGCTGACTGTCCGCTGGCCCATCATCACAATGCCTCTGCCGGAAGGTCCAGGTATCGCCGTCAGTGTTGACTACTTCGGCCCCCTTCCGGTCACACCACGAGACAACACCTACATCCTGCTGTTCACCGATCGCTTCAGTCGTCGGGCCGACATGTTCCCCGTCACTGCCGCTGAGTTCACCGCGGAAGGTACAGAAAATATCATGGTGAACCAATACATCCCCTTGTGGAGGTGCCCGCGCACCATACTCTCGGACAATGGACTGCAGTTCTGCTCCAAGCTTTCACAAGCTGTATATCAGCTGTTAGGTGTACACAAGCTTGCTACAAGCTCCTACCATCCCAACTGTAACGGGGGCGTTGAGCGGGTAAATCACACTATGGCACAAATGCTGGCTATGGTCGTCAACGAGCGACAAGACGACTGGGACTTGCATCTGCCCCACGTCGAATTCGCTTACAACAACTCTGTCAGCGCGGCGGCGGGTTTGGCGCCCAACGAGGTCCACATGGGCAGACTCCCACGGCTCCCCCTGACGATTTTCGACCGCAAAGGTGTCGAGGGACACCAGAGTCTGGCCCGTGACCACCTGGCCTATTGCGATTTGGCCACCGACCGGCAAAAGCGCGCGAACGACATTGTCCGCGCACACCACGCCCTCACCGTTTCCCGTGTTAACCGCAGAAACTCCGCTCTCGCCGACGCGCTGCGTCCAGCACCTAACTTCACTGTGGGTGGTTGGGCATGGGTATACAATTCTGCGTCTACCATCCGCCAGGGTGTGAAGGCGAATACCGACGCCAAGGTACTCAAGGC
Source organism: Undaria pinnatifida (assembly GCA_012845835.1). Classification (NCBI taxonomy): domain Eukaryota; class Phaeophyceae; order Laminariales; family Alariaceae; genus Undaria; species Undaria pinnatifida. The sequence continues at coordinate 26,655,383 of JABAKD010000023.1, read as the reverse complement.
CAAACTCGCGCTTAACTGGACGGGCCCATACAAGGTCCTGGCCGTCGGTCCCTGCTCCGCCGCCGAGACCCCGGACGGCTCGCCGCTCGGGAGCAACCTCCTTTATTTGGATCTCCCTTCCGACCGGCCTGGTTCGGACGCTCGTCGGCGTGTGGCCATCGAGCGCTGCAAACCCTGTGCCAACCCCCACGACAGCGGGGACATGCCCAAATACCTACCGGCGGGGCTGACACAGTATGTGCTCAACAAATTTTCCAAGAAGTCCCCGCCGTACCACGTCACTCAAGACGGCGTTTCGACTCCCCTCCAACGGCTGGAGATGGAGCAGATCACTGGTCACCAGTCGGTACGGGGGCGAGGTGGCGTCATCGCGGTGCTATACAAGTCGCATTGGGCGGGACTCTCCGAACCGTCGTGGGAGCGGGAAATGGACCTTCACCTCTCCCGCTCCCACATCTTGCGTTATTGGGCCGGAACCCCGGACCAGCACCGCCAAACCAACCGCCTTTACCGCCGAATGCGGATCGGGGCGGCACAGCGTGAGCTCTCCCGCAACAACGGGGCACGTTTCCTAGCGCCGGGCTACGCCTGTGTTTCCCGCACCGATTGGCTCCGTCGCTACCACGACACCATACTTCCTAAGGGAGCCCACTTTTGGTACAAGGGAGACGATGGTTTATGGTGGCTAGGAAAAATCAGCGCGAGCACTACCGAGGACAAGGTATACCTGGTCCGCTTTCTGGACGACCCGGGACCGATTAAACTCCCTCTTCCCCCGGCGCGCTACACGACTTTAACGGGAGCCGTACGAGGCTCTTGGTGCTTGCAAGTTCACATCGCCAGTGCGTTTCCTCGGGGAATCCAACGTAACGTAGACGAATCTCGAGGCGCGGCCGTGGCCAGTTGACTTCCAAGCCACCACCGCTTCTCGATAGTTCTTCATTTTTTTGAGGTATGAGTTTTGCGTCTTTGTCTTTGGGTCGTTCGTAGTGTCCTGAGGGTCTTCATCGAGTTTTGGGGCGGTTCTTTCCATTTTTTTTTCTTTTTTCTGTCTTGCCTAACCCCCTGCTAAGTGCCGGGTCAGGGTTCGGGAAAAACGCCGCTATCTGAGGCGCAGGGTTGCCGTCTTTTTGTCATAGTTCAAATTCGCCCTGCCGACGCCCTCCTCAGCCCAGAGCCGGGGGGCGACCAGTGTACGGGTCTGTGTGTCTTCTTTTATGTTTTGTGTGTTGTATTTGTTCTGCTTTGTTTTTTTTTCGTCTAAACACTTCCTCCCCTAGCGGGGCTGTAGGTGTTGACACCTTCCATCCCGGGTATTCGTCGTTTCCTCGTCTAACCCCCCGCCTTGGCGATGGCCCGCGGGAGGTTTTTCGCATGACTTCCCCCTTGTGTTAGCGCCTGTGTTCCCCTCCATATCGACAAGGGCTCGCCTCGCCATAGTACCTTTTCTGTGGTTGGTTTACCGCAGAGCCTTTCCTGCCCCCCCCGCCACACCGGCGGCATGCGGCAGGTTCTAGAGCCTTTTCTGCCCCCCCCGCCACACCGGTGGCATACGGCAGGTTTTTGATGGGTGACTATTGCCTTGCTGTAGGGTCTGCTTTTCTTTCTACTGCTTTTCTTCGCGTGTTCCTGGCTCCATAGCCAGACGGTTAGAGGTGTGGGAGTGGGGTTTGAGGAGCCGCATCTTCGACTCATGGTCTAGTTCGTAGAACCGGAGTTTCCCCGAATCTCCCATATTTCTGCATATGCGACTCATCAGGGTGGGCTAGTGTTAAGATACGGCCTCGAAAGGCCTGTAGGTATCCGAATTTGAGATCATTTGAATGGGTTTTGTATGATAAGGTTGGCGGTTTATATTCGGGGAAGTTAGGAATTAGATCGGAGGCACGCGCCTCCGATCTCAGAAGCTATCCCGTGCTCTGGTGGAAACGAATAAAGCTACATCTCTACGAAGGAACGAAAGTGAGTACTCTCCGAGGACCTGCTCAATTGGCAGACCTGCAGGGGGCACTCTGTGTCCCCCACCTTTAATTTCACAGCAACACGGGGGGTTATAAATCCTGCGAGGGGGGCTCTTTGGTTGAAGTTGATCCTTAATCCTGCAAGCAGCAAGCCGGTTTTCATTGATTGCCTCACACACCCCACCGCCCTACACAACGATATCACCTCCCCCTCCAAACGCTCTTCTACATCAATCACCACCCAGCCCTGTAGGGCACGGACACGAGGTAGATGCGGCTGTGCCACCATAGCTACGCCGGGAGGGTCCTCTCTCGGCTGTGCTGTGGTGGGCTACTACTACTACAGCTGCTGCTGCTGCTCTGTCTTCTTCGCGTTTGTCGCCATACACATCCGTGCTCTTGCCTTTGGCTGTGTGTGTCGCCACACGCCCGCCCTGCTCATCATCATGTATGTGTCTCGCGTTTCCGTTAGTTATTACAATCGTACGCAGCCGCGTCTTAGCGGCAGATGGCAACCACGTGTGAAAGGCTGCCGGACAGCAGCACGGGTGAAGTTGTGAGGGGGCGCGCACATGAGTGCGCACACGGTGGCACTACTCCAATTCATCTCGAGGATTGCCCAGACAAGATGAATGCCGTCTGCCCCCCAGTTTTTAGGACACAACATCCCGATCTACGAAGAAGGCGCATTGATTTCTGCTGTCACAGCAGTTATGCAAGAATGTTGCCGGAAATTTCCGCCAAGAATTTTCCCAGAAATCCGTGGTGGGCACACTTTTATAGTGATGGAAAAAAAAACGTTTCCATTTACATCGCAGGCGATATTCCTATCGGACCTGGAAGGCGTTATACACTCTCGATTTACTCTACAACCACCTAAAAAATAAATAAAAAATAAATTATCATATATAGGGTGGTTGTAGAGTAAATTCACTCTACAACCACGAAAAAAATAAATAAAAAATAAATAATCATATATAGGGTGGTTGTAGAGTAAATCGAGAGTGTATAACGCCTTCCAGGTCCGATAGGAACAATGCCTGCAATGTAATTGGAAACCTTTTTTTTTCCATCACTATATAAGTATGCCCACCACGAATTTCTGGGAAAATTCTTGGCGAAAATTTTTACTCTACAACCACCTAAAAAATAAATAAAAAATAAATAATCATATATAGGGTGGTTGTAGAGTAAATTTACTCTACAACCACCTAAAAAATAAATAAAAAATAAATAATCATATTTAGGAATTTACTCTACAACCACCTAAAAAATAAATAAAAAATAAATAATCATATATAGGGTGGTTGTAGAGTAAATTTACTCTACAACCACCTAAAAAATAAATAAAAAATAAATAATTATATATAGGGTGGTTTCGAGAGTGTATAACGCCTTCCAGGTCCGATAGGAACAATGCCTGCAATGTAATTGGAAACCTTTTTTTTTCCATCACTATATAAGTATGCCCACCACGAATTTCTGGGAAAATTCTTGGCGGAAATTTTTACTCTACAACCACCTAAAAAATAAATAAAAAATAAATAATCATATATAGGGTGGTTGTAGAGTAAATTTACTCTACAACCACCTAAAAAATAAATAAAAAATAAAAACTTATATATAGGGTGGTTTCGAGAGTGTATAACGCCTTCCAGGTCCGATAGGAACAATGCCTGCAATGTAATTGGAATCCTTTTTTTTTCCATCACTATATAAGTATGCCCACCACGAATTTCTGGGAAAATTCTTGGCGGAAATTTCCGGCAACATTCTAGCATAACTGCTGTGACAACAGAAATAAATGCGCCTTCTTCGTAGATCGGGATGCTGTGCCCTAAAACTGGGGGACAGACGGCATGCATCTTGTGTGGGCAATCCTCGAGATGCATTGGGCATTGGAGTAGTGTTACCGTGTGCGCACGCGCGTGCGCGCCCCCTCACAGAACTTCACCCGTGCTGCTGTCCGGCAGCGTTTCACACGTGGTTGCCATCTGCCGCTAGGACGCGGCTGCGCACGATTGTCACGGAAAACGCGAGACACATTCGTACATGACGAATAAAACAAGGGCCGGCGTGTGTCGACACACACAACCGAAGACAAGAGCACGAATGTGTATGTCGACAAACGCGAAGACACAGCAGCAGCAGCTGTAGTAGTAGTAGCCCACCACACAGCCGAGAGAGGGCCCTTCCGGCCTAGCTATGGTGGCGCAGCCTTATTATCTATCTCGTGTCCGTGCCCTACAGGGCTGGGTGGTGATTGATGGAGAGCGTTTGGAGGGGGAGGTGATATCGTTGTGTGGGGCGGGTGGGGTGGGTCAGGCTATCAATGAAAACTGGCTTGCTGCTTGCAGGATTAAGGATCAACTTCAACCAAGGAGCCCCCCTCGCAGGATTTATAACCCCCTGTATTGCGGTTTGGGATCGTTCGGGTTTAATTGTCCATATTCCTCGAATGATTCAATGCTATTTTGATAATAATGTTGCTACTATATCACCTTATTTAGTCGAAAATAAAAATTGAATTTAGGGAGTTTGTCCACCTAGACATGGCTTGTTCTGTGTAAGTAATCGAAGCCGGCCACGCGAATTGGTGCCATGTCGTCGGCTGATTGAGAGGCGAGAAGCCAACATTGCGAGAGGTAGGACCACCGGACGGAGCAGCCGCAGCGCGGCCTCCGAAGGTCCTTAGCACAGCGTAGACCGCCTGCGACGCTTCGAAAACAACCTAGACCGCCGCAAACCCAGTTTTTTGTCGCCCTGCACCTCGAAAGTTACACGACCAACTACCACATGATGACTTCGCTCAGAAGTTCCACCGCTATATCCCCGTTGCTGCTGCCCGTGTCGGGCGGCGGGGTGGCGCCAGCCCATCCAAGAGACACCTAGAGCCATAGCCTCCAAGCCGCTGCCGGCCAAAAGAATCTGCGGCTAGCCGCGGCGCTCCGGGGAGGACGCGAGCCATCGCTCGCCTCGGTCGTTGCCCACGGGTGTTCGTTGACCCTTTAGCGTTTTTTGAATTTATTTATTTCCTAGAACGCACTGCGCCGTTCCTTGATAATAAGAGCCAAAGTTGAATTTTTCGTGTATTTTTCATGAATTTCAAATTTTAAAAAAAAAATCGAAATTTGATTTGGCAAGTTCCTCGTTAATACGGGCCCTAATTTGTGGTTGTTAACTTTTCCATACTTTTTGGGCCTGAAAAATTTCCTAAATTATGACATAACGCCTCCGTATTTTAAGACAAAATATGGAAAATTAGGAAAATTAGGAAAATTAGGAAAATTAGGACAAAAAAGCTCTCCGATAAGAAATGCCCTAAAAATATGGAAAAGTTAACGATCACAAATTAGGAAATCCTGTCGTCGATTTCCATATTTCCAAGGCAGTGCTCCGACAAGCGCCGTGGCTCAACGCTGGGACCATCGGGTAGCTTCAAACGTTGACCAGGGTGGTCCAACATTATGGCCGATGGAAGGAAGCGGCCTGGGCCTCCGGAGGACTCATCCACGAGTCGGACAAAGCAACGATTCAGCCTTCCCAATTATCCAGACACGAGGCGCAGAACAGAAGGCTATCGCTGGTGTCCTCGTCGTGTTCGGCATGCTCCTGACAGCAGAAGTTACACTCTATGCTCCCAAGACACGGGCGCCTATGCACGAGCCGCACGGTATGACATGGCCAGAGTTCAGAGAGGATCTACGTCGGCGCGAGGCTTTCCGCAGGACTGTTCGAATGTCTGAGGCGAGCTTCGTGAAGCTCGCTGACCTGCTTCGTCCAGCTATCCCAAAGAACGAGCGCTTTGGACGTGAGTATCATGTGATGTGCCCTGGTGCCTGGTATACGAGTACGTAGTTTGTCTTCGCATCCAAAGGCTGTATCCTCTGCAGCCCAGCTACGTTGTAAGGCTCAGCACTCGATTGGAGCATCTCCCATCTACCATACCCTCTGTATATGATCGTTTGTATGCCTGGTACGTTGCACGGCAACTCGTGCTGCTGCAAGGCGGTATGTACTCATGAACAAAAAACCACCTGTACATACGAAAAGTAATAAAACATCAGCTGTGAGATCGATCTTCCACAAAATCCCGGCCATAAAACACATGGTACGACTACGAGTACGTGCTACCTACGAGTACGTGATACCGGCACCAGGTACCTGGTTTACGAGTACGTAGTTTGTCTTCGCATCCAAAGGCTGTACCCTCTGCAGCCCAGCTACGTTGTAAGGCTCAGCTCTCGCTTGGAGCATCTCCCATCTACCATACCCCCTGTAAATGATAGTTTGTATGCCCGGTACGTTGCACGGCAACTCGTGCTGTGGAAACCCGAGTTCGATTCTCGGATTGGACACCATGTTACGAATCGGAGCCTGTAAGGGGGAGTCAGTCTGGGATCAGGGTGGACATGCGAGTATATTCATGGCGAAGAAGACGAAGGTATCTAGCCTACTAGAATCGCAAGGTCCACACACCGGCTAAATCTGTAGCCCGCATCAGGTATTCATAATGACTGACCTCCGCAGGTCCGATACGACCGAGTTCGGAAGGCACTTGAGCGTTCCTCGGAGAGAGAGAGCAAGTCCCTTGTACAAGTGCTCAGGATGGGAAGTCTCCCGAGAAGGTGGCGTGAAAATGGTAACTTGATTGCTGATCCGAAGGTTCATGAACGTGAACCCAAGGAATTGTAGAATTGTGTAATTATAAAAATTGTGGCAGGGTGGGGCAGCCACACCCGACTAAGGGAGGGGACATAAATAGCGCGGCCCCTACTATCACAAAAACGCCTGTCATAATAACTCTTGAAACTGTCACTGAACCGTAACACTGCTGCAAAGCGGTATGTACTCATGAATAAAAAACCACCTGTACATATGCAAAGAAATTAAACATCAGCTGCGAGATAGATCTTCCACGAACTCCTGGCACATGGAACGACTACGAGTACGTACTACCTACGAGTACGTGATACCGGCACCAGGTACCTGGTATATGAGTACGTCGGTGACTCTTTCGTGGTTTACGGAGGGAGCTATATATTAGGGTTATAGCAGCTGTTCGTACATACAGTACCACTGCAACAGCAGTAGTCGCCTTAGGCAATGCGAGGGTAGTGCATTGCGGCAGGCAGGAGTGCGTTGCGGCAGGCACAGCAACGGGATGAGCAATGCTGCTGTACCGGATGGGGTTGGAGCTCGGTCGAGGTGGACGCCAACTTTTTTTTTTTTTTTTAATCCTCCGGCGGATGGGGAAAAATAAAGCTTTAGCTCACCACACTTCCACGTATTTTTATACGCGTCGTGTGTCGATTTAACTCAGTTGCTTTCGCAGCCCAACGCTAGCTGGCGCACCCTTCGGGTCCCATTGTGGGTATAGCGTAAGCTGTCCCTACCAGTGGTCTTCGTTACAACCCCGGCAGCGCAAGCTGCCGTTGTATACGGATGCGTGTGTATGTCGACCCGGCCTGTCCCTGAGGGTCGGTTTCGGTGGACATAGCCACACGGAATGTCATCTTTCCGGGTAGTGTGGGACATGCGCAAGCTCACCCACAAACAAAACCCCTGGCCATGGGAGATGGCCTTCCGCCGGACTTGGTCCAGTTATGTTCCACCCTACCCATTCGGGCGTTGGTCCTCGACAGCATTCTATCGTTTTTGCTCTTACCCAGGACTGCGTTGCGCGAAGCATGAACCTATCGAGGTGGAAATCCGGCTGGCGATAGGCCTGCAAATGCTGGCGGGGGGTTCCTACTTGGATATCGCACCGAGGTTTGGCATTTCACAGTGCACGGTTTTCACCATCATGGGGAAGGTCGTCGACGCGGCGATCAACAACACCCCTGAAGTCGGCCCGTTCTTCTTTCCGCAGACAGACGAAGAGTGACCATTTTTTGCCGCGGGATTCGAGATTAGGGTACGTTTACTACTGTTATTACAACAGCAACCTGTCACAGCAGCAGTAGTCTATGGCGTAGTTACGCAAGCTGTACGTACGAGATTGAAGTCTATAGAGTTGTTTTCCGAAGGCAGGCCTGCGTATTTCTTCGTGAGGAACCTTGGTTCTGGCGTCCTCATGTGACCCTCTTTGAAGTACGCCTCCCCGGCCCTGTTTTAGTTCGTCCATATGTCAGGCCAAGAGCACCAACGGAATCTTTAATCATGTTGTGTCTGCCGCAGATAGCCTGTTGATCAAGATGAAAGCGCCGCCTGCAAAGAGCACCTCCCACACCGTATCGTACTTCTCAGGCAGCAAGACGGGATTCGGCTTTAACGTTCAGGCGACGTGCGATGCCAACTATCGCTTCTGCAGCGTCTCGATCATCGCTCCGGGGGCTGCGAACGATTAGTCGGCGTGGACCCGATCTTCTGTGGCAAAGGCAACTATGCGCCTTCCAGACGGGTACCACATCACCGAGGATGCAGCGTACCCAATCAGCGAGAAGTTGCTCACGCCGTACCTCGGGAAAAGCTTGCCAAAGGACCAGGACTCCTTCAACTTCCGCCTGAGCCAGCTGCGGGTGAAGATCGAACAGTCGTTCGGCATCCTCGTGTCAACGTGGGGCATTCTGTGGAGGCCCCTCAGTGTAGGGTTCGCAGGCCGGACTGACCTGATCGTCGCCCTCTTCCACCTGTAAAACTTCTGCGGACATGAGCAAACCAAAGTGGTCGCGTCGGAGAAAGACTACAAGGCAGGAAAGGGGCGAATCTTACTGGCGACGGGCGGGGTTCTGCCGCCTGCGTGCAAGAGTGCGGTCCAATCGGCAGGCCCAGCCACCAAACCCACGCGAAGCGGTGAAACTCCCACGCGAGCGGCGACCACTTCGCTCTTAGCCTACAACAGACAGTTCCGCCCGAAGGAGAATATTCTCAGGAACGCCTAGATTACTACGCGTTGTATAATGCGCAGGTAGAGAGTTTGTCGGCATTCGAGCGTTGTACGGCGGGGGCGATTGCGCGGTACAAGGAGGATGGGAATGGCATTTGGAGGATGGGAGGTGTGCCGGAGTATAAACTATTGGAGATGGACGTGATGGTCGTCAACGGGTGAGCGTTGGGCCAGAAAAAGGATGAGTGTCAACCGTGGTGATGAACGTCTGATGACATGGCCTTTTAAATACCGAGGCGGAAGGGGGGGGGGGTTGGCTGTTGGATTCGATACGTGCATCTGACGGCGTGGTTTTTCTAATTCCAGGTGGTGAGTTTGAAGACAGCTCCCTATACACCCCCCTCCTCCCCCAGTTATTACTGTTTGTCGAGCGTCAGAAACAAAAGCCCCACCCCCCCTATCTTGGTTTGTACATTATCGTGTGAAGAATCGTGTGTTTTTTCGTGAGAGTACCCCGGTGCAGCCGGCCACCGTTTTGTTATTTTTGAATAGGAGTGCAGGGTGTTGGCCGTCGAGCGTCAGAAACGAACCCCCCTCTTCTCAATTTTTCTAATCCTGCCTGACGAATCGGTGGAGGGTGTAAGTTTGCGGTTTTCCGTGAGAGTACCACGGTGCAGATTGCCCCCTTCTTTCTTGTTTGAATTGGGGTGCAAGGAGTCATTTGTCCATCGCCCGTAACGAACCCATCCGCCGCTCTCGTTTTTTCCCTCACGGTCTGATCAAGCAATGGCGGGTGTAATTTTGTGGTTTACCGTGATAGGGCCACGTGTTAAATTAAAGGTGGGGGACACAGAGTGCCCCCTGCAGGTCTGCCAATTGAGCAGGTCCTCGGAGAGTACTCACTTTCGTTCCTTCGTAGAGATATAGCTTTATTCGTTTCCACCAGAGCCCGGGATAGCTTCTGAGATCGGAGGCGCGTGCCTCCGATCTAATTCCTAACTTTCCCGAATATAAACCGCCAACCTTATCATACGAAACCCATTCAAATGATCTCAAATTCGGATACCTACAGGCCTTTCGAGGCCGTATCTTAACACTAGCCCACCCTGATGAGTCGCATATGCAGAAATATGGGAGATTCGGGGAAACTCCGGTTCTACGAACCAGACCATGAGTCGAAGATGCGGCTCCTCAAACCCCACTCCCACACCTCTAACCGCCTGGCTATGGAGCCAGGAACACGCGAAGAAAAGCAGTAGAAAGAAAAGCAGACCCTACAGCAAGGCAATAGTCACCCATCAAAAACCTGCCGTATGCCGCCGGTGTGGCGGGGGGGGCAGAAAAGGCTCTAGAACCTGCCGCATGCCGCCGGTGTGGCGGGGGGGGCAGGAAAAGCTCTGCGGTAAACCAACCACAGAAAAGGTACTATGGCGAGGCGAGCCCTCGTCGATATGGAGGGGAACACAGGCGCTAACACAAGGGAGAAGTCATGCGAAAAACCTCCCGCGGGCCGTCGGCAAGGCGGGGGGTTAGACGAGGAAACGACGAATACCCGGGATGGAAGGTGTCAACACCTACAGCCCCGCTAGGGGAGGAAGTGTTTAGACGAAAAAAAAACAAAGCAGAACAAATACAACACACAAAACATAAAAGAAGACACACAGACCCGTACACTGGTCGCCCCCCGGCTCTGGGCTGAGGAGGGCGTCGGCAGGGCGAAATTGGACAATGACAAAAAGGCGACAGCCCTGCGCCTCAGATAGCGGCGTTTAACCCGAACCCTGACCCGGCACTGAGCAGGGGGTTCGGCAGGACAGAAGAAAGAAAAAAAAATGGAAAGAACCGCCCCAAAACTCGATGAAGACCCTCAGGACACTACGAACGGCCCAAAGACAAAGACGCAAAACTCATACCTCAAAAAAATGAAGAACTATCGAGAAGCGGTGGTGGCTTGGAAGTCAACTGGCCACGGCCGCGCCTCGAGATTCATCTACGTTACGTTGTATTCCCCGAGGAAACGCACTGGCGATGTGAACTTGCAAGCACCAAGAGCCTCGTACGGCTCCCGTTGAAGTCGTGATGCGTGCCGGGCGAAGAGGGAGTTTAATCGGTCCCGGGTCGTCCAGAAAGCGGACCAGGTATACCTTGTCCTCGGTAGTGCTCGCGCTGATTTTTCCTAGCCACCATAAACCATCGTCTCCCTTGTACCAAACGTGGGCTCCCTTAGGGAGTACTGTGTCGTGTGGGCTCCCTTAGGGAGTACTGTGTCGTGGTAGCAACGGAGCCAATCGGTGCGGGGAATACAGGCATAGCCCGGCGCTAGAAAACGTTCCCCGTTGTTGCGGGAGAGCTCACGCTGTGCCGCCCCGATCGGCATTCGGCGGTAAAAGCGGTTGGTTTGGCGGTGCTGGTCCGGGGTTCCGGCCCAATAACGCAAGATGTGGGAGCGGGAGAGGTGGAGGTCCATTTCCCGCTCCCACGACGGTTCGGAGAGTCCCGCCCAATGCGACTTGTATAGCACCGCGATGACGTCACCTCGCCCCCGTACCGACTGATGACCAGTGATCTGCTCCACCTCCAGCCGTTGGAGGGGAGTCGGAACGTCGTCTTGAGTGACATGGTACGGTGGGGACTTCTTGGAAAATTTGTTGAGCACATACTGTGTCAGCCCCGCCGGTAGGTATTTGGGCAAGTCCCCGCTGTCGTGGGGGTTGGCACAGGGTTTGCAGCGCTCGATGGCCACACGCCGACGAGCGTCCGAACCAGGCCGGTCGGAAGGGAGATCCAAATAAAGGAGGTTGCTCCCGAGCGGCAAGCCGTCCGGGGTCTCGGCGGCGGAGCAGGGACCGACGGCCAGGACCTTGTATGGGCCCGTCCAGTTAAGCGCGATTTTGGCCTTGAGTACCTTGGCGTCGGTGTTCGCCTTCACACCCTGGCGGATGGTAGACGCAGAATTGTATACCCATGCCCAACCACCCACAGTGAAGTTAGGTGCTGGACGCAGTGCGTCGGCGAGAGCGGAGTTTCTGCGGTTAACACGGGAAACGGTGAGGGCGTGGTGTGCGCGGACAATGTCGTTCGCGCGCTTTTGCCGGTCGGTGGCCAAATCGCAATAGGCCAGGTGGTCACGGGCCAGACTCTGGTGTCCCACGACACCTTTGCGGTCGAAAATCGTCAGGGGGAGCCGTGGGAGTCTGCCCATGTGGACCTCGTTGGGCGCCAAACCCGTCGCCGCGCTGACAGAGTTGTTGTAAGCGAATTCGACGTGGGGCAGATGCAAGTCCCAGTCGTCTTGTCGCTCGTTGACGACCATAGCCAGCATTTGTGCCATAGTGTGATTTACCCGCTCAACGCCCCCGTTACAGTTGGGATGGTAGGAGCTTGTAGCAAGCTTGTGTACACCTAACAGCTGATATACAGCTTGTGAAAGCTTGGAGCAGAACTGCAGTCCATTGTCCGAGAGTATGGTGCGCGGGCACCTCCACAAGGGGATGTATTGGTTCACCAGGATATTGGCTGTACCTTCCGCGGTGAACTCAGCGGCAGTGACGGGGAACATGTCGGCCCGACGACTGAAGCGATCGGTGAACAGAAGGATGTAGGTGTTGCCTCGTGGTGTGGCCGGAAGGGGGCCGAAGTAGTCAACACTGTCGGCGATACCTAGACCTTCCGGCAGAGGCATTGTGATGATGGGCCAGCGGACAGTCAGCCGTGGGGTTTTCCGTTTTTGGCACTTCAAGCAGTGGCGAAGCCACCACCGGGTGCACACACTCATGCCAATCCACCAATAAAAACGCTCCAGCATGCGCAACGTGCGCGTGGTGCCAAGGTGGCAGGAGGCCGTCGAGTGGCAAGCTTGCATGATCCAAGGGCGCATGAGCAGGGGAACGTAGATGCGAACTGGCTCATCGTTTAGCAAGCAAGCAGCTGGTCCCACAGAGTTCGGTTTGTCATATCTTGTTGGCGGGAGTGTCGGGTTACGGACGAATAGGACGATGTCGTCGTCGGTTGTATGTAGTCGACCCTTACCTGCCAGTTCCTGGATGTCCGAGAGGGAGGGACGCTTGGGCGAGGGGTAGCATGCTAAGAAGTCGGGTGGCAGGGCCGACGGCCGGCCGATAGAGATGTAACGTATCGTGGCGTGGCACGTCGGCTCTGCGTGTTGTTGGCGCTTCCAATCGGCATGTGAATAACGCGCGACGGAATCCGCGAACCTCAACTCCGCAGCGTCGCTGAGGGCGTCCGACCTTGTATATGCAGTCGGCGTGTCACCAGGAGAAGGCGTGAGCCGTAAGAGAGGAGTTCCCGTGTAGACTCTGCGTGGTCGCGGTCGGACGGTAGTGGCACCGTGCGGACCGGCGAGTCGGCAAGAGCAGGGGTCGCGGCAGTCGACGGGGTCGTCCGCGGCCGTGGGACTCGCGGGGGGGTTACCTCGTCTGGAAGATGGCCGAGGGGCCCCGCCGAGCCCGAATCCATAATCTACAGCGGGGGTGCATTTCCTGTTGTTGTCGCTGTTAGTCGGCACGTCGTCGACGACGGAGAGGCTGGAGTGCCAAGCATGGCGGAGACGGACACAGTCGAACCGGTGGTCGCGGCAGGGGCCGTCTCCTGTAAAGAACTCCGGGATAGATAAGTCGGCTGTGCGATGGGCGTCGCTGCAGCCAGGGCTTCTGCGGAGCCCGTGCCGCCCTCGATGGGTATGGCAAAAACCGAAGCGAAAACAGTGTCGGCGGCAGGTGAAATCGACCCGCGGCCGGTACAGCCTTCGGTAGTGACGACGGAGGCAGAAACACGAGCGACGAATCTCCCCGGGGAAGCAGAAAGGCCGTCAATCCTTATACGTGGCTCGTGTGTGCGAAAATCGTGAAACGCGGTAGAGGTGAGAGGTAGCCCACCCAAGGCAGCATGTTCAGTGCGGGGCACGAGCCCACCCAAGACAGTGCTTTCGGCGAGGGGTTCGAGTCCACCCAAAGCAGTGCTTCGGTGTGGGGCACAAGCCCATCCAAGACAGTGCTTTTGGCGAGGGGCGCGAGTCCACCCGAACCGACTCCTGGGATCGGCGAGGAGGGAGCGCGCAGCCCGCGGGTCCGTAGGAGGTAGATACCGCTATCTCCAACGGGGTTGGGCTTGTTAACCCCACGAGGTTGAAATTTTTTCAAACCACTGCGGTCGTACTCCGTAGCGGCTCTGGAAAACGGGCCGGAAAAATCAGCGATGCCCTTCGCGCTGCCTTTGCGGTACTCGAGTGTGCAATCGAACGCGGTGACGAACTCAAGCTACCGCTGGACTCGTGCATTGAGGGTCCCCACTTTGCCAATGCTCTCCTATGTCTTGTGGCCGGAGGATATGCGGAACTTTGTTCCCCTCAGTATCCTCGGAGGCGTTTTGGGAACCCAAGCAATGCTGCCGGTCCCCAAATCTATAGGAGTCCAGTGCCTCTCCGAGTCGAGCGTTGCTCGACTGATATACGCGATTTTCATAGTGAACAAAACGTCGTCCAGCGTCACAGTACCCTCGACGAAACAGGGGCAGTGTTCTGACATCGCAAGGTCAGGGCCGACGCTAGAAGCTATCTCCACAACTTCACGGCTTTTCATTGGCCAACGCGCCCGAGAAATAGGTCGGAAACGCCGAAGGGGAAGCTTTGCGAGCGCTGGCCGCTCTGAACGGTCCGGTTGCGGCGCGGACGAGATTTCTTGGTTCTTGCACTCGCAGTGCAGGTGCGGAGCCGACTAGGGGAGGCCGGGTGCGCCGACCCGGTCTCATTGTCGCAAATAGCTGCGCGAACGGCAGAAAGTGCCTCACCGAGCAAGTTTTTCCTCTCCCCTGGCATGGGTTGTTGGCCCTGGGACCATCCGCCCGGAGGCCAATGCCCCACACTGGGTTCAGAGGGCTAGATTCAGCCAGAAGCTTGTTGTCAGAGCTCAAAAGGCGATTTTTTATGGCTGGATTCTGCGTGAATTTGGCGTAGGTGCCAGGCGACACGGCGTTTTGCTTCTCCCTGTCCCCAACAGCGGAGTCAAAGTTGCGCACGCCTCGACCGATGCGTTTGCGTATGCTTGGACGAGGCGACGACATAATGAGCCCCACTGCTCGATGGTCTTGCAAAAACTTGGTCTTTTCGGCCATCATGTACTGCTCCGCGCAAGAATATGGTACGTCGTCCACGGCAAACGACGAAGGGGACCACGGTGGAAAATAGGATGGGGGCTGCCAGAATAACATCACTTTGGCTGTGGAGTATATGAGAGAGGGGTCAAAATCCGTGTTGAAATTTGGGCTGCAATGTTCCCGTCCGGGAACACCAGGCCTCGGGAGCACGACGCGAATCCGAACCCGTGGTATCTCGCCTCGGGTCTTTCTTCGTTCGTTGGCGGAAAAGCGCGAGAATCCGCTCTAACTGCGCCCGAAAAATGGCAAACACGGACGGTGCCAACCCGTCGGTAGCCTCGTTGGACATTTGTGGGTCTGCAATGTCCCCTTCTGGGAACACCAGTCCTCGGCTCTTTGGGCCTATATTGTCCCCTTGCGGGAGAACCAGGCCTCGGGAGCAACATGCGAGTCCGAACCCGGGGTTTCTCGCCTCGGATCCTCCTCACTCGCTGGCGGAAACTCGTACGAAGCCGCCCTCATTGCACCCGAAAAAGAGTCCAACACTGACGGTGCCAACCCGTCGGTAGCCTCGTTGGACATTTGGGTCTGCAATGTCCCCCTTTGGGAACACCAGTCCTCGGCTCTTCGGGCCTGTAGTGTCCCCTCAGGAACACCAGGCCTCGGGAGCACGACGCGAATCTGAACCCACGGTTTCTCGCGTCGTGGCCTCTTTGCTTTTTGGCGTATAATCGCAAGAAAACTGCTCTAACTGCGCCCGAAGGGGCAGGGGCTCTGAGCTGTTTCTGCTTGACGAGAGGCGCGATTCTTCCGTAATTTTACGGGAATAGCGTCCAGCTGATCAGGCTGGAGGCCGTGGAGTCACCACTGGCCCGTCGCGCAGTGTCGGATCTTCTTCCTGTGCCACTGGGGCAGACGCAGCCTGGAACACGTGGGTTAGCGTGTTAAAAGACGAAGCAGGGTCCGTAAACCCTGTGGGCGTCTTCTGGAGCGGGGCTCGGGCAAGGCAATAATATTTTTACCCGAGGAGGCTCTCTTCCGTTATGTCTTTTGGAGAAGGGAGACGAGGTAGCTAATCTTGTCGACTCCTCCTTGATGGAAAAAAAAACAGAGCGCCCGCCCTTATCGCGAGCAAACACCGGATCGAGCCTCGCAAAAGATCTCGGTGTTGTAGTGTTGGCCTTCCCACACCTCAAATCGACCGCCACCTCGTGGTCAGAAAAAGTGTTTTGAGGGTCGACCGTCCCACACCTCAAACCGACCGCCACCGCCTGGTCAGGGAGAGGGGGGGATGAACACATACGCGTAAAAAGGCGACGCGCCGTCGCCGCAGCTATATTGTTGCGCGGCGCGTGCCTGGGGGGGGAGCGCGCAAAGCGCAGGCTCCCGTGCCATGGTTGATGGGGGCGGCGTTTGGAGCGCGTACCCCATTGCTGAGTTTATGCCGCGGCTGAGGGGTACGGCGCCGGAAGCGCGGTTCCCGTTGCCGAACTCAGACCATGACCGAGGGGAACGTCGCTGAAAGCGCGCGTTCTCGCCGTCGAAAACGAAAGAAAGAAAAGAAAAAAATTACGTGGCTGGAGGAAACCACGCTTGAAGCGCTAGTTCCCGCCGCCGGTACTACGCCGTGAGAATCGTCCGCAGACGGCGTAGGAGCCCGTGGGCTCTTGACAGAGGCAGTCTGTGCTGCGTTACTGGACAGGCTAGCAACAGAACACGAGCATGTTCTAAAACCAAAAGAGGTACCCCTCGACAGTGTTGTCGACGGTGCCGTACCGCCGTCGAGCTGTCGATTGCCGTTACGGAATGTACCAGGTTGGCGCGCAAATTTATTTTCGCCCAGGTTATGGGCGGCTCCAAAGCGCATTCGAGGAGCGGGAGCGGGGGCAGAAGAGGCGGGCGAGCGCATGATACCACCATGGTGATCCGACGTGTATGTGGTATCGTTGTGAGTCTACCTGGCCCTGATCCTGAAAGATGGCGACGATTGACCAGAAAGATGGCGACGATTGACCAGAAAGATGGCGACGATTGACCAGAAAGATGGCGACGATTTTTCTTGTGGTTGTTCGGGCGAGAAGATTTGTCGTCTCGGCAGTAGCAGACCATGCGTGTTTGTCAACGTCGGTGTGCGTCATCATCGCCAAGTTGGCCAAGTTCAGGGTTCAAGCAGCCACTCGCAGTAATGAAAGGATGCCTACAATGCTTGAAGGAATAGTTGTCTTCGTGGCAGTTGAGGCAAAGCCCCCGGTTTTCTCGGAGGGCATCAGCGCGAGGTGAAAGGAGGCCGCTCCAAAGGGGAGGGTCGTCTGTCTTAAACGAGGCCTTAACGGCGAAACCTTCTGCATAATGATGCTCTCCTAGTGGCCAGCAGTTCGATGTGTGGTCAAGCCAAGGGTCAGATGAATCATCGATGGGCATGACAGTTGAATGATGGCTCGATCCCGTCTGCCACGAAAGCGACTGGGACGGCACTCGGCCCTGGCCTCGCCCATGATCGGCGGGCCGGGGCCCCGACAGGGCGCATGACCGCGCTCCCGTCGAAGAAACAGGGAGAGAAAAAAATGTTTCGCCGTTGACGGCAGGTGTCTTATTAGTCACTAAAAGCCCGCCACATAGCATCCAACGAGGCGTATGGCCGCGGGTTTGTTGCCTTCGAACCAGGGTACAACGCAGGCAGGAGAGCCGGAAATTGCTCATACGCCGCCACCCGAACCACCTCCAACACCACATCCGTCCCCGGAGACAAAACACGCTCACTCCGCGTAGCGGTCGGCATAAGTACGCGAAACTCCACTGAAATCAGAAAAAGGCATGCCGTTACACATTCCAAAAGTATGCAACTTAGTGTAGCCCTCCTCCGTGTCAACCCCGTCGAAGTGCGTGATCAGCAGACGCAACAGGAGGGTGAAAGCCTCAGGCAGATGCTCCTCCTGCCATGGCTCTTGACACTTTTTGCCTGCTACCACGACCACCTCGCTGTGGTCCGTGCTCGAGGACGAAGACGAGCGGGAGGAGGTTGACGAGCCGTCCCACGCTGAACGTCCTCTCGCGCCATTCCTCTGCCAGAGCGGCGGCCAACTGCCCCGGTTGTTGGACCGAAGTTGCCCCCTCGGCGGCGCCCTCAGGCACACCAGCACCCGATGCGCTGTCACCCCCGCGGCGGTGGTGGTGGTCGCCACCCCCACCATTTTTGCCGCCACCCCCCAGGTTGCGGTCCCCGCGGTCGCGACTGTCGCGACATTTTCCCCGGTTTCGTTCTGCCAACTCTTCCTCCGGGGTCCGGCCAAAAGACAGGGTCAGGGTCCTCGTCGTGAGCTATCAGCAGGGCCTTGACGAGGGCAAGGGTCGGGGCGGCTCTCGTCTGTCTAGCATAGGGCGTACAATCCACGCGAGCCCAGGCCGCTTCCACTGAGGACGTCCGCTTGCCGCGACACCGGCCTCTCTGACGGGAGGAGGGCGCAGGCCGTTTCCACCACCGCGGGTCGCCAACGCTGAGGAGAAGTCTACCCGCGGTGCAGACGCCATGCACGCGACGATGCCCTTGAAGAAGGCGTCGTTCCCGGGTCGTGGTCGCTGGGATGCGACACCCTGCGGGCGCGACGAAGGCAAGGGGGCCGCGGTAGCTCCCGCCGCAGCCGACGCAACTGATTGAGCGAGGGCTTGTTGCGCCCTCTTCGCAACCAGGGACGACTCCCGTGCAGCGGTCTTCGCCTGCTCGATATCTTCGTCAAACCGACGTCGGCGTGCTATCGTCTGGTTGGCGTCGTCGAGCGCCCGCTGGGCCCGCGCCGCCGCGTATGCCAAGTCCAAGGGGGCGGCATGGGCGCCCCGGTCCCGGGAGCTCTGGGGGTGGCGCTCTGTCGAGCGCGGAGAGCCCAGGTGGCGGCGGTGGTGCCCTGTCGAGCGCGGGGGGGGCAGCTGGTGGCGCTCCCCCGGGGCTGGCGAGAGCTGGCGTCGAGACGCCCCCGAGTCCGGTGGGGGTTGGTCCGTCTTCTTCTCAGCGCGAACCAGCGAATCGACCCGCTTGGTTGGTGGGAACGGGTGGAGGTATGGTGCTCTGTCTTCTGTCTCGTCACCGGAACCCGCCTCCGGTGGTTCCCCCCGTCTCGAGTCGCGGGATCTCGAGCGAGCTCTCCCTGTCTCGTGGGCATCCAGGTTGGGGTTCGTGGAAGACCTCAGCCTGCCCCGAGTAGCCCGCTTCCTCACTGATAGACATGTTGCTTGTTGTCTGTATGGAGGGCAGCCGAAGGAGGGGGTGTGGGGGAAGGTGGCGGGATGGGAACGACGCGTAAAGAAGCTATGGAGGCAGATATTTGTTGTGATGTCCCTGCTCCAAGTAGGGGTATATCTGTGTTTCAGCAAACAGCAACATATGGGCCTCGACTCCGTCCAGCATCACTGATGGTAGCAGCCACGCCAACTAGCCGTATAAGAGGATTACAGCAGTAACAAGGTACCAATCATCAAAACCGCAACATAAGAGCAGCGCCCAGTCTGACCGTAGGGTATATGGGTAACGCCCGCACGAACCGCAGTACAAGGAGCCAAAACTGGGCAGCACTGACCCTAACCGCAGTGCAGGGGGTGCAACACAGTAAAGGTACGTCTACAGCCATCGCACTTAAACAGGCATCATTCAACCTAGGCGGGGGGGGTAGCACAGGAAAGCGTCGCCCAAAACGCCCACGCTCATCGGACCAAAACAGGCAGCATTTACCCTAGGTGTAGTGTAGGGGTGGAAGCACAGTGAAGGGTCGCCCAACACGCCGACACTCATCGCACCAAAACAGGCAGCATTTAACCTAGGTGTAGTGTAGGGGTGGAAGCACAGTGAAGGGTCGCCCAACACGCCGACACTCATCGCACCAAAACAGGCAGCATTTACCCTAGGTGTAGTGTAGGGGTTATCACAATAAAGGTTCGCCCAACACGCCGACGCTCATCGCACCCAAACAGGCAGCGTTTAACCTAGGTGTAGCGTAGGGGGTAGCAGAGTGAAGAGTCGCCCAACACGCCGACACTCATCGCACCAAAACAGGCAGCATTTAACCTAGGTGTAGTGTAGGGGGGTAGCGCAGTGAAAGGTCACCCAACACGCTGACACTCATCGCACCAAAACAGGCAGCGTTTAACCTAGGTCTAGTGTAGGGGTGCAAGCACAGTGTAAGATCGCTCAACACGCTGACACTCATCGCACCAAAACAGGCAGCATTTAACCTAAGTGTAGTGTAGGAGGGAAGCACAGTGAAAGGTCACCCAACACGCTGACACTCATCGCACCAAAACGGGCAGCGTTTAACCTAGGTGTAGTGTAGGGGTGGAAGCATAATGAAGAGTCGCTCAACACGCTGACACTCATCGCACCAAAACAGGCAGCATTTAACCTAGGTGTGGTGTAGGGGTGGAAGCGCAGTGTAAGATCGCCCAACACGCTGACACTCATCTCACCAAAACAGGCAGCATTTACCCTAGGTGTAGTGTAGGGATGGAAGCACAGTGTAAGATCGCTCAACACGCTGACACTCATCTCACCAAAACAGGCAGCATTTAACCTAGGTGTAGTGTAGGGGTGGAAGCATAGTGAAGAGTCGCTCAACACGCTGACACTCATCGCACCAAAACAGGCAGCATTTACCCTAGGTGTAGTGTAGGTGGTGCAGCACAGTAGAGGATCGCGCACCAACCGTATAAAAAAAAAACGGGCAGCATCCGCCCCCACAGTAGTGTAGGGGGGGCGTAGGACAGTATACGTTCGCGCACCAACCGTATAAAAAACGGGCAGTATAACCCCCCCAAACAAGGTAGTTTCCCCCGACCGCACTAAAGGGGGACGGTCGCGCCTACAGTAGTGCTAATTGCTGCAGTATCACTGCTGTGTTCACAGGTAACGGCAATTTCAACCGCACCAAGATGGATAGTGTAGTACCAACACCAGCTGTAGAAAAATGTGCACGCCCACAGTCGAATAGAAAGGCTGTTTGCCCCCAAAGGTACCGCATCAAACGGGCTGATCTCCACTGCGCTAGTAAAAGCTGTGAAGCGCAGTATCTCCGCGAACTGTGTCGTAAGCGCTCTGTAACGGGCAGTAGCTGTCCGAACATGTGCAAAGAAAAAAAAAAAAATCCAGCGTAGACCCTAGCTATATCGTGAAGGGCAGCACATGTACCGGCAGGAAGACGGCCTAACGCCCGGACAGCTGAAAAAAAAAAATCCGTACCCACTCCCACCGATAAAGGGACAGTTACGTTAACAGCAGTGCGGAGTGCCGCACGGTCACAGCTGTGCATACACAGAAAGTGGTATTATAGTCCCCGCGTACCCATGAATGGGAGAATATAGGGCATCGCACACACCAACAGCCTTGCCCAAAAAAGCCAGCACAGAGTTTCAGCGTTCACTAGGTTCAAGTTCTAGTCACGGAGGGGCCAGGACGAGAAAAAAAAACTCTCGAATCGAACTTGCAAGGAGCACCCGCACAGCAGTGGGGGGTGTCAGAGCTGCGGTGCTGTAACTGTGGACGCTGGGGCAGTGAAGGGTCTAGCCATGTGGTGGATGGGAAGGAGCAAAGTAGGCGGCTTGGCTGCTGTACAGAGACTTCTACAGCAGAGAATCCGGCGGTATATGGCAGGCATTGACAGCGAGCCCATTGTGCTGCACTGTAGTTGGTACCTCTGCAAAACGATGGTGGTTGAAGCTACGCGACGCACGGCAGTAGTGGAACGCTGTTGATCGAGAAAGATCGGAGAGGGGTCCGAGGTGCGTCAAATTTGTAGCTTGTACTAATTTCGGCAGAAAGGGAGCAGCTGTTTGTTCGACGCACAAGACGGATCGACGTATGTACAGTACTGAAACCCATACGATAACGCGTGTACTGGAAAATTCGCCAAACGAAAAAGCCCAAACATTCCACGAGCACCGCCTGTTCCTTCCCAGGTAGGATCACAAGGAAGGAGCCCCACATGAGCTCCTGGAGCACAGTGCCCGTAGTCCAAGGGGGTCCCGCGAAGGGCGGTCTGGCTCCGACAGCAAAGGTGTATGCTGGTCGATGGGCTCTCTCAGCAAGCGAAGTCCCCGTCGAAGGTCATTCGAAGGGTTGATTCCAGTATGCTTGTCCGTGGCGTGTCGTGCATATGCCTCCAAGCCCCAAAACGCAAAAAAAAAATACAAGTCGATGGCCGATCTTGGGGCTTGTGCTGGCAACTCGCGGAGATGTGTGTGCAACATCCTGGCAGAGCGCGGAGCAAACAAGTCTGATGGGTGGGGCTCGGGCAGTTCCACTGCGGAGTGGTCTATGACCAGCTGGCGGTGAACTGATGCGACCAAAGGTCGGGACGAGGAGTGTGCTCCGAAGAGCAGTGTCGTCCGCACGTACTCCGAAGGTGTCCTCTGTGTGGTGCGTGCCCAGCAACCAACAGGAGGGACCAAAATTCGAGACGAGGAGTGTGCTCCGCAGAGCAGTGTCGTCCGCACGTACTTGGAAGGTGTCGTCCATGTGGTACGTGCCCGGCGACCAACAAGAGGGGCCCCTGCCATCTCACTGCTGTTGTGGTCGCCGTTGTAGGAGGAAGGGCGCTCCCTCCATTGAGAAGCCACCCGAGAAGGAACAGGGGTTGTGAGCTCGATGGAAAGCAAAAGCAAAATCGCTCGTACGAAAAAAAATCGGAGATTGGAGGAACGCTGGCACAATAGCATATCAAGCTCGTCGACGCCACATGTTAAATTAAAGGTGGGGGACACAGAGTGCCCCCTGCAGGTCTGCCAATTGAGCAGGTCCTCGGAGAGTACTCACTTTCGTTCCTTCGTAGAGATATAGCTTTATTCGTTTCCACCAGAGCCCGGGATAGCTTCTGAGATCGGAGGCGCGTGCCTCCGATCTAATTCCTAACTTCCCCGAATATAAACCGCCAACCTTATCATACGAAACCCATCCAAATGATCTCAAATTCGGATACCTACAGGCCTTTCGAGGCCGTATCTTAACACACGGCGCAGCTGGCACCTCCCCCTCTTTTTTTAATAGGAGTCCAGTGTATTGGTTGTCGCCCCCCCCCCCCCCCCCCCCGTTTTTTTCCTTCCAGTCCGGTCAAGCGGTGGAGGGTGTAATTTTGTGGTTTATCGTGAGAGTACCACGGTGCAGCTGGCCCTCGTTTTTTTGTTTTGAAGAGTCCAGGGTATTGGTCGTCGATGGTCTGAAACAAAGCCCCCCCTCTCGTTTTTTCCTCCCTGTCTGGTCAAGCAGTAGAAGGTGTAATTTTGTGCTTTATCGGGATAGTAGCGCGGTGCTGCTGGCGCCCCCCTTATTTTTGAAGAGGAGTCTAGGGTATTGGTTGTCGTCCCCCCCCCCCCCCTCCGACCCCGTTTTGTTCCTCCCAGTCTGGTCAAGCAGTGGAGGGTGTATTTTTGCGGTTTATCGTGATAGTAGCACGGTGCAGCTGCCCCCCCCCCCCTTTTTTTTTTCAAGAGGAGTCCAGGGTATTGGTTGTCGATCCCCCCCCCTCCCCCCGGGTTTTTTCCCCCAGTCTGGTCAAGCAGTGGAGGGTGTAATTTTGTGGTTTATCGTGAGAGTACGCCGGTGCAGCTGCCCTCCCCTTTTTTATATATAGCGATTGAGGGTATTGGTTGTCGGTCGTCTGAAACGAAGCCCCCCCCTCCATTTTCTTCCTTTCAGCCAGATGAAGCAGTGGAGGGTGTAAGTTTGATTACTTTCGTGAGAGTGCCCCGGTGCAGCTGGCCCCCGTTTTTGTCCATCGTCAGAAACGTAGCCCCCCCTCCTCTACCTTTTCCCTTCGCGAGTCTATGGTCATACGACTTCGACCATGCAGATTTCAACCCCCGCCGTCCCACCCCCCGCCCTGCCCGTTTCGGTTTCCTCCCAGCCTCATATACGAATGGAGTGTGTAATGTTGTCTGTTGTCGCTGAAGGACCTCGGTAAAGCTGCCTCCTTGATTTTGTATAGGAGTGCCTGCGATTATCGAGCGTACGAATAGAAAGTGCTCTTTCCCCCAATATGGATGCGCCAGCAGTTTTTTTATACTATGATATATCGAGGGTACATGTTCGTTTCTTGTAATAGAGAGGACGCCTACTCCTTGTTTTCCGTTATTCGTTTGCAACAGAGCAGTAGGTTGCCGAGCTTTTACCTGTAAGTGCTCCTTTACCCGCGCTTTGTGCTACTCGGTTTTGGATGGGGGGCATGGCGTCGGATGCATAAATATAGTAAGCACGTGGAAATAAATACGAGGGGTACTCATGACGTCACTGGACCTGTTAACAGCTGCGTTTCACAGGATGTGTTCGCGATACGACGACGCATAGTACTTACTGGAGATCGTAATAAACATGCTTCCGCGCCACGATGACCCAGCTCAATGACTTCAAATACGACTTTGAGGGCTCCTGTATCGGATTCAGCCACGATATCTTCTGATTGAAACCCACACGTGTCCCAAGCTGAAATGCATACGTTCCCGAGGGAAATAATTTCTGATACTGGAGAGGCTAATTTGCCGATATATTACTGTGGTTTGATGGGACAACAAATCAAGACAGGGAGTACTCTCGCTTGTCAATATCGAATACCCCGTATGCTCTATAAACCTGCACGTAAAAAATAAGCAAGTAGTGTGCTGGGGCCAGCTACAACGGGGTACTCTCACAAAGAAACTCAAAATTATACCGACCACTGCTCAAGGAGACTGCGAGAAAAACAACCCGGGGCGCGGGGGGGTGGGCTTCTGTTTTGACCCTCGGCAACAAAATAATCTTTACACCCATAAGAAAAAAACAGGGGCCAGCTGCACCGTGGTATGCTCAAGACAAATCTCAAAACTTGCACCCTCCACTGCTTGACCAGACTAGGCGGAAAAAACGGGGTGGGGGGGGGGGGAATCGACAACTAATACCCTGAACTCCTATTCAAAACAAAAAAGCGGGACCAGCTGCACCGTGGTACTATCACGGTAAACCACAAAATCACACCCGCCACTGCTTGATCAGACTGGGAGGAACAAAAAAAAGTTTGGGGGGGGGGGGATCGACAACCAATACCCTGGACTCCTATAAGAGCAAAAAAAAACGGGGCCCAGCTGCACCAGGGTACTCCCACGATAAACCACAAAAGTACACCCTCCAGTGCTTGACCACACTGGGAGGAACAAAACGGGGTGTTGGGGGGGGGATCGTCAACCAATACGCTGGACTCATGAAAAAAACGGGTGCCAGCTGCACCGTGGTACTCTCACGATAAGCCACAAAACTACACCCTCGAGTGCTCCACCAGACTGAAGAAAAAAAACGGCGGGGAAGGGGGGGGGGGAATCGACAACCAATGATTCTCGCCTTGAGCACGACAGGCGGGATTGAAAAAATGTTCCCCGGTGCTTGTCGGAAACAATCAACCCCAGTACCCGCATAAAACGGTGCTTCGACCTCCGGGTGTTGATGGAGGACGCATCCTCCGCGACATCTTCTTTCCTGATGATGGCGAGCACATCAGACGCCTTGCACTGATTTCCTCCGTACCTCAACGTAATGTTTTCGTCGACAGAGTATGACTTCTCCTTTATAGCCGCGCAAAGCGTAAGGACGACCCCCTCCGGGATAGTTTCTGACTGGACTGGTGTGCTCGCTTTGACTTGACCTGTGTTCAAAACGTAGCGAGCACCGGGGAACGGCACAAACTTTAATGTCATGGACGTGTGGCGTAAAATTGGGCTGCGCACTCGAACGAGTAGCCTGAAACAGTAGAGATAAAAAAAACTGCGCTATGAAGCAGTATACTGGATTGCATCAGAACTGGAAGCGTATACTGGCAGACTGGACCAGTACAATATACCACGAGAAATATAATACCACCTGGCAATGTACACTGCGCATCCATACGACAATGTTAAGCGGAAGGAGCGCTAACCGATGACTACAGCAGGACCCAATTATATAATAGTATACACATAGCAGTGTATATATAATGTGCTGTTAAAAGTCCTGCGTATACCCATGTATACCTAGTATACAGTACTGCTGTATACTAACAGGAGGAATAGAAGGGAGACCGCGGTGGACGAAGGCAGGAAGGAGATGGCAGACAGGGTAGCAAGGTACCAGGCCGACTAGTAGGTACATAGCACTTTTCGTCTTTTTCTGGGGGATTTTTTTCCCCTTTGTTCCCTCCTTGCGTGTCCAGGTTTTTGGCTCGTGTTCGGATTATCTTATTTTGGTTTTACTTTACTTTATTTTATTTCATTTTATTATGTTTCTTTTCCGAGCTTTGGCTCTCCTTTCCGGTTGGGTTGTTTCTTCGATTTCCCCTTCATTTTGTTTGTTTCATTTTTTGTTTTATTTTTATCTTTGTTTTTATTTGTTTTCTTATTATTATTTTGTTTTTGTTATTGTTTTTGTTTCTGTTTATTTCGTATTTCTCTCTTCCAATGTATTTCTGTTGCTGACGTATGTATGTTGTGCCTGTCGTACCCAGTACTAGGGCATGACATTGCGTTGTCGAATGCATTACGATGCATTATCTCTGTGTCGTAGCTTGTGACCACAGAGCTGATCTTTCTAGGGTGAAGAATCAGTACGGACACTGGGTGTGCTGGATGTCGACGAGTAGAAGAACGGTTTAATGTGAAGAACACACACATACTGGTACCTGGTATACTGTACGCGACTTACGTCAAGAACTTGGGAGTTAAGAATTTAAGAAAGAGCTTTGTTTAATAAGAAACTACGGCTAAGCGTTTGTACTCAGGCAGGAACGCCACTGTAAATACTACCTGGTATATAATACCTCGTAGCCTTTAAGACCCTACGCTCAACGTTGAGATCACAATAAGCCGCGAGCCTGAGCCCAAATAGGAGTTTCTTACCTGCTCTCGCGTACTTCACGATGATGTCCATACAAATACAGCTGTAGTTTGTGTGCCCACTCACAGGTCGCAGCTCTATATATCTTGCTGTACGTGCAAGATTAAAAAAATACGAATTCGTATACTGCTGTAGAGTGAGCAAAATTCAAAATTCAAAAATGTACGAACTCGCACAAGCTACGTGCAACCTTTGAAAATGTAAGAACTTGTATGGACTTGATCCTCACCTTCATCACCATCAGCTGTTGTTGTTGCTGCTGCTGCTGTCCCGGAGCCCCACGCTCTCAGCACCGGCGCCCAAACCTACCCTGGCCTTCAGCAGCTGCCTCCTTCCCCTGTGATTGGTGTACCATCAAAGTGTTCGTGGGGCTGATGCTGTCTGTGGCCTCGGTGATTGACGCCACATCTACACAAGTGCTTCCCCCTGAAAATCCAGGCAACTTCGTTCGCACTGGGCCCGTCGTCCTTCCGTCGCTGCTGTCGCCGGATTGCAAGAATCTGCTTGGCCTGGGGCAATTCCTCTGCGGTCTTCCGGGATGTCGTTCATGCTTGCTGTGTGACGACGCATGTGACTGCTGGTGTGGGTGGTGGCGGTCTTGCTTTATTGCTCGGCTTTCAAAAACCAGGACAAAAACGACAGGCAACCCCGCTCTCGATATTACTGCAGCCGTTTTTTCATGGTAATCCTGGAAAGAAAGGCGCGCCCTATAGACGTATTTGAGCCTGACGATATGCCTATATTTTTGGCTCTAAACCAAATTAAGCCCTATCGTGTTTTAAATGTCTAAATAGGTCTATTTTATCTACCTAACGACCACGGCAGACCACGGTGAGATGTGGATTTTCCCAAAATATGCACTTGGGCACATTTTGGCCCAAGTGCATATTTGAAGCAATTTTCCGAGTATTTTCCAGCAAACAACGGACACTCTGCAGCAGCAGCACAGCACAACACCCACGCAGTAATTGCAACGCTCAACCTAGCAAGCCGCTTGGTGTATCCCCAACCCGGGTTAATCAACCTGCGTGTACAACACCATCAGGAACGTTGGCGGTGGTCAGAGGCGTCCCACTCTCGTGGAGCGGCATGCCTCTACGAACTATTACTTGAAAAGGAGCCCTTGTTTATTCACGAGGATCGAGCGCACACACACAACACAACACACCACAAAACAAAAAAAACACAGCACAACACACAGACAACCAGCACCCCAACAGCCAACCCAACTACAGCACAACTAGCCGGTGGAAAACGCCCGCGAGACTCCTCCTACCCTGGCGTTCTCTGCGGTCAGAGAGCTGGGACTCTGACATAGTTCGTCGCGCGCTCGCGCTCCTGCTCTCTCGTCCTGAGGCTTTAATTTTTCGATGACACATTTTTTTTGTTTGGCTTTTGTGCCCGACGTAGCGCATGGCCGGTGCTGCTGCAGTTTACAACCCTGTTCAGTGTTGCCTCTTTCCCGCGAATGCCTACATTTCGAGGGTGGAAATTGAACCGGGTTGAGGGCCAGTCCTGCTGTGCTGCTGTACTGACTGCCACACTGAGACACACCGAAGGCAGACGCCTGCCAGGTATCCTACATATGAAGCGAGTATGGAGTACGAAGCACTCAATGTTTTTGCCAGGCACCAGTTATTTGTTTTGGCCGTTTGTTCAAGCTCGCACAGCATGGGCAGGGGAGGGTCTTTCTCGAAGTTTCCACCCACTCATGTGCTGACTGATGACATAAATCCTCGTCTTGGGTTGAGGGCCAGTCCTGCTGTGCTGCTGTACTGACTGCCACACTGAGGCACACCGAAGGCGGCAGACGCCTGCGAGGTATCCTACATATGAAGCGAGTATGGAGTACGAAGCACTCAATGTTTTTGCCAGGCACCAGTTATTTGTTTTGGCCGTTTGTTCAAGCTCGCACAGCATGGGCAGGGGAGGGTCTTTCTCGAAGTTTCCACCCACTCATGTGCTGACTGATGACATAAATCCTCGTCTTGGGTTGAGGGCCAGTCCTGCTGTGCTGCTGTACTGACTGCCACACTGAGGCACACCGAAGGCGGCAGACGCCTGCGAGGTATCCTACATATGAAGCGAGTATGGAGTACGAAGCACTCAATGTTTTTGCCAGGCACCAGTTATTTGTTTTGGCCGTTTGTTCAAGCTCGCACAGCATGGGCAGGGGAGGGTCTTTCTCGAAGTTTCCACCCACTCATGTGCTGACTAATAACGTGTGCAGAAGCAACCTGCAAAAAAATGTGTGCAGGAGCATGAACGCCTCGAGAACCAATCCACTACAAACCCATTTTCAATTACTGCAGTGCACGCAAGCCGAAAGACAGGGAAAAGGGCACGAAACAACAGCTGTTGTTATAAGTCAAAAAGCAGCTCACAGCAGCAGCAGACCAGAAGCAGGTCTCGACGTAGGGCACAGGGCACGCACAGGCCACGCACAGCGAATGACCTCTCTGGTCGATGTTTTAGGGAGCTATGTCGCAGTTGACGACGCGGGAAACGACGGGGGCATAGTGGAAGTGGACGGCGCCTGCGAGGACGGTACGTGTGCCTTTGGCGCGAGAGGGGTCCCTGCTCCGGCGACTCCTGAGGGAGCGAGTGGTATGCAGACGAAGACTACTGTACGTCGTCGACTCCTACGAGAGGGAGTGGCCCGACGTCCGACGGTGGTCTCATCAATGTTGACGATGTCAGCGAGGTCGGTGGCTTAGCGTTTCGCGCGAGAGGGGTCCCTGCTTCGGAGACTGCGGGAGCGATTGTCATCGGTATGACTACCAGTGCCCGCAGCGGTGGTGCGGCGGCAACTCCGGGGAATGCGGGTGACCCAACGCGAAACGTGGGTGACGAGAGCGACATATGCGCAGTGATGGCCGCTGGGGCGGTGAGTGTATGTGCACTGATCGAGAAGGGTTCGTGTTGTGAAACCAGTGTCGTTGCTATTCAGTACCTGGTAGTACAGTCAGTAGTACAGGACGCAAACAGAAAATACGTGGAAGTGTGGTGAGCTAAGACCTACTACTATGGAAAAAAAAATAGCGATTATTTTTGGCGATTATTTTTGTAGTTTTGAGGCTCCAGAAATAACTGCATCAGAAATAAGGGGCGTCCATTATGGCTTCTGATTTTTGGAAAGTGGTCTAATTTTGAATAATAGGTCTTGTTTTGCAGTTTGCCTTTATTTTTGAAATCTGGCACGTACACTGTCGCCGGCGACGTTAGGTCACCACCGCCTCTGCTGCGGTCTCTTCTGCTGCGCTGCTGCTGTGGTGCTGGTGTGGTGTGCCTGTGGTGGTTTCGATGGTGGTGGTGCTGCTGCTGTCGCGTTTGTGTGAGGATGAAGCTCTGTCTCGCACACAACAAGCGCAGTATGCTGTCGTAGGTGTGTTTATGATTCTTTGTTGTGGGTGATGCGTGACGTGTACAGCAGACAAGTATCATACCAGGTACAGTATGAGCGGTGGTGACATGTGATACTTGGTACGAGGTAGTATCCAAAAAGTCAAATAATCCCAGTTCTGAGGTTGGAAGAGCTGTTATTTCTGGGCTCAGAAATCACCAGATCCGCTGATTTCTGGCCTCGATTATTTCTGAACCCAGAAATAACGATGATTTCTGGTCCCATAGTGGATGGTTTTTATTTTTGGCGTCGGAGATCCCGGTTAAAGAGAGAAATAATCGATGAAAATATTCGCCATAATAGTAGGTCTATAGCTATATTTTTCCCCATCCGCCGGAGGATAAAAAAATAAGGGTAATAAGAAAACCAGCCTGAGATGTTGTAGAAAATAAGAAATTCGGGAGCCATCAAATTATGCTGGTGCTGCTATCAACAGCAGTAAGGGCACGGAAAATATGAGTTACGAGAGCTTGGACGCCAATTTTACGTTTCTTAGTGCCAACGCCCACTGCCCCACTGCCGTACAGCATCAGCCACATGACCAAGCCCGGGACAGGTTTAAAGTCCGAGCCGCGGCGCAGAGTTGTACGACACTATTAATAGTCGTACTGCTGCTGGACTAGATGGTTGGCAACACCGCACCTGTTTGGGCTGCGTCGCTTATATATACCTGGACTCCGAAAGTGTCAACCCCTTTATAGAGCCGGAAACGGTTTTTGGGGACAAAACTACTTGGAAATAGTACGAGTATTGGATTGTTTTTTGCGGTAGTAAACAACTGCTCTGAAAGTGTTAAATTTGTACTCTGTACCTGGTAAAACTCTAGCGCGTTCTCTTCCTGGCCCAACGAAGCGATGCAGCACTTCGACGCTTGACCCAGACGGCCGTGCTGTCGACGTTTGACACTATTAATAGGCGGCCTGGAGTGGGGAGACGGATCAGGACGGTACGAATTCGGGTGCCCCGGGTGTGACGGGTGGCATAAACGACACGGCTCCGGCGCCTGTGGGGAGCCCAACAAAGGATTCAACGCACATCAAGGTATATTCTGCACGCTACGTACTGCTGTGTATTTTCTTTTTTTATTGTTTTTGTTGTTTCATCACTGTTACTTTCCAGCTCAACTTTTAGGAGGATAGGGCTTTTCACGGGTCGGGTCAAATCTCGCGGGTCGGGTCGGGTCGGGTCGGGTCAGCTGACCCGACCCGACCCGCGAGATTTTCGAGACGTCTTGACCCGACCCGACCCGACCCGCGAGATTTTCGCGACGTCTTGACCCGACCTGACCCGACCCGCGAGATTTTCGAGACGTCTTGACCCGACCCGACCCGACCCGCGAGATTTTCGAGACGTCTTGACCCGACCCGACCCGACCCGCGAGATTTTGAAATCGTCCTGACCAGACCCGACCCGACCCGCGACAATCCGGGTGACCCGCGAGATTCGGGTCGTCTGGCGGGTCACGTTAACTTGACCCGTGACATTTCTCACGGGTCAAAGTCAAGAAGTCACGGGTCAAAGCAGGTATACCTCGGTCGGTTGGTTGGTCCTTGGTCCCTCGTACTTTTCCCAGTATGTCGTGTACTCTGCGTTTTTTACCGGCATTGTTTGCAGCTGATGATTATGTCATGTGGTGTGCGCGCGAGAAATAGAAAATAAACCGCAACCCACATGCATGGACATGCCCGTACCGCTAGACCACCGGGTCGACCCGACGAGCGACCCGACGAGCGAGCTAGTTATAAATAAGTTATAAGTGCAATCTCCGGTCCCGGCAAGCAGCCTAGCTGAGCCGCCTCCGGCAGCAAGCCCACAACTGGGGCGTTGGATCTGTCAGCAGGGGCTGCGATCCGCGAGGATGCGTTGTCTGCTGCTGGCGCTTGCTGCTGCCAGGGTGCTGCTGCTGCTGTGCTGCTGCTGCTGCTGCTGCTGCTTGCTGCTGCTGCTGCTGCTGCTGCTGCTGCGACAACGGCTGCTCTTCTTGCTTTTTTTACGTTCGGTCACATTCGGTACTGGTATG
This sequence comes from Undaria pinnatifida, assembly GCA_012845835.1. Taxonomy (NCBI): domain Eukaryota; class Phaeophyceae; order Laminariales; family Alariaceae; genus Undaria; species Undaria pinnatifida. The sequence goes on along the minus strand of JABAKD010000023.1, from coordinate 26,623,193 downwards.
ATATTTCTCGAGCTAGCTACTATTTGTACTACTACTGCTGTATCTATATTCTTTTTGTGCAGTCTCCAGCCCCCGCAAGCAGCCTAGCTGAGCCGCTTCCGGCAGCAAGCCCACAACTGGGGCGATGGGTCTGTCAGCAGAGGCTGCGATCCGCGAGAATCCGGGGTCTGCTGCTGGTGCTTGCTGCTGCTAGTGCTGCTGCTGCTGCTTCGACGACGACTGCCCTTCTTTGCCTTTTTACGTTTGGTCACATTTCGTACTGGTATGACCGTAATATTACTACTGTTGTTACGGCTTCAGTAGGTATGGGATTCGCGTCACACTGCTGTATGCCTTGGTACGAGTAGCTAGGGGTACTGCCTGGTGATCGTTCTGCACGCTGTGATGACATACGATCGGAGCATCGGCACGAGGGAGGCAGGAAGCGGAAATGTCTGTACTTTACTGGCGGACCCGCGGGCCCGACCCGTGGGGCGCCTGCACGGCATCAATGTGGCTCTCAGCTGGAAGTTTGAAAAAGGCGGATCCGCCGGCCAGATCCGCGGGTTTGACCCGCGGGTCAGCCTAAAACAACTCACGGGTCATTATTGCTTGACCCGCGAAGTGACCCGTATCTCGCGGGTCATGACCCGACCCGACCCGCGAGATTTTGAAAACCCCTTGACCCGACCCGACCCGACCCGCGAGATTTTAAAAACCTCTTGACCCGACCCGACCCGACCCGCGAGATTTTGAAGCCTCTTGACCCGACCCGACCCGACCCGCGAGATTTGAAAACATCTTGACCCGACCCGACCCGACCCGTGAGATTTTGAAACGTAATAACCCGACCCGACCCGACCCGCGAGATTTTGAAACCCCCTTGACCCGACCCGCGGGTCGGGTCATGACCCGTTAAAAGCCCTGGTTATATCCTCCGCGACCTTGTAGACAGGCTGTGGTGACAGGTGCCTTCCCTTCTCCCCCCCGGTACTACTCGTGTGACGCCACGTCAGCTTTCTTCGTCACCCTTTTCGGCCCCATTTATATCGACCAAAAACACGGGGATTGCTGTTGTCTTGAGGGCGTGATAGTCCCAATGAGTTTATCAGGCTCCAAGAAGAGCGTGCAGCAGTACGAATACTGCTGTATCAGCGCGCAGTATGCGTCTCGTGAGTTACTTTTTTTTCCTACTATTTTTTCCATGCAGTACGAGCACCTGGATGAAGGTATATATCCACGGATAGCCATGGCTGGATGCGTGTGAGCATGGGACGTAAAAAAGATGCGAAGTGCGGGCCTTGAGGTCCAGTGGCTTCTGTCAACCGCCCCCTCTGCGCCCGAGTAGACGTTCTACAGCCCTTCTACATGTTCAAACATTAACCATCCCCTGCAGTAACCATTACCTGAAGCCGTAATATTTTAGGTTGGCCACCTGGATTACGACCTTTCTACACCAACATGATGATTGTCTCGTGAAGTTGGCATGATACGCAAACTTAAGAACAAGCGTAAGGTGTCAATGAAGCGAAGGATGAACTGACTTTTTTCTCCCCTCTGTTTCAGGAGTAGTGGTGGTAGATAACACACAACTGCCGACGTTGACACTGTTCATCCTGCTGCATGACTGCCGCTCTTTGCGTTCGGCGTCTGCAGTACTCGTACTCCGCCGAAGCATTGGAGGCTGAGCTCAAGAGCATTCCTATGGAGGAAAAAAACTTAAGTGGACGTGGAAACGGCGGTGAAGCAGACTTGCGCGACACATGGTGTGAAGATCGCGCGTGATTCTTCTAAAAGGGAGAAAGGGGAAGGAGGCCGCCTTGTCATGATCGCATGGAAATGCGTGCATGGCATGCAAAAATCGGCAGAACGACCGGCAGCGCCAACGTAGGAGGAGTGCCGGTGGTGAGTTTTGAATGTAAAAAGGGTAGAACGATACCTGGCAGGACAGAAGGATTGGATATAGTACAGTATTACTGCGGTTGCAAGTATGGATAAGCTTGCTGTCGCTAGGACCTCGGTCAGGAGAAATGCTTGAACTGTCATCAACTTGTGCTCGGTGGTATATATGTTTAGTATTTTTCAGGGCTCTCCTCGACATTTTTTTCATTTCCACGGTAAATTAGGATATCGACGATATCGGGCGTCATTCATGAGGAATTAATAGTGTCAAAGGCATAAACACAAAGCCACAATCACGGGGAATCGAGTGGTGTTTTTTTTCATGTTTGTAAGACATGAAGCCGTAGGACCACGGTAACGATACCACGGTAACTGCACCAAAAACCCCGTCGTCTCGTTGCCGTGGACCTGCCGCGGTGTTTCTTGAACATACCGAAAAGCAAATGCCACCATTCGATTCCCCGTGATTGTGGCTATGTTATCATGCTCTTGACGCTGTTCGCTCTTCATCAATGACGCTGACATCGTCGATCTCCTGCGGTTACCGTGGTTCGCGGGAAAATTGCCGAGGAGAGCCATGGTATTTTTGTGCTTTCTACTCGTATTCTCTTCCAGCTTCAAGCGCACCACCCCGTGGAGAGTCCCTCATGATTTTTTATGCTTCTTTCTGTCCAGGATCCATATGCTGTCATCTTGTGTGTCTTTTTCGAACCGAGATAAGGGGGGTCCTTATTTCTTGGCGCAGTGTTTAGGCGCGGTTTTACCACTTAGAAACTCACATTTACTCGCTATACAAATATGGCAATCGTGTTTGCCCTAGCGATCAGCGTTGGTATGTCGCATAACAGTGGTGAGTAAACCATCGTCTCACATGTTCTGACATGCGTCTCCACCAGGTCTTGAAAGGGTGCCAAGGAAAGCCTCTAGCCAGAGGACAGGCTGCGCATTTAAGGTAGGGTGTACCTTCGCATGTACGCCAATGCGCGAAGGTTGTACCGTGCATATATCTGGCGTTTCTTGGTTGGGGCCGGGAGAATTTCGGGTGTTGCTTTCTAGTGTACGGATGAACTGCTTTACAGTCAACAGGTTTCACGCGTTGATATTCGATCAGTTGTGTCTGCACCCGTTTATTTGGCATGGAAGAACTACATGTAACTATGCTCGTCACCTTGGGTGAATGAGGGGTACTTTCGGTGATAGGGGTGACAGTGGTACGTGTAGTTTCAGGTGACACCTGCCCGCCGTATGATGTGTGTACCTTGCTCTTCTTTGGTTAACTTCCCCCTATCCCCGGTAGCAGGAAGCCTCCTGGAGCCCAGTGGGAAGCGTCTTTGGCGGCCCCGTGGTTTCGTCGCAGCTGCCGTACGTGCCACCTTAATCTGACTTGGCGTACTTAGGCTTATTATTTCCCCCTGATTCGCCGTAAACCCTATCACTGTTCTAGATGGATGCAGACACACTAAATGCCGATGATGACCCGGTATATCAATACTAATCGTACACGCGATGCAATCTATATGGGGCACCGATTTTCCCTGCAGATTACCGCGCGATGGCCTCTTATATGCCCGGTGAACAAACACCCCCGACTGACGACGACGTCTCTGGAGCACCAGCATGCGGTGGACAAAGAGGCGATGGAGATAAAGGACCAGATGAAGGCACCTCTGTCATCGCCAGTGAAAGCTGCGGCGGTGAAACTCGCAGGCAGGTGGTGCGTAGAGATTGGTGTGAAGAAGCCTTCGTCGTGATTTTGTTTGTGGTTGTCCTGCCGTCGCTGTGAGTTTCATGGTAGAGTAAAGTCGGTAGACAAGGAAGATACAGAAAGAGTTATTTTTTCGTAGATGTCATTCATATTCTGGGGCTCTATATCGCGTCAGCTTAACATCCCTATTCTCGTCTTTTATCCGTCTGGCAGACGCGGGACTTGCTCCAGCGGTTCAGGCCAAGGTGTTAGAAGCCTAGCACAATCGCCGAGTCAACACTCGGGCCGTCCAGAACGCTGCATCCCAGCATAGTGGCGGGGAAAACCTGTTCGACGCGCAGGGGTTGCTGGACAAAGTGGGGTTCGTATTATCCTTTTTTATGTGGTAGTTTTGTTGTGTTGTAGTGGTACGTGCACCGGCAGGAACGCTCCGAACTTTGACGTTCGCACTACATCTACTGTTTTTAACGTACCTTATAGCGCTGGGGTGTAATTGGCTCTGTATTACGGCGCCCTGGGACCTCTGGTTATTTCACAAGTGATGAGACACAACAGGTGTCGAACAGGGCTAGCGTAGATGCAGTTCAGCCATGTAATGTCTGACTTTTCCCCGCCCACAACAATGGCAGGGTTGCCAGGGTTCCAGAGTCTTTGTCGTCAGTTGTAAACCTTAATGCATGAATAGTCATTGTCTAAACGATTTGGCGCGACTCCTATGTGTACTCGCGTGCGTCCCGGAATCACGATGTGTTTCTTGCAGGTCCGGGAAGCTACAAAAGGTGGCGGGGTCTCGAAGGTCAAGCTTGACCACCACGGGCGGTTTACGCACTTGTTTTGGATGACGGCAGGGCAGGTAAGTCAGGAGTTGTGTGCCAGGGGTTAGTGGTGTAGTCTTGGTGTCTGGAGCGAAATGATATAGTCTTTGTGCCTGAAGCGGTGTTGATGGGTTTTGATAGCTTGTCCGTGTTGTGCACATTCTATCTCCTGGTCTAGCTGAGCTGGCTGCTGACCACTTAGCTTCGACCGCACTCGACGACGTATGCACGCATGATGGGCACAGGTCGCGCTTGCAGCCCGGTATGGCGAGGTGCTCCTCTACGACGACACTGCCGTGAAGAACCGGTATCGCTTTCCGCTCGGCCTTGGGGGGTTGTGATCGATGGAGAGTACTACACGCGCATTGTCTTCCAGACAATTACTGCCGACACAACGAGGGAGACCTTCGAGTGGATGCTGGAGGCCTTTGAAGAAGCAAGAGGAGGGCCGCCTGACGTCATGCTCGTAGACGCGGACATCGCCATGAGGTCGGCAGCTGACAAGACTTTCACCCTTGCGATCAAGCGGCGGTGTATTTGGCATCTTGGACAGAACCTCACGAAGAACCTCACCGGAGTCTTGGGATCTAGTTTCCCGGTGAGCTATGTAGATAAACTATGTCGAGAACCTGCGGTAGAGAGGGACCACGAGATAGCAAGGAGGTGTTGTCCCCGACACCAGCGTATCTTGCGTGGACGTACTAAAGTATCATTGCATGAGGGGAGTAGCGAGAACCCAGGCGGTGGCCCGATGCAAATATATTTTAACTAGTCAATATGTTACGAATTGTCTTTTTCATCCAACGCAACAGTAACTTCCTTCATCGCTTTGGTGCTACCTCCTACGCTCACCGCCAAGCAGCTCGATTTCACCGCTGACCTGGCTCCTCACCACCGATTTATTGGTTGCACTTTTTTGGTCGATGCTATTATTCACCAGCAGTATTATGTGCTCGCCAACGGTGACTCGCACGCGATGTATTTATGATAAAACCGTTGAGCCAGTTATATATGTATAAACACCAACCCTACATACTCGACTCGAAACAGGCGTTCCGTGACATGTTCTACAAGGCGCGCGGCCGACTCAACAAATCTGGATTCGACAAGAGCTTCGCGGAGTTACTGGAAGCCTTTCCGAAGGCCGAGAAATACCTGATGCAGCTGTACCATGATCGTGAGCGCTGGGCGGTGGCATTCTCCCCGCTTTCCTTCTGCGTGGCGTCATGGACGACGAACAGAGTCGAAGGTACACATACTGTGTGCTTCATGCGTGCGTACTAGTGGACAATATAGCCCGCGCGTGATGCGACCGTTTTGTCTTCTCGTCGAAACATGCATCGTTGAAGTGAAGAACCGTACGGTATTGTAGTGAAGGGTGTCATGAAGGGTGCCCACGTAGGTTTCCCAGACACCTAGCTCAAATAACTTTACTCCGGGTCTCCCAGGGGCGGCGCAGGGTGGAGGGGAAAGGGGGAGTGTACTCATTAGAGGGGGGGGTGAGCTTCACTGAGATGAAGCAACATCGATGAAGAGCGGATGGTTCAGACGTATGTTTTTCCCCCGATGAACGCGTCGCCACCAGTGCAAAACCCATTTGATATTGGGCCTTTGATATTAGCCAGATGTGAGCTTTCCAACTGTAACAACTGTAAGGAGGGTTCCATATCTCACGTCCAACGAAAGTAACGCGCGGAGCCGGCCTCTTTAGAACTCAAACTCATTTATGACAGGCGGTGCACCATATCTGCCGACAGGATCGTGTAAGTCAACTTGCCGAACAGTGAATTGCGCCGCTCGGGCGAGGGGAATGAGGGGGTTGGTTGGTGCCCGCAAAATCATGGCAGTGTGCCCTTGCAGTGATTCACTATGTTGTGGCGTTGGACAGCTGCGATTTGCATGCGACGCAAAGTTTTGGTAAGTATCTGTCCATGCAAAATGGGGTGGTCTCGGGTGTCTTACCTTTGTTATGAGATATCGTGCCCGCCGTGCGTGTGTTTGTGGTATCGTGCCCGCCGCGCGTGTTTTTGTTTTGCTGGGCCGACCACCACCTCGTTACTGCTAGCCTTAAGAAGATGGGTTCACGTATCTCTGTAGGTAACCTCTACCTGATGGTGGCTTCCCTTTGCTGCGGTAGTTTTTAGAGTATCGCCGTGTGAAGCGCGATTTTCGATTGTCCCTATCGCATGTAACACCCGATACATTTTCTCATGCTGGGCGATTTCGTGTTGCTTTTGCTTCGCGCGGCAGGGATGAACTCGCAGGTGCGGCGGGTCTGCAACGCTAGGACCTCCTTGGTTAGGCTGTTCGGCTTTTGGGATGGTGCCATCGAACAACAGAGCGACCGCAGTGCTCTTCGAAACGCTCAGCTGCACATGCGCACGATGTTCTTACCGCGGACGGCCTTTGTTTGGTTCGGAGACGAGCTCTTGAAGCCGCTGAAGTTCGGGCTTGGAGTATGGCCTGTCAATTTCATGCTGGAGGAGATGGACGCCGCATCGCTTTTCTGCGGCGGCTCAGGCAACCACTTGGTAGACGGCCCTGACCGCGCAGAGGCATTAGGCAAGTTGGAATACCTTGGGGACATGGTTGTCGACGTCGAGACTGTGGCCTGCATTGTTGAGAACCGTGGTGGTACGGATATGCGCTACCTTGTCCTCGCCATGAAGGGTGGCAGCCACCTCTGCTTATGCCGCACACCGCAGACCCTTGGCCTTTGTTGCCGGCACTTTTGGATGGCGATGTGTCTGAGCCGCGCGTGCAGGTTCCACATAGGCATTCTCCACAAGCACTGGCTATCAGAGCAGAGGTGTAAACCGATGGATGATTGGCCCATCGCATCCAGACCGAGTTGGTCAGTCGCTCTAAAACACAAGAGGTCAGATGCAGAGGGGGGAGGAGTTGTGGCAGGCGACCCCACCCCGCCAAGCGAGGGTCGGTGGAAGGCGATCGCTGAGGGCGGTACCATTCAGTCTACTCTGGTGCGAATGAAGGAGAACGGGCCTACGGTACAAGACCGTCGCAAGTTGTACGTGGATCTGCTGAAGCAAAGCACGGCAATGATAGCGCAAGGGGTAGAGACTGTGGACGCTGAGACACTGCGTCAGATTTTTGAGGGTTGCAGAACCCAAATAAACCAGGCAGCAAGGATCGGGTTGGGGACGGGAGTTGTGGTGGGCAACCCAGACACTGTGCGTTTGCCCGCGGGGAGGAGGCTTGGGAATAAAAGGCACAAGTCGAACGTGCAGACGCGGTATTCCGCTGCCGGGACCAGAATGGCTAGTCAATCATACAACTAGCCTCCCCCTCCTGTAACTAATAGTACTCCGTTAAAAACAAATGGTGGCGGGTGATAGCCGTCGTACTCCCCCGTCGTCCCATATCGTCATACGAAGGACACTATTAATACTAGTATTATATTAATAGTAGGGATGCAAGGGCCCATCGTGCTCGCGCCAACACGATCATGAGTACACCCCTATTTTTTAGTTTTGGCGTGTGATTCGGGGTGACCGCCTTTGATGTATTATTAATGTGAGGTTGTTGTGGCTTGTTAGTGTGTTATAAGTATGCCCGAAGACACACGACATATTAAACGATACCAGGTACATGACACACCCAGAGTTCAGAATGGAAATAAATGTGCAGTGATTGATCACTCGACAAATGAATAAATAAAACGGGATATACTTACTTTCACTTGGTGTGAGAGTACCCCCCCCCTGTTAACCCCTGGGGGGGAAGTTTTCGAAAATCACAGACGATTACAACGTCGACCGCACAAGGCAGCCCGCCCGGGTTGCTGGGGTAAAGGAAGTTTTGGAACTGCAATGAAAGGAGCTGTGCGACGCGCGTGCTGCATGGTGATGTATATGGTGGTACAACAGTGGAGGTTGCCTATTTTGTGTTCCGCCTCAAAGCCTTTTTTGAGGCGCCCTCACGAGCTTTGCACGCGTGTGTTTCTTGCTGCTGACGGTTCATTATTTTTCAGCCCTTTCCAGCATCCTCTCCTGTATCGTAGCGTCACCAGTTAGTCCTTATCTTGGGTGTTTTGGTTACTTCCAAAATCTTTTTTTATGAAACAATTGATTCTTCGTTTCCTAACAGCACACAGCAGCGTCGTCGGCCCTCTACTGATGTAGTAACTAAGCTTAAATTCGGCTTTTTACTGTTTTCCTTATTCTGAACGAGCCAGAAACCAACAATTTTCTTTTTTTATAGTTTCTTATTTTCGTCGCCGAGAGTACCAGCTTCCTGGCAGCTTCCCGGTGTCTTGGACCAGACCACCCAGAGGCAGGGTTGTAGTTTCTTATGTAAGCTGCACGATTTTTTTTATTATTTTTATCTAAAATAAGACTGTACGTAGGCTAGGTTACACGCTTTCTTATTTCGTTTATAATTTTTAGGGTACATATGTATTAATATTAAGTGTTTTTACGAGACGGACGATACTATGTGTTTTTATTTTTGTACCACAGGCATTTTTATTTTATGCGAGCTTCCACTGCTGTACTCGTACTGCTGCAAGCTCTTTCTAGGATCATCGGCGCACGGCAGCTCATCACCGCCGGTCATGTCCTCGGTGATCGTGCTCTTCGACCAGAGAGGTCATCGCAGTCGCCATGTGTGGCCTGTGCGTGCCTTGTGCCCTACGTCGAGACCTGCTTCTGGTCTGCTGCTGCTGTGAGCTGCTTTGGACTTATAATAATAGCTGTTGTTTCGCGCTTTGTCTTTTTCCCTGTCTTTCGGCTTGCGTACACTGCAGTATTTGAAAATGGGTTTGTAGTGGATTGGTTTTCTAGGGCGCGCCGAAAGAAAAGAGAAAATTTATGAAATTCACATCTTCGATAAGAACAATCCTTACCCCAGACATAAACTTAATTACTTAGTCCTCGACCCCCTCGGAGGTCTCGCTCGGCATATCCTCCCCCCTCTCAGCCCTTCTCAGCCCGTAATTGCCGAAAAGAAAATTAGTTGCTGGGGAAAAGAACCGTCCCGAAGTTCCTTGCCTTCCTTACTTTCCCTATAGTCTAATTCTCAGCTCTCATTAGACACTTATAAAACTCAGAGGAGTGCGATATTTCGGATCTTCAACCCAAATGCCACATCGCGATTTGCGATTTCGCAAACCACCCGATATAAAACTCAAAATCGCCTTTTCTTCCAGAAGTACGTGATATGTAAAACTCGGGTTATGTGCCAAGATACGAACAAATTCGGTGCCAATCCCGTAGCCCTAGGTCAGCTCTTCACTCCTCACAGCACACACAGCACACCGCTGGTCGAAGGACGTGGCTGCTGCTGCTGCTGTAGCTGCTGCTCCCGGTAGCTCGGCAGGCATCAGCGCCTGCATCTATCATGAGTTTGGCTCTTGGCATGAACGATGCCGCAGCGCAGACACGGCTCGCGCTCGTGGTGAGACACATTGTCGAAGCTTGTGCCTACGCGACGCTGGCGGGCGTCGGTATCTCGCTACTCCCACGACGTATAATCTACAGCAGTAGTAGTGCTCGTTAGATCTCTCAGCTTCCTGCTGATATTGCCGTGGGTAGAGCCCACACCAGAACCCATGGCAGCAGCGACGGCATTGAAATGTTGCGGCTGCCATGTGTTGCTTCCTTCCCTCTGTGCGTCCTTCGCGCCAACCGCTACCCGCTTGTTGCCGGGTTGGGGGCATACCTCTACTCCGTCACAAATCCGTCCATGGGTGGAGCACTGGATGTTGTGGTGGTGCCTCTGAATCCGGGCATCTCGAGCATCCGCCCCTCCCCGGCCACGGGGGCACCCACCTGCTGTATGTATTCAACCCCGACCCCGCGGCCATCGCTGCTGTTGTTGTCCATGTTGTCGCGGTGACGATCGGATGGTATCGTGGAGAAGCAAGCCTCGTGTGGGTAGGTACGTGTTTTCCGGGGCGTGTCCAATCCTGTCTGTCAGTAATTCTGGCTCTACTCAACATAAAAGAACATTAAAAATCGCGATGGGGAAAAAAAGCCCTGTGCGACTTTTCGCACTTGGGTTGTGTTTTGCGAACCACAGGTCGCGAAAATATCGCAATTTCCGGCACGCGTATAAAACTCCAGGTGCGCATAATTTGGCTCTAAACACCCAAAATCGCGATTTTTATGAGTTTTATAAGTGTCTATTCTCTGATCTTTTTACTGCTTGCTCTCTGATATTTTTATTTTGCTTTTTCAGCAACTTCTTTTTTGTACTTTTACATTTGAAGTTGGCCAATTGCTGGCTGTTGAGAGGGAATTGCCGTTGACGGCTGCAAACAAATTGAATTTGAAATTTGCCGGATCGGCAATAACAATTTGAAGTTGAAATTTGCGAAGCGGACCAAGGCTAGCGCGGGAGGAGGCTCCGCCAACAGTGGGGGTGGTGGAGGTTCAGGATCAGGCGTGTGGACGCTGGTCGGGCAAGAAGGGGACTCAGCTTCTTCTGGCAATCCTGACTGGCCGTGCCCGAGCAAGGGTTGTGACGGCTTCCTCATCGCACGAAATAGGAAAAGCAGGAGTTACCAGGACGCTGTCTGCGACACCTGCAGGAGTGACGAGCCTTCCACGTGCCAAGCTTTTCATGTAACCTTAACAAGAAGCACTGGGGAAGCGGCGACAACCCTCGCGTATGTGACTGGTGTGACGCGGGCACCTGTGATTCACCTTCGATCGGCGTCCCTAACGGAGGAGCTGAGAGCTTGACGAAACGTGAGTTTCATTTCTTCGTGTTGTTGGAATGTGATGTTTGCTGTCAGCTACTATACTACTGATGCTGAGAGTTTGTTCCCGTTGTCAGTGTGTTCAGCGCCGTGCGACATAGGTAAGACACTAGATGTCAACACCCTGTATTTTCGGTAGTGCTGCGTTGAGTGTTGAGTGTTGGCTGAGTGTGCTGCAAGTTGTACGCGTTAGACTATGTGGTTTTGGGTGTTGGTGAACTCAAGCGAATCCTGTTTCCAATAATGATGCACATTGAAATTTACATTGTTTGACCTTGTGTGCCTGTCTGCAACATTTTCTGTAGCATGTGTGTGCTACACCAGCGTGGTCGAACTACTACACGGTGTGGAAGCTGTGCTTGGGGACGCGTCTTGGTGGTCTCGGAGGGCAGTCCCGTCGTCGGGGTAAGCATGTTGTACTAGTTGTCTACGCAGTGACGCTGCGTGCGTGATTTCTTTTTCATGCGTACAACCAAACACAAGTTTTGTATGTACGAGTACGTGTACGGGGCAGTCCCGTCATCGGGGTGTAAGCGGGGGTTGTACAACGTACAACCAAACACAATACATGTATGTACGACTACGAGTACGGGGCAGTCCCGTCATCGGGGTAAGCGGGGGTTGAACAAGTGGTCCAAGCAGCAGTGACGCTTTGTGCTGTGATATTTACACACTTTTTGGATGTACGACTACGACTACGTGGTATCTATACATGTAAGACGCAATGAAAACGGGCAAGTCCCATCACGGGGGTCAGCCAGGGTTGTAAAAATGGTCCATGCAGTGATAAACAACACAGCAGCATGATACCATCAGCACCAGTCGCAGTACACACTGGAGGTTGATATATAGAATTAAACAGAAGCTGAAGTTAACCTGGGTGGTGCTGGAGAGCAGTCCCGTGATTGGGGTTAGCGAGTTGTTTATGTAGTGACGCGGTGTACTACTACTACTGTTACTCATTTTTCATACAACCACATAAACTCTTTGTATTAACGAGTACAAGTAGGGTGCGCAACCTCCTCAGGTCGCAGTACACGTCGGTCGTAATAGTGTTGATAGCTGCAGTAATAGAGTAGTACCGAACAATATATACAGCAGGTACTGTCTCTTACCCTTCGTTGTCGGTATTCCGCCGGTAGGCCTTATATAGCAGTGTACCGGGGCTTACGCTTACCAGTTGCGACTGTGAATCCCGTTCGTTCCTGTCCCAGTGGTGGTTTCATAGGTGCTAGCAACGTTGTGGTACCAGGCAGGGCTTTGCCCATAAACGACCGCCTTTATTACAACAGTGTTAAATTGTACGACTTCCTTTCAAACTTTGGAAACCGACGACAGCTACGTGGCCTTACTATTTTGAACATTTACTGAACGCAAGGTATTCGCATCCGTTGTTGTCGTTTGAAGAAGCCCTGCGAAGCAGTCGCCGAGGGCCGCCAAGTCGGCGAGGACATAAACACGAAGTGCACCGGCGACATCAAGGTCGGTGACCTCCTGAAGAAGGCAGGCTACCACTTGCTCGATATACATCCCGCATTCCATTGCCAAGATGCCAAGAGGGCGTTCGACATCGAGGTACGTTCTACTCTTATCTTTCGTTCTGTGTGTCACGAGTCGAGACATCCATGTCTCTTGCTCAAGACTAGGGGATTGCGTGCGGATATAGTCTATGAAGTGCGGCTCTTCTTCCAATTTCCAAGAGCAAGTACAACGATACCACAACAATTACTAACAACGAAAGAAGGAGCTCCAATATTTTGGATGGTTACGACGTCTGCTGGAGAGAGGTACGAATACTTTTTTACACATACTTATCGACGCCCTCCCGCTATGCTTCAACGTTTGTGGACAGATTCACGAGATCATCGACAAAAAACAAGAGTGCAAGGTGCTGGGTACCTCCGCTGAGGAGGAGTCCAAGCAAGCCTGTATGCTCCTTCGGAAGCAATGTTGACAGCACATTCTTTATAGAACGTTGTGGTTTCTATATACCAGCATCGTTTTTTGAGCACTATGCCTAAATGCGTGCTCTTCGTCCGTCGGAATACAAATGTACTTCACATGTTTGCGGTGTGTGCGTTCAAGTTCCTGCTTCCAGCATGTTTTTTTTGGCACTGCGCTCCTTTACATCTTAAGTTGTAGTTTTCCTGTCTCTATCCTTGACAAGCGCGTGCCTGGTGTCTATGCACTGCGATAATTTATTATTGATGATCGACTTCGAGAGAGCTATTAATAAGTGTACAGGTGCTACCTGAGAGGTGGAAGGATATGCCAAGCAAGTCCTCCGACGTGCCCATCATGGACTGGGCGGATGGATGATAATACAAAACTCATAATCATAATCGTCTCCATCGTTTACCGTTGTACTGTATATGGACCTCTTGGCATTTTCAAGTTGCCAGTTGCGCCATTTGTGCTTCTTTTCCGCCTTTCAACTGAATGTCCATTCCTCCTTCCGCGAGCGAAGCCCTTGTAACAAATATCATACTGGCTTCGTCACAACAGAGGAAGCCAAAGAAGCAGGTTCGATGCTATGACGGCTTCAGAAAAAGTGGAGACAGCCTTGTTGGACCTTTGTTGCTATATACGTTTCCTTCTCCGCAGCAGGAGGGCATGTACCTGCCTGCCTACGCCCCCTCTAAGTTACCATTGGTACCCGTACATGATGCCTGGTACGTACCTTCTCCTTATTATCTTGATTTAAAAGTAGGCGCCCTCCAAAAAAAAGCATCCAAGTACCGCAGCTTCTCTAGGTCGTGAGCGCCCGCCAAGCAACCAAACATCCCGCAGGATGTATGCATTCCAATTAAATTCGAGGTCTGACCTCGTGCATCTCGTTTCTCCATCACGGCCGTCGCCAATCGCGTGAGCAAGGCTCGCTTAGCTGTGCTTTGCTCCAGTCTCGTGCTCCTCTCTGTTTCTTCGTTCTATTTTTTCGTTCCCCCCCTTTTTACCCATTTTTTACCGCCTCCGGCGGCTATGTAAACTCCCAAACCACAACCCACACATCCAAGCCGTGGAAACCCCGCGGTGACACCCTTACCTGTCCCCTTTTCATGTTTTTGGTTCTCGGGAGCCGTGTCATGCTTTGTCTAGAAGATTGGATGGAAATTCAAACTTCTTCTCGCAGAAACCACAAAGAAGACAACGAAGACACACCATCACGCCAGCCACGACCACCACCAGAGGACAGACCGATCTCAAGCACATATCCGGCCTCGCAGAAGAAGACTGCCATCAGCCGAACAGAGGCCCAAAAGATAGCAGCAGCAGAAGCAGCAGCAGAACAAGAAGAAGCGGAAATGAGAGCAGCAGCACATCAACGCCGGGCCATCCCGCAGGTACGGTATGATACGCACCGCAGCAGCGAGCACGCACACCGAACTCGCCCAAACACCCAACGGCAGCAACACGCAGCTGTGTAGTGAGGTGCAAGAAAGATGTGTTGTTGCTGTGTTTCTCTCTTCCTCTGCTGTTCGTGTCTTGTCTTTATCCTGTTATCTTAGTCTGGCGCACTCTCTCTGGTTCTCTCTTTGATTCTCCCTCTTCTCTGTTTTGTCTGTACGTCTCATTCTGAATTGCGAACGTATAAATCTATATATCTTAGTTCGCTTATCACATATGCACATCCTTACGTCTGCGGATATCTCCCGCCTCTGACCGCCTTTCCGCGCGGTTTCTTCGCTGAGGCGTGCCCCCGCCTCGCCTGCAACCACCGGCTCAGCTGATCCGCCCGCTCGGCGCCGTAGCGCGCGCGCGAGGCCTCGACGTCGAGATCTACGACGAGATCTCCGAAAAATCGTGCCCTGTGAGACGTTTGGTGCGTAGTCTGCACACAGGGCTAATGTCTTCGCGTTATTTCTTCGGTACGTGTTCTCTGACCTCCGACACACGGCGGGGGGTCGATTACCTGGCCGGCGTCGCCATTGTAAAGGCCACCAAGCGAGGTTTGTGCTAGGATCTGGGGAAGAAAAGTTCGTAATCCCCGAGAACACATGCCACCCAGGCGTAGTGGAGAACTGCGAACTCTCAAAATTTTTGAACCTGTTTAGTTCCGACCGCGCCGGTTAGCGTCGACTCACCCCGCTGGGCTGCCGAATGGCTTCTCTTTGAAGTTCGTGTATTATCGGTTGTCACACACCCGCGAGGGAAAGTTAACAGGAGGAACAGGAAAAGGAGTGAGAGCCTCGCGGCTCGTCACAGCACACACAGATCCAAGGACATGAACGAATAGCCCAAGAAACCATACTCCGAACCGACACGTAACTGTCACTGCTTTGCGGCGAGTCTACTCAAACACCCTCCCGGCTCGACACAATACCGTGACGAACCTATCATAGACATGTCTTAATGTATGTCTATTGCAAAGCAATGTACAAGGGGAAACCCGCCCCACGGATCAAAACCCCTTGCAAAAATACCAAAAATAAAAACCATTGTGCCAATCAAACATGACCACAATAGCCGCGCCTCCAAGATGAGAATTAAGGCGAAGACAAGAAAACCAGAGATCGCCTACTCCTGCCATAGGCACGCTAAGGCCGCGACAGTAAATGCGAGATGGCATTGTCTCTCTCCGCATGACTTATTCATAATAATCACCCGGCGCTAAACCAAAAAATTGAACAAATTACTTCTGACCCAGAACAGAATCAAATGTAAGAGTTCATCAGGTAGTCCCTGTGCTCCCTGAAGGTAGGGCCTACGAGCGCCTTCGTGAAAAGATCTGCCCGTTGTTCCGCTGTCGGAACATGTTCAACCGTGATCGTACCAGACGATACCAGCTCGCGAACGAAATGAAACCTCACATCAAGGTGCTTGGTTCTTGCAGAGCTGAATGGGTTGATCGCAAGGTTGATTGCCCCTTCGTTATCTACATATACCATAATTGTCTTCTCTACAAGCGATGGTGCTACGAACGAAGCTACCGATTTCGCGAATAGACCCTCCTTCACTCCATCACCGAGCGCACGGTACTCTGCCTCGGCGGTCGAAAGCGACGTGGTCTTGTGAGTCGAACTGAATCTGGTAATCATGGAGTAACCTAGGCATACAGCTACCCCCGATACGGAACGCCTGTCGTCATCCTTCTCGGCAAAGTTCGAATCCGTGTACACCGACAATTCAAAGTCAGACTCAGGTTCCCTTTCGAACGTGAGGCTCAGGTCCTTGGTACCGAGCAAGTATCGAATGATCTGTAGCACCGCTGTCCAGTGCCTCTCGGTAGGGTTGTTCGCGTGGCGAGCTACAACACGCGTCGCATTCGCAATCTCCATTCTTGACCAGACGACCAGCCATAGCAATGATCCGATGGCCTCCTTGTAAGGCCAATTTCCACTTGGTTCCCCTTCCTTCCTCGGTCCTAGGTCAGCACCGGCAGTGGCGGGGTATCGGGCAGTCGTTGTCACATCAAAACTTCTAGCCAATGTTTCGATGAATGTCCGCTGGTTTATTTTAGTTATCCCATCTTTTACGTCTTGGATAACCGCACACCCCGTGAAGAAGGTTAGTTCTCCCAGGTCAACCGTCGTGAAGTCCTCGTTGAGCGTTACAAGCAGCTTGTCAACCTCATCCCTAGGACCGGCTACAGCCATGTCGTCCACATGGACTGCCAGAACCAGTATTACCTCACCCTTCACAATCTTCCGAAAAACGCAAGGGTCGGCTTTGCACTGTTCCATGCCGTGTTTCGCTAGTTTCGTAACCAGCAAATTGTTCCACAAGGCACCGCTCTGTTTTAGGACGTACAACGCCTTCTTGAGCTCTACGTATTTGCCAGACAGGTCACCGCAACCCCCAGGGAGCTTCATAATGACTTTATAGTCTAGCGGTGCTTGGGTAAACGCCTGTTTGACATCGAAATGAGACGTTGTGTACCCCTTGTGGTTCCCCCACACTAGCACAATCTTGACACCAGTAGTGGCGGGTGTAGGTGCGTATGTCTGGAGATAGTTCACGCCTTCCCGTTGCATAAACCCTTTTGCTACCAGCCTCGCTTTGGGTGTAGTAATGTATCCGTTTTCGTCGGACTTCAGTGATAACACCCACCTACCATCTACTGCTTTCTCCCCCTCCGGAAGGCCAGGTAAAACAGTAAATGTCCCATTCTTCACAATACCATCCATTTCCTTGTCCATAGCCCAAAGGTACGCGTCTTTGTATTTAGGTTTGTACACGCCAGCTACGGAGATCGGAGGTACTTCAGCTTCTGACAAAGGACCAGACGGCATTTCAATTTCAGACTCGGACTTCCCTGATTCCATGGTGACCAGAGCGATCTCGGGCTCGTCGATCGCGGTGTCGTGCATTAGCGAGAAGACGTTAGATGCTGACTCGTGGTCGTCGAAACCAGTCGCACTCGTTGCCAGCGAGTCCAGGAGATCATCGCATGCGTTGCCGTTGATGAACTCTTCTGCTTCTTGCATCTCTTCAGCTTCCAGTTCGCCGTTGATGAAGTCCGTCACCAGCGCCTTCATGTAGACCAGCAGGGCCGTATTGCCTCCAGTATTCGGTTCTTTGGGTACCTCATGGAGGCGGTTGCGCACGGATCTCAGTCTCGACGATGTGATCAGGTCACCGTGCCTACCCCAGCTCTGCAGCCGTCCCGCTTCACCTTTGGGCAGTTCGGGGGGGAGCGGTGCATAGCCGGCAAGATTGATGTCACCGGCGGAGTCACCGGCAGTGCCTCCACCGCCACCGTCGGCGCTGCCACCGTCGCCATGTCCGCTGCCACGGCTGCTGTTGTTGGTGTTGGTGTTGCTGCTGCTGCTGCTGCTGCTGCTGCTGCTGCTGCTGCTGCTGCTGCTGCCGCCTCTGCGACTTCGGCTTCTGCGCTGGTTGCTGCTGCTCGGGGTGGTACCACCATCGTCCCCGAACGAACCTTCATGAGACACTGCCGCGGAGGGGTTGGTCCCCTGGAACGGAGTTCCTGTCGGCTCGGTCGTCTCCGGTGCTCTGCCGGCGGCGACGTTGACATCCTTGGCATCGTGTGTCTCGTCTTCCCACTCCACTGAGAGGTCGTCATCGCTGTCCGAAGCGTCATCATCCCCCCCACCACCTTGAAGTGGTGTGCCCTCCCTGCCCCCGACGGCGGTCTCGTCGTCATGCCCCCTCCCTTCAACGGGTGTAGGGGGTGCCTGCTGATAGGCTGGCAAGGGGGCAGGGGTCGGGACATGATGCCAGGTGACATCACGGGTGAGGTGAATTTGGTGAGTTGCTTTCGACAGGATACGACATGGTCCCCTCGGATGGTTGTCTGCGGGCCCGAGATAAAATCCCGGTTCCGCTTGCGGGTCGCACTCGTGTTTTCTCTTCGTCTTGAAGAAACATGGTTGGAGCCACTGCACCAACGTCGGCGACGGTGGTTTGCCGTGCCACATCTCGTAGGGAGATTTCATGTCTTTATTTGAGGTCGTAGCAGTGCGATTGAGATTGTCGCAGGCAAAATGATGAGCTTCAGCCCACAGCCGCTCCGTCGACGGCAAATCTTGGCCGACGAAAGACGATTTTGCCTGGATCATCGACGTCTTGGCTAACTTCTCGATAAGTGCTAGCCCACGTTCTGTTACACCATTCAACTGCGGTGTGCTCGCTGACGTAAACTCGCGCTTGATTCCGTTTTTGTTGCAGATCTCGGCAAACTCTCCGTACATCAGTTCAGGCGCGTCATCAGAACGGATGATTCCTATCAGACCATCCTGGCTAGTATCAGCGATGTACTGAAGTAGCCTTGCCGGGGCTTCAGATTTTGATTTCATGAAGTATTCCCGCGACATTCGTGTGGCATCGTCACGAAAAATGATACCATAGAGGCTTCCACCGATCGAAGCGACAGGCTTCTTCCCCGTCGAATCAACGAAACCTCTCCCGTTTTTCTTATCTGAACGAGAGTTTGTGGACTTGGGCACCGGTGCGCTGTACCCTTTCGCTGCTGAACATCCCACGCACGGGAGCAGCTTCACCCCAGGTTTCAGCTTGACGCCTTGCTGCTCCGCCGATTTCCTCAACAAACGGGGGTGGGTGTGGGAGGCAGTGTGATGATAGTGGTTAATATCCACATCGGTGGTGGGCATACGCCCGGGTGTAAGAACTGCGCAGGCTATCTCGTTGCCATCCACCCTACGGCCATGTCCGACGTACATGTCCCCGTAAGGGGGCAATAGGATTTCTTGACCAGTATCTTTTTGGTGGATGGTGAGTCCGGGGTCATCGATGCTAAACTTGTACCGATGTTTGACGGCCTTCGACACCGAAATGAGGTTGAAATCAAGCTCAGGTGAGAGCCCTACTTCTTTGAACTCCATGCGCATGGCAGGTTGGCCATCGTCCGAAGGGAATTCGAGGGTAAGGTCGCCTAGACCTTTTATGCGAAGCAGTTTACCGCCACCAGCAACGCTAATTTGCTTGTTGCATGGTCGGAAGTTAGTCATTTTCTCGGAGCTACGGGTAAAGATGCCCGAGGCTCCAGTATCAAAGTGCCAACGTTCCGATTTAACCCCGGCCTGCAGAGCCAGTTCCCCTACACCACCGATTGGACCACCATCATCACACTTGCCTGGTTGGTACCCACACCCTGCATGATCCAGCTCCACCGCCATAAGCCCAGACGCGACGCAACTCGAAGTCGTCGATCCTGAATCTGAGTCCGACTCCGGCGGTTCAGGTAGCTCTATCACCATGTTGGCGTGCATGTCGGTAGACGAAGGACACTTATCCTCGTCGTGCCCCCGACCGTTGCACCGCTTGCAGAGCTGTGTGGTGCAGTCGCGGGCGAAGTGGCCTCGAAGCCCACACTTGTAGCACTGCGGTCCCTTTGCCGCAGGCTTGTTGTCCTCAGCGCCGTTTCCGTCGCCGGACTTCTTCTTCTCGGCGTGCTTGCCTCCTCGGCCGCCTCCGCGGCCCCCGCGCTTCCCGCCAGGGTGTCCGCGTCCCCCGCCCCCACCACGCCCGTCAACAACGAGCGCATGGGCTGCGGAGTTCTTCTGCCTCCGAGAGCGCAGAAGGTTGTATTGGGATTCGATGGTATGTATCACCTCATCCCGGTCGAAGGACAGTCTTCGACTCAGCTGCCGTATCTCGAAGTAGTACTCCGACACAGGCAGACCAGCAACAAACGTGCAGAGGGTGGTTTGTTCATCAACATCAATACCCGCAGTGTGCATTTTCATCACGTGTTCCTCGAGATTGTACAATCTCGGGATCGGGTCAACTCCCTTTTCGACTTTAAAATCACTGAGCGTCTTCCGCAGAGAGATTTGATCCCCGGTGCTCTTGGGGCAATAGTACTTCACAGTTTCTTCCCAACATTTTCCGGGGGACTTGCTCCGTTGGAAACGCCCGACATCTATTGTTAGGTGGAATGCCTGGGCCAGGAAGAACCAGGCTCTAAGATGCCGTTCATAAACTAGTTCGGGCACTCCTTTCCGGAGGAAATCGCTCTTTGATTTGAGTTGGTCGCCGACGTCGAGATGAGACTCGGCGTACAGAACACTGTCGAAGTCCTGGAACTTCGCATACGTATGTACTTTCTGCTGAAAAATGTGAAACTGCTTTCTGTCTCGTAGCTGCGGTGGATTCATCTTCATGGGAGCTCGAAAAGATCTTCGGCTCCCGTGTGTCACAGCGGGCTCACCTTGGAGACCGTAGTCTCCGTCCAACCCGCTTTGGACACTCCCTATTGATTGATCCTCTCGTGGACCAACCTCCATGGGCACAGAAGGGTTGACAGGGCCCACTCGGGATGTTGGTGACGCAGGATCTTCTATCTCGCCACTCGCAGCAGACGCCTAGTGCGCCTCCCCATCCGGACTCGTCTTGTCTTCTACACCTTGCTGGGCCATCATCTGGGCCAGCATCTTCATGGTCTGCTCGTGCTGAACGCGTTGTGCGTCAGCGCGTTCCGCAGCTGCCCTCTAGGCCGCCGCGCGTGACTCCCTCTCCTCCGTCAGCTGCGCTCTCAGCTCGGCGAGTTGATCTTCCACAGAAATAGCCATGGTCTCACTTTGGTACCAACAATTCTAGAATGTTTAGTTCCGACCGCGCCGGTTAGCGTCGACTCACCCCGCTGGGCTGCCGAATGGCTTCTCTTTTAAGTTCGTGTATTATCGGTTGTCACACACCCTCGAGGGAAAGTTAACAGGAGGAACAGAAAAAGGAGTGAGAGCCTCGCGGCTCGTCACAGCACACACAGATCCAAGGACATGAACAAATAGCCCAAGAAACCATACTCCGAACCGACACGTAACTGTCACTGCTTTGCGGCGAGTCTACTCAAATAGAACCCCCGGTAGTCTACAGCAGCACGTAAAAATCTTTATATCTTAGTTCGCTTATCACATACCACATCCTTACGTCTGCGGATATCTCCCGCCTCTGACCGCCTTTCCGCGCGGTTTCTTCGCTGAGGCGTGCCCCCGCCTCGCCTGCAACCACCGGCTCAGCTAATCCGCCCGCTCGGCGCCGTAGCGCGCGCGCAAGGCCTCGACGTCGAGATCTACGACGAGATCTCCGAAAAATCGTGCCCTGTGAGACGTTTGGTGCGTAGTCTGCACACAGGGCTAATGTCTTCGCGTTATTTCTTCGGTACGTGTTCTCTGACCTCCGACACACGGGGGGGGGTCGATTACCTGGCCGGCGTCGCCATTGTAAAGGCCACTAAGCGAGGTTTGTGCTAGGATCTGGGGAAGAAAAGTTCGTAATCCCCGAGAACACTGCCACCCAGGCGTAGTGGAGAACTGCGAACTCTCAATATTTTTGAACCCCGGTAGTCTACATCAGCACGTATACATATACATGATGTACAGCAGTAGCTGAAGCTATGATGAGCCTGCAGCATCACGAAGCTACAAATGGTATATGCACAGCAGCATCACGAAGCTACAAATGGTATATGCACAGCAGAATCACGAAGCTACAAATGGTAGATGCACAGCAGCAGCTAGGCGTCGTGGAGAACTGCGAACTATCAATATTTTTGAACCCCCGGTAGTCTACAGCAGCACGTACATGTACATGATGTACAGCAGTAGCTGAAGCTATGATGAGCCTGCAGCATCACGAAGCTACAAATGGTATATGCACAGCAGCATCACGAAGCTACAAATGGTATATGCACAGCAGCTTCACGAAGCTACAAATGGTATATGCACAGCAGCAGCTGTGGCCGCGCCTTTCTGCGTAGCAACGCAGAGCGTCACCCAGCTGGGGTGAACCGCCATGCTCTCCCATAATTTCCAGGCTGCCTTCTCGCTTTGTTCCGCCGCACACGGGAAATCGGGAAAAATTTGTCAGCATTTTCCCTTTCCAGTATCTCCCACATATGAATTAACAAACTTCGTCTAACTCTTGGCATTACTTCTTACCCTCTTAATATTTACTATCCTGCGCTGCGACCGGCGGCCGTCCAGGCCGCCGGCGTAGCCCCTTGTATTCGCCATAATAGTAGGTCTTACTCTTACGACGAGTACTTCTGCATTGTTGTACCAGGTATGTATGTTATCGTGCTGTATACGTGCGTATCATATGTTCTGCATGTCGTTTGTGATATGCTCTTGTTTTTTTTGTGCTGCACCAATTTTGACGCCAAACTGAACGGGTATACCTGATTTTGCCTGAAAAAAATATCTTTTGTTTGTTCGGGTACCAGTACATACTCAATCGATAACGGATGCATACAGCAGCGATGGTACAATGCGATCTCACAACTGGAGTGTATTTTAATTTTGACAATATCCGTAAACCAATTTTTTCAAAATTTTGAACTGGAAAAGACATACATGCATCCCTGCCTGCTAGTAAGCCTTGCCTAAATGCAAGTCGGGGGGGGGTATTTATGTAGGCAGGATGGTGAAAAGGGAGTAACATGGACTGTTGAACCAGTAAAATAATGTACCAGGTGGTAATAAAAAATATATTTTGCAAGCTATGTGTGATACTCCGATCGCGCGTATTACGTATTATACATCATTTGCTCATACATATACCTACTACTGCTGTATAGACTATATGGTCAAAATAGTGTACGGTTGTGAGTATAGAGTATTATATGTAGACGTTATTATTGGGGTTACTCGTTTGTTGCACCTTGTAAAGCATGAGAAATCGATTGGTCTGGAGGATCAGCAATTGCTGTACGGAAGAATAGTATACAGGTTGGTCTTGCTTATTTTACCTTGTATAGAATAGTACACAAGTTGGTATTTATACTACGCGAAATCGTAATCTACGGGCTGGGTTGTTTTGGAAAAATATAGCAAGGGCTGACTAAGTTGTATAAAATGTAAGAAGTAGATTAAATAATACGAGACCAATAATAGGACATCGGGAAAGGATTATCATCAGTGCCGATGACGAGTAAGTTCATACGTGATAAGTCACTGTAGGGATGTGCTTGCGTTCATCATACGGGTTGAAAATTTGTTCGGGTCTGTTAGTTGATCTACACTTGTTGCATACTGTGAGACGACCGTAAGGCAAGAGTTTTTTTGCAGGCAATTTGGTTTTGGCCTTTGTGATGGGGATTTTGTGTCTTCGCAGGTTGTATAGGTACTGCAAGGTCGTTCTCACAGGTGTTTCAAGAGTAGTGATACTGCAAACTGGTTCTGGTTTTTAATTATGTATGGGGAATGTAAGCCTTTCTATAGCTGTTTTTTGTCATGCTAAGAACTTACCGGAATTGGAAACAGGGTTCAAGAACATTATCATATTAGAATAGGGGGAAGCGTGATAAGTACGTTGGAATTTTGGGGTTTGTGAAGAATACATTAATATTTATCAGTGTTGTGTCTTAG
The DNA here is from genome assembly GCA_012845835.1 of Undaria pinnatifida. Lineage (NCBI taxonomy): Eukaryota > Phaeophyceae > Laminariales > Alariaceae > Undaria > Undaria pinnatifida. The sequence continues at coordinate 26,599,283 of JABAKD010000023.1, read as the reverse complement.
ATGCCTAAGGGATTCCATACCTTACTCTGTTAGTGAAGACTTGAGCTTTCGAAGGGTTGCATGTATATTATGATAAGGGGACAACTTTCAACAAACCAGGAAGGTCAATATGCATGTACTCGAAACCTTTCACCACCCCTCTTTCCCACCCACCTTGTCCCAAGCCACTGTTTATACCCGTTTGGTGCGGACAACTTGGTGTTACTAGACTCCATCGATCCCCTGGACTCCACTCGTCTCCCTAGACTGCATCGTTGGATACCATCTTCACCTTATACAACGCAGCTTCGTCGAGTACATCGTGTACCACGCAGCCTCATCGAGTCCGTCGCATACTGCACAGCTCCTACTGCACAGCTCCATTCGTCGGATACAACACAGCGTCGTCGAGTCCGTCGTGTCATCTTACTCTACACGACAGCAAAGCGAGAGGTTTCGTCAAAGGGAAACGGGCGGCGTCCCGGGGAGGGGGGAGGAGTGATTGGAGGAAATAACATGGCAGGGAGAGGGGGACCTTTTGTGGACCTTTTGGTGCACCCTACCCGAGGGGACGGGGGGGGAGGAGTGATTGGAGGAAATAACATGGCAGGAAGAGGGGGACCTTTTGGGGGGACCTTTTTGGGGACCTTTTGGTGCACCCTACCCGAGGGGACGGGGGGGGAGGAGTGATTGGAGGAAATAACATGGCAGGAAGAGGGGGACCTTTTTGGGGACCTTTTGGTGCACCTTACCCGAGGGGAGGCCCACCACAGGGAGGCCCGTCACAGAGCGGCCAGGCTGGAGGCCCACCACAGGGCGGCCAGGTTGGATGGGGTCCTCAGGGTGGTGCAGGACAAGGGGCAGCAGGACTGGCAAATCTTGTAGGAACGGGAGGCGGGTACAATCAGATGTCCGCTCCCTCCCTACCGTCACCGTTTGGAATCGGAGGACGATGGGGTCCACGGACAACCCCAAGAGAAGCACCACCGAACCCTAGATCGCGATGGGGACCTCGGATGGCGCCAAGGTCGCTGGCCAACAACAGCCAGGGTTTGCTGGCCAACAGCAGCCAGGGTTTGCAGGTCAACAGCAGGCAGGAATCACTGGCCAACAGCAGCCAGGGTTCACTGGTCAAACAACAACCAGCTGGCCAACAGCAGTCAGGGTTCACTGGTTAACAGCAGCCAGGGTTCAGAGAGTTCCTCTCACCGATCAGAAATGGGAGCAATGCAAACTAAGACGTCACAGGTTTGGGTTCATGCAACGTTGTGGCATGCAACGAGCTCGAGCCGGCGACTTCCGATTGCGGTGCTGGTGGATACTGAGGCGGGTGGAGGAAACTACGTGTCACGGCAGTTCATCGAACCCATTGAAGAACGTGATGGTTAGGGGAAAGTCGCTGATAAACCCAACGGGAGACGGCCTACTCCGCGCAGCGAACCCAAAGAACAGCGCCGTACCCCCGATGGAAGTGGTAGGCTCGTGCTTGCTACCACTAGTCTTTGCACCGGTCGACCAAATCTTCCCTGTGAAGTTCAGGGTGGTGAGGGACTTCCGTATGCGATAGTGCTTGGAGCCGCGTTCATGAAGGACAATCGAAGTATCATCAGCTTCGATGGTGAGGAGGGTTTACGGCCGACACCATCCTCAGCGTGGGTACCATTCGCCCCGAAGGAGGTCGGAGAGGCCGCGGCAGGAGCGATGTGTGCCGAATGAGACCACTATTGCGCGGTGAAACCGTCAACGGACGAGCAAGAACCGGAAGAATTGGAGGGACCGAAGATCCCAGCGGGGATTATGGAGTTAGGAAACTCTGTTTGGGAGGACGAAGGCACTCTGCACTGGAAACTACGCATTGCAAAAGACGTAGAGGTTCCATGTGGTACCAGTATCCAGGTAGACGCTTTTGTCAAAGACCCTCAGCCTCAAGTGCAGCAGCTCGTAGTGGTAACGCCAACTAACCGCTATGATTATAACTAGGAGTGGATCTAGGAGTGCCAAGGGGGGCACAGTGGTGGTTCCCAGATATACCACTTCAATGTTGGTTGTCGAATGTTACCCAGGATAATGTGAAGATCCAGGGGGGGCTGGTGATTGCCACGGTTTACGCTGTTAGCAATTACGATCGGGAACGCATGAAGTCACTCATGAACCCGGTGTCGGAAGAACCGACAAGCCCCAAACACGACGACGGGATCAAAAAGAAAGACAAAGGGAGACCACCGGAGCAATGCAACAAAGGGGGTGAAATCGCAGAGATTACGAGCGAAGCCCCCAAGGTGGACCTGGGAGAGGCCAACTTCGGACAGCTCAGTCCGAGCGCAAAGGACACATTGATGGGCATTCTCAACGAGTACATCGACGTGTTCTCGGTCAACCCCAAGAGTGCCCATGCGACTGGAGCTCAAAGATCCCAACGTCAAGCCATACGTGGACCCCATTCGACACTACAGCCCGGAACAGCGCGAGATGATTCAAACTGAGGTGGTGAAACTCCTGAAGAATGGATCCATTCGGGAATCAACTTCCGAGTGGGCCGCCAATTGTTCGACGGTTCGCAAGAAAGATGGGACAGTGCGGGTTGTACAGGATTTTCGAGGTATCAATGCGCTTCTCAAATCACAGAGTGGTGGACTCGGAGACTTGCAACATATTATGGATGAGATTGAAAGGTCGAAGTATTTTTCTAGCATCGATTTAGCTTCAGGATTCTTACAGCTCGAGATCCATGAGGATGATCGACACCTGACAGCATTTCGAGACGCTGACGGAAAACTGTACGAATACGTTCGCTGCGGCTTCGGGTTGAAGACAGTGCCTTCGGCGTTTGCCAACTACGTTGGAGGGCGACTGTTAACCGTCAAGGATAGGGGAATCAAGAATTGGTTGGACGACATCGCCATCCCGTCGAAAACCCTTGAAGGTCAGTGGGTACTGCTGCGAGAAACGTTAGAGTGTCTAAGGCAAGGACGTTTAACCGTAAATTTTCAGAAATCGCATTTCTGTCAGTCGGTCATGGAGTTCGTCGTCATGATCGTGGATAGACTTGGTACCAGGTCAGCCCCGAGCAAGATCGATGCTATCACGCAGCTGTCCAGGCCGAACACGGTGGACGAAGTGCGAGTGTTGCTGGGAATGACAGGATACTTACGACAGTTCGTACCCCAGTATAGCACGGTGGTGGCCCCCATTTCCGACTTGCTGAGAGATCCAAGGTTCAGAACCAAGAGAGCGAAGAAAGAGAAAGTCCCATGGGGAGAAAAGCAGAACAAAGCTTTTGATGCGCTTATCGAAGCTTTGACGTCACCTCCAATCCTAGCCCTGCCGGTGTGGACAGAACCGTTCTCGCTGTCCACCGATGGCAGTGAGATAGGAGCAGGAGCGGTGCTAACACAATGCATTTAAGGAGTGGAAAAGGTGATGGCGTATGGCAGCAAAAGGTGGTCGAGAGGAGACTCCAAAAGGTCAGCAACGGACCGTGAATGCATGGCGGTCATGTGGGCAGTAAACAAATTCCAACCCTATCTTTGGGGACGACCGTTCACGCTCATCACGGACTGTTCGGCGTTGACTTGACTCTTCAAAAGCCAATCTCTCACACCGAAATACCACCGCTGGGCTCTGAGGTTGATGGAGCACGACATAACCTTGAAGTGGAGGCCGGGGACACAACATCAGCTCCCAGACGCCATGTCGCGGTTACCGAACAAGAGCATCGTGATCGAAAATTTCGACGACTCTTTTCCAGGAGACGAGTCGTTGCCAAACGTTTACAAAGGGCCACAGGGGCCAGTGCTCGACGGCGTACACCTCGAAACCTTAGGAGTAGAAGATGTGGACGGATCTAGTACTCAAAGTCTTACAGTACTTGGAGCCGTCGCACTCACACCTACAGACCCATCAGAGGCAGATACTCAACAGGCCAAGCTTGTCGTTGCACCGGAGTTTCCAGTGGTGGTCATGCTCGACTGTGGGGGGGGAGGCAGCATCCTTGCATCAGAAGGGTTGCTGACGGTCAGGGGAGCAGTAGACCAGGACTGGAGAGCACTGGAATGCATCAGAGCAAACGGACTGGACAAAGGTGCGAAGCTTCTTAGGGTGACAACAGGGTCGCCGGAATGCCTAACCATGTTGAGAGAGGTGAAACCAGACGTAGTGGTCGGTGACGCCTGCAGGAGGTTTGAAGGGATACGAGAGAAGGAGGGAATGTCCGGAGCGAGTAGCCTAGCCCAAGCTGCCATCGCTTCAGACGCACGAGTTTTCATACTCGAATGTTTGGGCAACCTTCTGCGAACGACGATGTGGAACGAGGAGATTCTCCCCGCTTTGGAACGAGAGTCATACATCGTGGACAAAGTGGAGATACTAGCGAGCCAAGTAGGGATTCCGTGGAGGAGGAAACGGACATTCGTGCTAGGAATCAAGGGAGGCCTTGCCACAAAAAGGAAGTTAGCCGTTTGGAAGCGGAGGTTGGAGAAGGTGAAGCAACCAGTTCAGGAATTAGGGGAATTTCTGGGACGAAGAGGCGGATTCTTCTTGAAAAGAGGTAACGGAGAGCGAGCGATTTACTCGTTCAACGAACCCATCATCTCTCTGAACCGTGCTCACATCATGGGGGAAAAGCCAACCGAATGGGATATCGCACACCCAGCGGATGCGGCACGCCTTGAAAAAGCCAAAGAGTTGCACTTCAACGACTACGCCAAAATCACCACAGGGCAAGAGCACTACGTGATCCCGCAAACGGTTAGCCAAAGCGCAGCGGCAAACGTCATCGCAGATTTCACGTCTCCTCCAATGCCACGAGCAGTATTAGTTGAACTAGCTGTTCAAGGCTTACTGGGAAAACCGGTACCAGAGGTGGCGGAACTAGAAGGGTTGGCCTGCATGGTGTTTGAAGATTACCTCGCAGCATCGAAAGCCTTTGAGGTGACAAGAGCGGTCACGAGATCGCAGGCAAAGGCCACTTCCCAGGAACCGGAGGTTGTCTGGGAGGCAGAACCGCCGTTACCTGAGGAGGAGGATATGGAGAATGCAAAGGCGCAGACGGTCACTACTACTGAATTACCAGTGGAAGTTGATCGCCCACGCAAACGCAGGGGTCAGAGAGAGCCCATCCCGAGACCGAAACGGCAACGTGATCCGTTGGAGGAATCACCAAAGGACACCAGCAGCCGTTCAAGCGGATCAGGGAAAGAGGCCAAGGGATCCCAGCGGTCAGAGCCATCCATGTTGGAAAGGGTGACAGCTATTCTCCAGGATTTGCCACAGCTGATGCAGAGGCAGTGCGAAGATATGGTACTTGGCAAGATTTGGAAAGAACTCCAGGAAGCGGGAAACCGAGGATCAGGAGGTGGCGAATATGTGATGGATGATAACGGCCTCTTGTGGATGGCACCTCGGGGAAATATCCCACGACTTGCAGTTCCCCGATCTCTCGTTCCAGGGATTATGGCGCTGGCGCACAGCACCTATGGGCATCCGGGGACGGCACGAACTACAGCCTTGATTAGTCATTGGTACTGCTGGCCCACCCTCATTAAGGACGTTAGAGACTACGTCCTCTCGTGTGGGTGCAGACGTCGCAAGCGGTCAGCGAGTCAACGGGTTGCCATGCTACCGTCGAGGTTTCTACGACCCGGAGAAGTACTCGAAGTCGACATCCAGGACATGGGGATGAAGTCGGACGCAGGCAACAAAGTTCTACTGGTAGCGGTTGACAAAGCCAGCAAGTTCTTGTTCGCCTTTCCACTCCCTACGAAAGAAGCAATCGGAGTAGCGAGGAAACTGCTCGAAGTGATGCTTACTTTTGGGCTACCGCTGCATGTTCGCAGTGATCCGGGATCCGAGTTCACGGCAGAGGTGATGCAACACTTATGTAAGTGGTTGAACGTGACCATCGCCTATGGGCCTGCCGATCATCCACGTGCACAGGGGACGGTGGAGAGATTGGGGGGGTGGCTACACGAAGCACTAGGAGAACTGTGCAAGACCTGGCCTCGCAGATGGGACGAATACGTACAACCGGCATTGTGGATCCATCGTACCACGCCGGACCTGCGCCTGCCGGGGAAGCCAACTCCCTTCCGTCTGTTCTTCGGTCGTGATGCACGCACGCAACTTGATGCTACGCACCCTGAGATAGATGGTGGTGATTTCAGAGGCGGGATGCACAGTTACGTGGCCGACAAACGTCAAGCGTACAAGGAGGTACGGGATGTACGGATGGCTTTATCGAAAAGACATGAAGACAGGCAGAAAAGTCGTGAGAGTCGGAATGCTGAAATCGGTCAGACCTCGGTAGGCACCCGTGTTGTTGTCGGAGATAAGGTGCTGGTGAAGGAGGCGGAGTCTGTGATGGCAAGGGAAGGGATACATCATAAACTAGCCAACGAGCACTGGACCGGACCTTGGGAGGTGACTGAAGTTGTCTTACCAGGACTCAGCTACATCGTCACGATGAATGGGCGAGGGATTCGCCGACGACGGGCGTCAGCATCGAATATCAAGATGTTCCACTTTCGTCCGGACGACCTCCGTCACGACTTCGAAAACGAATTTGCTCACCTGGCATGGGGAGTTGACTTCGGACTAGCGGAGCCGTCGATTGTAGCGTCGCCTATGTATACTCTAATAATAGACAGAAAGGCTGTGATGGGTCAAGGCAACGCTTGGAAGTGGCGATGCAAGGGACAATTCGTGGATGGCACAGAGTCGCAGTGGCTGTCCGAAGAGGAGGCACGAGACAGCTTCACCCCTTTACAGCTGGACGTTTTCCATGCGCTGTGGGAAACGTATCACGGAGCGGAGTGCCGGGCAAGACCAACTTCGACGCTAACGCGGAAGGAAAGAGATGGGATCGACCGCGAACAAGCGTTGAAACAACACCCCGTGGGGACCGTAATCTGGAGGGAATTCGCGGACGCTGAGGGAAACAAGAAGCGTCACCTTTCAAAAGTCTTCGACTACAAGTCACCGTACTGGCGGGTTCGGTACGCAGACGGAGATTGGGAAGAGCTCAACAAACGTGAAATTCTGAAAGGTAGGAGGACCGGAAATTCGCAATCCGGTTCCCCGTAAACGTGGAACGTGAAGTGGAGGCGGATGGAGAAAGGGAGAAGACGTTGGCCGGAGATCGACCAGCGAGGAGGATCAACGCCTCGGCCTACCCGGGTTATTGGGAAAGCCGGGAAGTGGTGGATAAGAGGCTTTCAGCTGGTGCGCTTGATGAGAAATACTAGCAAGTCCAGCAGTACCGATCTAGGACCTAATGCGAAAAAAAAAACAAGCGCGAGGCCCAGGGTCCCTACCCCCTGAGAGACGCCTATCCATGAAAATGTTAGACGCCACTCATTCGAGCCTTAGGGTAATCGAAACACGACTAAGTGTGGGAAAAGGCCCTCACTTTTACTCCAGTGTATCCGCAGCCCGGTTAGCACGGTATTCCTGAGAAGCCGTGCTGGGGGGGTGTTGCGGTGGATTGACATGACGTCACATGAAATCCTGTGGCGGAATGCTTCCTAGGTCTGTATAACGCCGATCAGTCTAGAAAGCGTGCTGCTCACGGCCTCAGTCCAAAAACACACAAAACCAAACGAGGGAAAAAGGAACCTGAACTTGATCTGACACGAGCGTGAGTGACTGCGAACCGAGCTTGAGTACAGCGATCGTTACCGTGAGGCATTGTTGGAGGTTTCATCCGGAGATCTGTTATATTGTACGAGCGCTTGGAAGAGGACTGCCTGAGACGAGACTGGTGTTTGCAGGCAGCTGTTGCAACAAGCAGACGGGAGGGATCAGCCTGAAGGTAGACACGGAGGAAACGAACTAGAAGCGGTGAGAGAGTTGGGACAAGGGATTGGAGACTTAGGTACGTGTGACTAAAATAGCTCTTTATCCGTTCGTTACATTGGTGCATGATTGTATTCCCTCACATTGTGGGCTGTTTCGTACCGTGGTGTTTGAGTTTGTTTGTAGCGTAACGTGTGTATTTATTATAAAAATTAAAATACACTCCAGCTGTGAGATCGAAGATTTCGTCGAAACTCATCTTTGCAAGCTGTGTGTGATACTCCGATCGCGCGCATTACGAGTTGTGTGTCCTCATTAAGGATATAGGTCGGCGACTCCCCTTACAGCTACAGTGTAGCTATCAGGGTCAACAGGATGATTTTAGTCAGTCTGTGCGCGGAAACTATAAAACCCTTTTCTGAGGGGGACAAAATCTGACAGCTGTGAAGGCAAAGGGGGGGCCTGGTTTTGATCAAAAGCGAGCGGGTTTGGAGGGGGGGCGGGGGGGGGGGGGGAAAGGGGCAATTTGTGCATGTAAGCTATAAATCCTTTCGAGGGGATAAATCTGACGGTTTTGGCACCAGTATATTATTGGGGGCGGGGGGGGGGGGGGGGGGGGGGGGGGGGGCAGCTCGATATGTGCCTGGAAACTATACATTATTTCGAGGGGATAAATGTGACATTTTTGGAAATAATACATCAGTTTATCGTGTATATTCTGGGATAAGTCGTACAATCAGTGAGTAAAGAGAGGGTGGAGTGTTCGAGGGGGTGGGGTTGGGATGGGTTGGGGGGGGAGGGTGGGGGGTGGGGGCGGGGGCGGGGGGCGGGGGGGGGGGGGGGAAGGGCTTTAGGTGAGGGGTTTGTTATACGTGTGGTGCTAGGTCTAGGCGAAGGTGCGGGTGATGGGGAAGAAAGTGGCGTTCGAGGCGGGGGGGGGGGGACACAGCGGCATGGATGGCTCTCGAAAGATAATGAGGTGATATCCTGTGCGTGAAGTGTTTATTAATGTGGCGGATTTCGATATTTGGTGGGGCGTTTGAGTAAGGGAGAGCAAGAGGGGGGGGGGGGGGGGGAGATTTTTTAGGAGGTTTAGGTCACAAATAATATTCAAATACACTTCGGCTGTGAGACTTCGGCTGTGAGATCAAAGATATGTATCAGCTTGTTATACGCGTGGTGCTAGGTCTACGCGATCGTGCAGGTGGTCGGGAAAGAAGGGGCGTTGGAGGGGGGGGGGGGGGGGAAACACAGCGGCATGGATGGCTCTCGAAAGATAATGAGGTGATATCCTGTGCGTGAAGTGTTTGTTAATGTGGCGGATTTTGATATTTGGTGGGGCGTTTGAGTAAGGGAGAGCAAGAGGGGGGGGGGGGGATTTTTAGGAGGTTTAGGTCACAAATAATATTCAAATACACTTCGGCTGTAAGATCAAAGATATGTAGCAGCTTGTTATACGCGTGTGCTAGGTCTAGGCGATCGTGTAGGTGGTCGGAAAAGAGTTATATGCAATTTCGTGCCAATACAGAGCCGTAGTGAGTTGCGTCATATGGTGGTCAGGTATTTTGCTGCATGTTTGTATTCCCTCGCATCGTGGGCTGTTTCGTAACGTCGACGTTTGTGTTTCTTCGTATCGTGTGTCTATGTTATTTCGCGCCAACGAGTTGCATCACATGTTGGTTAGGTAGTTGCTTCGTGTTTGAATGCCCTCACATCGTGGTCTGCTTTGTACCGTCGATGTTGGTGTTTGTACGTAGTGTCACTTCGCGCCAACACTTAGCCGTAGCGAGTTGCATCATATATTGGTCAGGTGCTTGCTTCATGTTTGTATTCCGTCACATAGTGGGCTTTTTATAACCTTTAGATGCAGTCCTTTGACTTTCATATTCCCCTGCAGATTGTGACAGATTGTTTTGTGATATTGCGTGTCGTGGAAGTTTGTGCATAAAATAGGCACAGTATGATCAACCTTCGTTGGAAGGGTTTTTGTTTTTCGATGTAGTGTTGTTATCACAGTGTTCCAATTCGACTACTTGCTCGTACTCATAGTTATAGATGTTTTTCTGGAAGTCAAGCGCGTTACTTGATGGCAGGTAGTACAGCCCCGTGCATGTCCAATGTGCACCGGGTGCTCAGATGCCTTTTCCGTATACTGCAAGTAGTCCAGAAGTGTAGTATAATACGATAGGTGTAAGTTAGGCGTCTACGGTATTCGACTACGTTTTGCATTCGTATTCTGTGTCCTACCATAAGCATGCCGTGGTGATGCACTACGATTTCGCATTTGTTTCAGTCTTGATAGCTAGGTGTATCCTTTTGAACGCCGTGCGCATGCTAATAGATGTCCAGTAGTATCGTAGATGTACCGTAAAAGCTTGCGATGTACACCCGCGTCTTGCATTCGTATTTGGTGCCCTACCACAAGCACCTGGCTCTTTTTAGCGCCCCAAGCGCGTTACTTCATGGCAAGCAGTACAGCCACGGATGCGTTTTCCGTCTACTGCAAGTAGTATCTATTTATACGACCCACGCCCATAAATAAACGCCAGTAAGCTAGCAGCTGGTTATTTTTGGGCCCCCCAAGTACAATTAAGTTGTAGAATCACGTGCATGTCCAATGTGCACTGGGTAGTCGGGCTCGTTTTTCATATACTGCAAGTAGTGTCTATTTATACGCCCCACGCGCATAAACCGTATAGCTTAATATAAGCCTTAATATGATAGATGCAAGTTAAGCGTCTACGTTATACGACTACGTTTGGCATTCGTATGCTGCGTCCGACCAATAGCAGGCCCTGGTGATGCACTACGATTTCGCTTTTGTTGTCGCTCTCCATAGCTAGTTCCATAGATGTAAGTAAAAATACTACGGTGTACAACCACAATGTCATCTTGCGTTCGTATTTGGTGCTCTACCACAAGCAGCTGGTGATGATGCGCTATCATACACCCGTTCTGAATAATGAATGTCTTTTTTTGTCGTGTTCGCCCGTACTGCCAATCTGAACGTGACATCGCCAGCAAGCTCGCGACACAGCACAGAGTAAACAGCTCTCCCCATAGAGCTCTTGGCATTATCAAGTCGCGGGCTTCATGAAATTATGCACCTTTTATTCCTGTCTCTTTCACATTTGGTTGTGTTGTTGTATACCTGGCGCGAGCGTAGCGGGCGGCGTCTGCCGCCCGCGGAGCAAAGCCCTTGTATTTTTTACCGTTTGGTAGGATACGCGGAAGATGTGGCACCTCGGGACTCAAGACGTGCAGCATGCGGAAGGTTCACGAATAAATACAGCAGCATGCTGAATTCCGGACGGAGAGTACAGATTGTCCTACCATATTGCCTGGTGTGTAGCAGGTGCAGTATAGTACCGATAGTAATAATCTTCAGTTGCAATCCGTACGTGTGCATGCGGCCTTTCGTGGGCCACACCACTGAGACGAGACATGGGCCCATACAACGCACGTACGAATACGCATGTATGTGCGAGGCTTGCACTGGCTTATACCGCAGCCTGGATTAGCTGCCTGTGTACGCTCCTCATGACATACTAGACAGACTTGGCCTTTCTACCTTCGGCATTGCCCCCTGTAAGTATTGTTTGCTTTGCGCGCATGCGCAGACATCGACGACGCGGCCTCGACGTGTCAAAGCTTGACTGGAATCATATTTGTATCTGAAATTTTTTCCTGCTCAGACCTCCTGCCCATCAGCCGTGGGTCCACCCTAGCCAAACCTGGGCGCTCCTGGTTGGCACGTGCTCCACGTTTGCGTAGGAATATCAAACGGCAGCCTCCCACTTGAGCGTTCTATCTTACGTTTGGCGGTACTCCGCCCACAATTCCACCTCTCACGTCAGTGTTGCCAACGTCACCGTCTTCTCTAGTCCCTCGGTCGTCACATCACCCACTCCCCTCCCTAACACCAACACCCCATAACAAAAGGTAGACTGCCCCCTCCACCTTTACCCCGTTTACAGCACAAGCGAACCCAGACGGTTCTGGTCATGCTTGAGCTGTTTGCGACGCAGGGACGCTCGGAAGAGTGGTGTTCTTGCTGGTGTTGTTGCTATATTGCCCGCTTCGCTTCAACGTCTTTCTTGAATTCCTGCGAAAAAGTTGCACTCGCAGCCTTCCACCTCTAATCGGTCGGCCGCACCTCGTTCTGGAATTGCTACAGCTTCATTCCGGCTCGCCGCAAAGGCAGTGAAGTCCAGTACCTGCGGGGTTCTCCCTTTCGAGATACTAAGGTGGCGAAAGGCTTGACGATAGTGTCCCGGCAGACATCCTGCTAACGGCGCGAACAGATCAAACAGCAAGGAGGATACAGGGGATGGCGACACGAGGGGTTATCTGTCACTGAGAACTCAATGCTATCATAACGCCGCAATTCGGAGTGGCAACGGAATAAAGGCAGGCAGTATACATTGAGTCCAAAGAACGATGCACGAATGCAGCTCCATACAGAGCAGCTGGTGTTCACCCGTCACCTCCAGATGTAGCGAAAAAAATGCAAACCCCACACTGGTCTCGCTAACAATCCGCGCGGCCACTAGCCCAGAAAAAATCCACGGCATGTGATATCTTCTTCAATCCCACCATTGAAAAGTGGGGTCGACTACAACCAGGCTGTATCTCCCGAAAATTGCCTATCAGCATAGAGCGTAAACCCCTAGCAAACGCTAGCAACTCCGAGTCCGTGTCCCTGTGCCGTCGTTGGAATTGCTGGGGATTTTAGCGTCGACAACGATCCTCGAGAGGGGTGGCCAGAACTTGAGTTCACCGCGGCTGGTTTGGACGCAGAGCGAGCGACTGTAATTGAATTACGAGCGAAAGCGACCCATAAATAGTGCTGCCTACTTGGTACATTGCAACTCTCCGTTGTGCTTAGCACGCCCTCCTCCGGCATATGCCTACTGTACTATTTCGCTAAATATGAAGACATCATACGCGATGGCACGCAAACAATAGTTTTCGACGATGCTGACTGCGCCCAGGTGAGTTGAGTTATTAATTGACGATCTCCAAAGATCCCAACCATACCGAAGTCGCGTTTTTATTGCGGTCGTGACAGTGAGCCAATTATTGTCAATGCGGTCAAACTTTGTGTGGCGCCGTACAACGGTATAGCCCCAATGATCTACGAAGCAATCGAGCCGCCCTGTCCAAGATATTTCTTTGTGTTGTCTACCCATAGCTATGCAGCCCCCCCCCGTCCCCCCCGGCGCAAGCACGTCTAAACTCACCTTGGTGAGATAAAATCGAAGGCCTGATCCAATAGGCCAAGGTCTTCCGCACCCGGCTTAATTTTGTCGGGGGCTCCAACTGAGACTCGCCGTCTGGGGCGCTGGAAATTGGGATGATAGGAAGACAGATTTTGGGGACAGGCGATAAGCAGCAAGGCGATATTTCCGCCAACCGGTCATGGCGTACGAGGCAAGCAATCGTTTGCAATCCCAGGTACACGCACGAAACAAGAAAAAAAAAGGCGCCTGAGACGCGACCTCATTGTACTCGCTCACATGGTTTGCACTCCAAGCGCAATCTTTATCTTTGTCACCTGTGATTCTTCAAGTGTTTTTGAAGTAAATTGGTACTCAACCCCGACACGATATATGACACGCCGGAGGGTTTGAAACTTACCAGCACAACCTAACGTATCACTGTGCTTGCTAGGACAGAACGACTGCGCGAAGTGTCATTTTCTTCCGGCCCAACGGGCGTCTTCTGCTTGACTCGCTGCCTTGTCATACCAAAACAGTGGCGGCCGGACGGATTCGACCACAAAGAAAGTAGAAAACATCAAGGGGTCAACGGCGGTATGCTCATCAATGCATATTTCACACTGACGGGGCGGTTTTGGATTCAAGCACCAAAATCGAAAACTGAACGTAGAAGTTTATTACATGGGCAGAGCACATGAATATTTACAACTGACACTCACCGCATCGCTCTCCCCGGGAATGCTATGCATGGTTTTGCGCCGATGTCGTCCGTCACGGCTCTGAGCCCCACTCCACGAACAGGCGCATGATTGGTGCGCGTGGTGGCCTTCACGCCCACCGCGCAACGTCCTAAAAGAGTGGTAGGGAACAGCATCACCAGTCACACGTCAGCAGGCAGAAACAGTCTGGACGCCATTACGCCAATACTGTACATCTGAGGAGGGGAAGAACGTGAAAGGATGTGAGGTATGGGGTGGAAACAAGTTCAAGAGATGAACGTCCACGGTAGAACGTGACGCGCATCACACGCGTTGCGGTGCACGTTGCTCAAGCCTGAACGAGACATGAACGAATCGTCCCTCCGCGCCATCTACTCGACAACAAGTCAATCTCACCTTAACGTGGTGAAATCCTTTCCCCTTGTCCGCGTTTCTCACTCCTGCCAAAGGCCGTATTGTTCTCCCGATGGATGCTTCGGCGTTGAGGATCCCATCAATCTATGAGCATCTTTTTTTTCAAGAAGCAAGGGCGAAGAGAGAAACGGTGCTGTACAGATGCTGCTGATTCCTATCTTGGATGACTTGAGGTTCCTACCAAACAGAGTACAGTACCTGTGCACTTAACAACCTGTGTACTTGGACAATCTGTGTAAGTGGCATAAGTATACGGCGACAGTTGCTCGGCGATACGAACAGCAGGACACCGTAAACAACAGCAACAACATCCTCAACAGCTAGCGGAACCGACACAGCTACTACTGATGCTGTACAGCATAAACCCCAGCTTTTGCAGCGGCTACTGCTGCTTCATGTGACAGTTGCTGTTGTCATGCCTATCACTGCCGCTGTTATTCCACACCTGGGAAAACAGTATATCGACTACGTGCGCGGTGTGCATGTTGTCCGGCAATACGGTACGTGCGTTGGGGAGCCGCGGGCAGCAGCAGCAGTAGCCGGGCAGCAGCAGCAGTAGCCGTAGAAGAAGGACAGCAGCAGCAGTAGCAGCAGCAGCAGAGGTCTAAAAAAGTAATTGACACAGCTTCTATCACTCTATACATGTAGCAACCCAGTTGCCGCTGCTGCCGCTGTCACTCGTTGCTGTTGATGGTGAACCTTTTTCCGCCAATGTCTTCCACATGTGACTACTCGATGACTGTGCTCAACGCGTGCAATAATAGGATGCCGCAGACAGCAGCCGCGACCGCCGTACGCAGCCGCTCAAAGTAATGTGCATTACCTCTACCACTGTACAGTAGCAACCCCAGCAGTCTGTTACCCTCTGCGGTGTACCTAGTACTGTTACCGCCGCTGTCCGCGGCCTATTGTTGTTGCAACACAGCAGTTAGTTGGTAGCTGCTGTTTCGTGCACTGGTTGTATCCGTGCGCTATGTATTCGTGCAATGGAGCGTACGAAGACACCGCCTACAAACCTGACCAGAATCTTGTCAAACGAAGCCTACGAGACAACGATACACAACCAATCAAGCGCATGAAAGTACCAGCGAAAGCATCACCCTTCTACTCACGATATTGCTGCATGTTGCTGGCCTTGGCGCTGCGCGTCACGGAAAACAGACTCGCCCGGTCAGGTCAAGGCTCCAGTGTCGCTCCAACTAGACCCGATCTGTATCGCTTTTTTGGCGGTGGTGGTTGTCGACGCAGGGGGCCATCCTCACCGAAAACGTTGGCTTATTAGGGTCTGCCGGCATGTGCACGGTGATCCCCAGCTCATGACATTCCAGGAATGTGTGTAGAAGGGCATTCGAGCTTCTAAAATGTGGGTAGTGTTCGAGTGGGGAGCGTGCAGAGCAGTTTGAATTGCGGCGCGATGCAAAGCAAATGCAAAGCAGAATAGAGCCTTTTGATTGGTCAATGCAAAGCAAAATGGGGTTTCGATACAATGGGTGCATTACGATACAAAGCAAATAAAGCTCTATGATTGGTCAATGCAAAGCAGATCTGGCCCGCTGCGTTCAAGACTCGCCGCCAAGAACCAAAAAGGGGACATGTAAGGGTTTCACCGCGGGGTTTCCACGGCTTGGATGTGTGGGTTGTGGTTCTCTTTTATAACCCATGGGTTAAGATTAGGTGGGAGCGCCTAATCTTAACCCACGGGTTGGAAAAGAGAACCACCACCCAAACATTCAAGCTGCGCAAGCCCGGGTTCTATCATCCCTTTGGCGGCTGCAGGTGGCACTCTCCATAAAGTATGGCCACGTCTTTGTCTACGACGACACCGCGGTGAAAAACATGTACAGGCTGCCGGTGGGCATCGGCGTAGTGGTTGACGGAGAGTACTTCACGCGCGTCGTCTTTCAGATGATTGCGTCGGACACCCAGACGACGACGTTCGAGTGGATGATGGATGCGTGGAAGGAGACGCGGGGCGGGCAGGGGCCGGACGTGTTCATCCAAGACGCCGACGCTGCATGTACCTTAGCAGCGCAGAGCCGGTTTCCTGGGGCGACGATGCTCAGGTGCCAATGGCACCTGTACAAGAACGTCAGGGAGAAGCTCGGCCCCATCTTGGGGAAAGCGTATCAAGTGAGTTCGCATTTCCTTGTGTGCAGATGCGACTCGGCTTGGGTTGTTGGGTTGTTGGGGCAGACGGGGAGGTGGCGTTCCGGTACAAGAACATTATCGTATGTTTGGCGCTTCGCGCTTCGCGTCGCGTTGCCATGCCCTCGCCGAAAGCACCGGCGACGATATTTGCCGTTCGTACCAGTGCCTTAAAGTGTCGAATAAGTCGTAACGGCTGGCCTCGGGGACTGTTGTCCCCCGCGAACTTCCGAACAAGCTTTAACCATCCGGCCCACCGCGTGGTCACCACGGACAAGCTGCAACCGCCTCCGTTATACGCTCGCCGAACATCCTCGCGTACTTGCAGCGGCTATTGTTGTTTGAGTTCAGTGTTTTCACCCGCCTACACTCAACCTGTGACAACACGAAAGCGCTTGGAGAGAGACTGCTTTGGACTGAACATTCCCCCCCCACCACGCGCCCGCCGCTTCGGCCATCGTCGCTGTCTGTAACCCCACCCACTACACTCATAGGCTTTCTTCGGAGACTTCCTGGAGATGCGCGGCCGGCTGTCGGAGTCCGGGTTCGAGGAACCGTTCGAAAAGCTGGTCGAGAAATACCCGAAGGCGGAGGAGTACTTGCGGCACACTCTCTACAAGGACCGTCATCGCTGGGCAGCTGCTTTCTCTGTGCTGAAGTTCAGTATTTCGTCCTTCACCTCCAGCCAAGTCGAAGGTGGGCCCTTGCGTGGTCAGCATGTATCGGAGTATGCTTTGTGCTTCGGTGTTCGTCGGGGCGACCACGGCCACGTGTCCACTGCTGCATGTTGCGTGCTTGTATACTTTTGCAGCGCCCACACTAGGAATAGCGCCGCTGGCGACCCATTTCCTCAACTCCTTTTTGCTCTGCCCTCTGAAAAGTGTGGTAGACGTCCATCGATGTCTGTCCTATGTACTTGTTCTCCACTTCATGCGATGTTGTGACAGCCCACCGAACCATGTTCGGCACGCCTGCCAACCGCGGCAGGTATCAACAAAATCATGAAGAAAGTCTGCGGCGCGATGACTTCTTTGCAAGGGGTCTTTGAGTTCTTCGAGGGAACACTCGAGGCTCAGGAACATCGGGCAAATTTCGCAGCGCTCGGCTCGCCCTTCCAGCTGTTGAGCTTCAGGACATTGGCGGGGTGTGGTTTGGGGAGAGGTTCATGGCCCCCATCCGTTACGGGCTTGGGCAGTGGCCGCTTAGGTTCATGACCCAAGAGATGGGCGCCGCCGCCATTTTTTGTGGTGGTGGTAACAAAGTGCTTGAGGGGGCGGAACGTTCCTCAGCACTAGGGAAACTAGAGTTCCTGGGCGACTTGATGGTAAGCGTCGAGACGGTCGCCGTAGTCGTTGAGAGCCGTCAGGGCCGAGAGATGCAGTACATAGTGTGCAGTATGGAGGATGGCAGTCACGTCTGCTCGTGCCGTCCACTGCAAGAGCTCGGTCTATGTTGTCGGCACTTTTGGCAGGCCATGCGTTTGACCCCGAAGTTCAAATTCCATGTAGGCATACTCAACAGGCACTGGCTAACAGAGAATGGCCTGAGGGAACTAGAGGCTTGGCCACCAGAGTGCAAACCGCAATGGATGGTAGCGCGGAACCACGCCGGCGCGTCCGACGAAAACCAAGTACGCGCCCCCACCGTAGCGATGGTTGACACTTGGCAAGCAATCCCAGCAATCCCGGAGAACGCCACCATAGAGTGTATGTACTCTGCAGAGGAGGGATGCGCAGACAGGGCAGAGTAGCCAGGAACGCCGGCTCCTGTACGTTGGGATGTTGAAGAGGACCAGTGCGGCCGTGAGCTCTGGGGTGCAGCTGGTCCCCCCTGACACTCTGCGTGCCATCGTACAGACTTTCGAGAGTAGCCTCAACGCCGCGGCGAGGATTTCTTCGGGAGAGGGGGCTGTGGTTGGCAACCCACAAGCTGTGCGCCAACCAGCCGCTAGAGGTCAAGGTAGTAGGCAGCGGTCTAGCATCAAATCCGGCGGGGTACTGCTTAGGGGACGCGCGCAAGGCCATTGAAAACGTTGGTGAGGTTGCCGGTTTCCTGTTCTTTCCTGTTCAGACGTGTTCGTGCACGACCACGAGGGAAGTTAAACGAAGTTAGAGGCCGATGGCATCGTGCTGCTCAGCGGATTTCGCGTTTGGTGTTGGTCGACCCCCCCCTGTGGATCTACATCCAAGGTGATGGACTGCCACATAGCGTGTTTGGGTGGATGATTCCATGTCATCGACGTCCTCAAGCGGTGTGGGGGTCATTGGATGTGATTGGATGGTGATTTTCCACCGGTGGTAAACGGGGTGTGTGATAAAGGGGGTACGAGTTGAAAGCCAGCAGACCGTTCGAAATTACCACGTTAATAAGGAGCGCCAATTAGCATTTCGGGTGATTGGTGTTGAGGTGTTGTGCTCAAGGGCACGTCTGCCGCACATCGCAAGCGCAACGAGAGGACTCGAGAACCTCATCTCCTCGAGGAACCCAGCACCTTGACGGTCCCTCCCTCCGAACATCTAGCCTTACGCATGGATCGTCATGCACGCGTGCGTTTTCACGTCTCTTTTCACGTCTCTTGGGCTCCATCTTCCCTCAACGACGATCACAACGCAGCAGGTTTTCAATCTAAAAATACCTGTAGCCACGCGACCTTGAAACAGCAGCGCAAACCTTTGCGCGGCACGACAAGTACGGATTTTTAATGCCACTCGCAAGGCAGAAGATCAGCAAGATACCGTTCCATACCCTCGTCACACCTCGCTGCCTGTTCAACTTGCACCTGGCAGGCGAAACCCCTCCCCACCAACGCCGCAATGACATGCGAACGTCCCTCCTTCCCAGCGGCTTCCATCCAACTCTCGTCATATTCCCACCCGTTATCGAGGCACCACAAAACTAAATCGACATGCCCGGCGCCAGCGGCGTCGGCGGGTACACGCGACCAGCCGTCCACCGAAGCGCAATACAGGCAGAAGCCCCGGGAAACTAAGGGAAAGTTTGTTTTGCACCACCGCAACATTCCCAAATGTCCGAGTCTGGCTACCATGACCAGGACGCCGTCCGGGACAAGTTGCTGGCCGCCCGTTTCAGCGCGCATGTGAGGAGGTACTCCTGACCACCACCAAGTCAACAGTTGGGCCACCGCGCTAAACCGGCCATGTTCGACCGCTGTCCAGAACGTGTCCAAGAACAACCCTTCATATCGCCCACACATGATCATATCCTCCAGGCATAGCAGAATCTTCATGTCGCCATCTTCCGCAAACTCCAGAACTTGGTCGCGCATCCATCCCCCGCTTTCCCCGGCAGCCCCCACGAAATGCGAAAGAGACCGCACCATTTCCAAATCTCTGCTTGCTATCGCCTCTTTAAGAGGAGGGGTCACAATAGCCTCGGCCTCCACGCGCTGCTCGTCCAGAACAAATCCATTTTTGGAATGACGTAGGTCAGAGATGTCGCAGCAGTCTAGCATGGCCGCACTACCCGACTCAACGGCGACTTCTAAGGCCTTCAATCCGATCTGGTCCTTATAGCAGCCGGCAACGATCAAGAACTTCAGAACGTGAATGTGCCCGGCCTCCGCAGCAGCTGCGAACACTCCATCGCCCCACTCGCCCAAGTCACGTGCGTCTTTCAGTACTTCGATTCCAGCAACAGATTCAGTACTTCGATATTCCCCTCTCCTGCGGCACATTTCAGTGCTCCGTTGCCCGGCTTCCAACCTAAGCCCAACGCCTCCATCGTGCGAGGAACCGACGTCACGATAGCGGAGTTCGCGGTTTCCCGTGGTATCCCTTCGAAAAATGTGTTTCGCCACCGCATTGAATCCCTCCCTACAAATATATACGCTTGCAGCTGCCGCCCGCCCACGAAGGCAATTATCTCCGCACGCACGTCCGGGTTGTGCAGCACCTGAAAACAAAAATACAGTTCCAACATGGGCCAATATCATAGGTGGAAACACGGCGGGCGGGTCGTGTGGATGAATTTGCCATGATGCCTCTACATCCAACAGGTTTTGCGAGAGGAAGGACTTAGCAGAGATTTAATATTTGCCACAAAAAACGAACGTACCAGGCCTTCATCACTTTTGTACAATGTATGGTCCATACAAATGACAAGATCTGTTTTTTTTCCAATTTTAAATTTTCTTCAGCCCACATGATCTCACAGCAACAAGGCGTCATCCACATCGGCGACACAGCAGTCTCAGTTCACGGAGTGCACGTCGTCGAACGTGATCTCACAGGACACACTTCTATCCTCACCTGTTCCTCTGCAGCCTCTCCTGCTGTCGCTCCTGCGGTTGCTCGTGCCTCCTCCCGATGATTCGGCCGTTGGTGCTTCTGCTGGTGCTCGGATCGCACGTCGGTGTCAGCGCTTGCACTACGAGCCACCATCGCGATGGCAACATCCATCAGAGACATGCCTGCTGTGTTTCGTCTGATTTGCGCGTGCTGCTTGACCCTTGTGGCGGTGTGGGGGCTGTGATGCGTGCGGTAATCGTGCCTTGGTACTCACGCTGTGTTTCTGATTTGAAAAAGGGTTTCTGGGTGTGTGGTTCAGGTTTCTGGGTGTGTGGTTCAGGTTTCTGGGTGTGTGGTTCAGGAGGCGTTTTGGAGTCGTGCACTTTTTCTTTGCACGATCGTCGTGCAAAAAGGGGTTGCCGGAAGACTTACCTGGCCCCTTTGTGGTTCTCGGGAGTCACGGGAGCCGTGTCACAGCAGTTTAAAATTGGTCGGAAATTCAAACCTCGTCTCTCAGAAACGACGAAGACAACAAAGACACACCATCACACCATCACCCTCGCCACGACCACCACCAGAGGACAGACCGATCTCAAGCACATATCCGGCCTCGCAGAAGAAGACTGCCATCAGCCGAACAGAGGCCCAGACGATAGCAGCAGCAACAGAAGAGGAAGAAGCGGAAAAGAGGGCAGCAGCACATCAACCCCGGGCCATCCCACAGGTACGGTATGATACGCGACACCCAACGGCAGCAACACGCAGCCGTGCAGTGAACACGCAGAGGTGTAGTGAGGTACAAGGAAGATGTGTTGTCCTCTGCTGGTCGTGTCTTGTCTCTATCCTCTTTGTTAGTCTCCCGCGCTCTGTCTGGTTCTCTCTTTGCTTCTCCCTCTTCTCTCTGTTTTCTGTACATATGTACGTCTGATTCTGGATTGCGAACGTATAGCAATAAAGTATGCTGCTACGTCTCATTCAGGATTGCGAACGTATAGCGATGAAGTATGCTGCTGCAGTGGTGTATGTCATGCCAAGCACATGCAGCAGCATCATACACATCATACGCAGTAGATCGGGCGTTGCAGGTGGTGGACTGCTGTATCATACCCGTTCTATCGCTGTTCGCATGTAACATCGCTGTTCGTATGTGACTGCAGTTGTTTGAACGCTTTCCCTTTTGTTTTGTGCCGCTGCCGCTGCCGGTACCACCGCTGTAAAGGTACCACCGGTGTAAAAATGTGGGGCGCGTGGGTACTATACAAATCTTGTCCGTGCCTGCACGCCAGTACCACTGTCAATATGTGGGGCGCGTTACCCGTTACTGCTGAACGTACATACGAGTACCGTCCATCCCAACATTCACGTATGATATCATAGGTGACAATAGTTCTTCAAACGTTTTGCTTTCATTTTGTGCTTGGTGCTTGATGGCATGGTGTTGTTGCAGGAGTTCAGGCCGGCGGGATCGGAGCGCCCTTCCCTCCCTGCAGGAGCTTCACCTGCTGCACCTGCACCTACGCCTGCGCGGCAGAAACCCCTCCAATGAGCGCCGGCCCAGCACAGCAGGTGAACTAGAAGGCACTTCAAAATGACGGGCTACCGCCGTCGCCCCTGCCGTGTCGACTGTAAATTGACGACCCCATGCCTATACCAGTACCACTGCCAAGATGTGGGGCGCGTTACTGCGGTACATACTCCGGCCATCCCAACATGTGCGTATGATATCATAGGTGACAGCTCAGTTGTTCGAAGTTGCTCCTTTCGTTTTGTGCTTGTTGGCGTGATGCTGTTGCCGGAGTTCAGGCCGGCGGGATCGGAGCGCCTCTCCCTGCTCTGCTTGATTTGTTTTCGGTCCACATCCTAGTTAAACATTAACATGTCTGCTATTACACACCGTACTGCTGGCCCGTACTGCTGGCCCGTACTGCTAGCTCTACTGCTATACTCTGCCATGCCGTCTCCTCGCAATAGTTCGGTTCGCTTCCGTCCACCCAGCATAAAATCGCTTAATTCTCACCCCTCCCCTCCCCACCCCTCGCATTTTGTTATACTTTGCAGGCCATACTTGCGTCGTCGTCACAGGCGTCCAGAAACCCGCTCACAGAGAGCAAGGACATTGTTGCAAGGGTGTTGCCCTTCGTACCGAATGCTCCATTCATCTTCCTCGGTGGAGTACATACGTTGTGGTACTCGGTGTTTGATTCTGAGTGCAAGAGGACTCGTCGCGTGGACACGATGGCATCGCCCGCCTGTCTCCAATGGGCACTAGATAGCGGTCTTGGTACCGGCCCGGATGATCCGAGTCCGTTGTTGGTGGCGGCCAGGGCGAGCACGGTTGACTGCGTGCGGCTAGCAAGAAGCGCTTTTTGCTTGGGCTGGGGGTCGAAGTGTGCTGCCGAGGCTGCACGAGGCGGGAACGTCAACGTCCTGGAGTGGTGTCGCAGCCAGGATATGCCCGTGGCCGAAGCGTGCTCAATCGACGGGAGGACGGTAGAAGCTGCAGTGGCAAGTGGATGCGTCGACACCGTGGAATGGTGCCTACAGCGCGGGTGTGCAATCGGCGCTGCGGTTGAGACAGCGGCTCGACTTGGGCGCATCGATATCCTCAAACGTTTCAACGAAGACGACCGGGCCGCCACGATATACACCAGTTGGAGTGGGGGACCGATCGCTGCTGCAAACGGCGGGGACGTGGCCATTTTCAAGGGGTTAATGGAGCACATAAAGTTTGGCGATTCGGAGGATGAAATATTATCCGAGGCGCTATCCGCGGCCGCAGCAGGAGGGCATACGGAACTACTCCGGCACTTGGAAGGACGAAGGGGGAGGAGGGCTGGGGGATGCCACCCTAACAATCGCCACGGATGCAGCAGCAGGAAGACACCTCAACACCCTTCAATGGGCGATGTCGAATGGTTGTTCTTGGGACGGAAGTACGCGTGAATCGGCCGCGAAGGGTGGGCATGTTGATGTCCTGGAGTGGTGCAGGGTGAATGGCTGCCCTTGGGATCCGAACGCGTGCGCAAAGTGGGCTGCGGAAGTGGCCGCCGAGCGTGGTGTCACAGGTACGCTGGAATGGTGCACTGCTAACGGCTGCCCTTGGTACGAGGGGGCATGTTGCCTTGCTGCGGAGTTCGGGCAGTTGGGTGTGCTTAAGTGGGCCCGTGAAAACGGAGCGCCCTGGGGAACGAACACTTGTCCCGAGGCTGCTGGAAGGGGAGACTTGATTCTCCTCCGATGGTGCAGGGAACAAGAATGCCCGTGGGGCCAGTCGACGTGTTTGAGGGCTGTTGAAGGTGCTTGTTTGGATGTGCTGAAGAGGGCGCGGGCCCACAACTGCCCATGGGATCCGGTGGCTTGCTCCTGGGCAGCGTCGTACGCGGCGTCTGTTTCGGGGAATTTGGAACTGCTCATTTGGTGCTTATCAAACGGGTGTCCACGGGTGGACCGGCACCCAGATAACCCGGCGACAACGGCAATCGGTGAGGCTGTGAATGCGTGTCAGTGGTGGTCGGCGGATGGAGCGGGCTTAACGGTCATAGAGTGGATGAAGGCGGACGGCTACCTGTGGCAGCCGGACGAGAGTTGGTGCGCCATCGCAGGTATGTCGGGTGACGTACTCCTGCTGCAGTGGTTGAGGCGAAACAGTGTTCCCTGGGATTACAAGACCGTCCTTAATGCCGCTGAATCAGGCCACATCGACGCGTTGCGGTGGTGCAATTCCCATGGCCACGAAAGGGTGGATATCACTGGTTATGTGGCCGCCGCCCGAGATGACATCGCCATGCTAACTTGGTGCCGGGACGTCGGCATCGTCTTCAACGAGCACAGGCACGCAACACCCCGGGACATCGGTGTTATGGAGTTGCTGCGGGATAACAGTTGTCCTTTTGATGCCTCACACCAGTTTACGCTGGGAGGTATGCAGTATTGGACGTACTTGAATGGTCCACGAAGAACGGGTGCCCTTTCGATGCGAGGGTGTGGCTCGAGTGTGAGGATGCAAGGACAAAGGAATACAACCCTGTCTGGCTGTGGTGCGAAAACAATGGCTTCGTAACGGGTGACCGCGGAGAGAGAGAGACGGTGTAGGCGCAGGGTGGGTCTGAAATATTGGGGGTTGGTAGAGGGTATGTTGGGTCGTTGAGGCATCATGGTTCGACGTTGGACGGCGACAAGTCCGCCCTGCGCGGTCGTCTTGATTGACACATGAATGTGGGTATTTGGGGGAGGCGTGTGCATGGGTGCGTTTGTGCTACATAGGCCTTTACACAGTATGGTTACATGTTCATGTTTTCCTGCTGTCTTCTTGTGTTGGGCAGAGCATAGGTGGTTATTGAGGCGTGTTTCGGTCAGATGCGCTTCCGTATTTGTTTTTGTTTTCTTGGATATGCTCTCAATTGTGCTCTTTGTTATGGGGATGTAAACCGTGATTCTTTATGGAAACCCGGGGATGGTCCTTACACCCCCCCCCGTATTTGCGCGCGCCGGAAATTGAAAACCGCAGCACCGCCCCAGGACTGCGACAGCATAATAACGAACTTTTTTCATTGCAGATTATGACGTGATTGCTTCGTCTCTCACAATTGAGGATACCTAATTTGTAAAGGTCCCTTACGGTGTCCCATCTGTTTCTCAAGGTTTTTGAGACATTGTTGTTGAATTGTGCGGCGTTGTGCGAGTGAAACTCATTTTTTGACAGCCTGTGCTTGAACCATGCAGCCGAATGCCCGCCCAAACAAAAAATCGGCCCCAGAAATGGCCGTTTTTGGCGCCTTTCGCAGGGGGCAAGAAAGTGGCGGAAAGGTGTCGGAATATAGACTTACTTACTAATATCTTTGTGCTGAAAGCGCTCGGTTGGTGCTTCCTTGGCACCTCGGAGGTCGGACGGTCCAGCTTACTTGCGGAACGGTCCAGCTTTTCTTTGATTTCTTGCTCCACCCGATCTGTTTTTGTTTCAAATATATGTCGATGTTTTTATGGGGATCACTTTTTTTTTCCGATGATTTTCTTCGATTTCTTGCTCCACCTGATCTATTTTTGTTGCAAATACATATCGATTTTTTTAATGGGGATAACTTTTTTTTCCGATGACACCCAGATTCGAACCACCGAAGACAAAGCTTACAAGCGGACAGTCTATCTACTAGACCACAACGTCACATTGATATCTCGTATTTTATTGTTACAACTAATATTGATAAATAAATACCAAGTATCGTTTTTTCAGAGGGTCATTATTGTTTCTGATGGCACCCGGATTCGAACCAGCGAAGGTCAGGATTATAAACGGACAGGCTATCTACCAGACCACAATGTAACAGCAGCGGTGGTAACCAACGAAGGTCAGGATTACAAACGGACAGTCTATCTACTAGACCACAATGTAACACCAGCAGTGGTATCTACCAGTACTATTTTTTTACGAACATATATAAATTTTTGACGAGGATATTTCTTTTTCATATGACCCCTGGATTCAACCAACGAAAACCAGGCTTATAGCGGACAGTCTATCCACTAGAAGACCACAAAGTCACATTGATATCTATTATTTGTTTTCATGAGGATCATTTTGTTTCCCCCATGACACCGGAATTCGAACCAACGAGAAGACCTTGAGGCTTAGTCTATAGTACATACCGGTACTACTACACCAGGTTTGTACATACCATTAGCTGTTGGATCCCAATGCACTATTATAAGGCTTAGTTTGGGTAAAAGCTATCGGTTAACCCTTTGCAAGTGGTCAGACGGGCTAATACCCCACTAATTCCTGAACAGCACGCCCAGCTCAGATCGGTCCGGCTTTATACAGCCCAGCAGCGCCGCGTAGCGCGGTGCGGTGCGGTGCCGCGTGCCCTTCGATGCGGTGCTGGGTCGTGCTGCGCTGTGTACATTCTTTCGAACATAGAGCAGTAGCGGGTATAATACGTGTTGTTGTGTACCACCAGGTACTCTTCTTCTTTCTTCTTTTTCTACGTGTATTTGATCTTTGACGGCCCCCTGTTTTTCCCCCACGCAAAGTACCCCCGTACTGCCGATCAGAACGTAACACCGGTAACAAGTGCACACAGCACAGGTGAGCACAACAGGGCAATTTGCTCTGCACAAGCAGCTCTTGGCATGATCAAATCGCTGTTCGCACCACGTCATGGGCCTCTTCTTTCTGCCCTCGCTACATGTCTTTAGTTGCATTCTTCCTTGCCTTGCGCGAGCGTAGCGGGCGGCGTTGGCCGCCCCCGGAGCAGAACCCTTGTACATACATACTTTTGACCCTGATAGCTACACTGTAGTTGCAAGGGGAGTCGCCGACCTATATCCTTAATGAGGACACACAACCCGTAATACGCGCGATCGGAGTGTCACACACAGCTTGCCAAGATGAGTTTCGACAAAATATTCGATCTCACAGCTGGGGTGTATTTTCATTTTTTATGATATAAAACTATATACCTAGACCTCGCCCCCGTCGGACGTCTCGCTCGGCATATCCTCCCCCCTCTCAGCCCTTCTCAGCCCGTAATTGCCGAAAAGAAAATTAGTTGCTGGGGAAAAGAACCGTCCCGAAGTTCCTTGCCTTCCTTGCTTTCCCTAGTCTCATTCTTACTTAGCTGTCATTCTCTCATCTTTACTGCTTGCTCTGATATTTTTATTTTGCTTTTTCACAACTTCTTTTTTGTACTTTTACTTTTGAAGTTGGCCAATTGCTGGCTGTTGGAGGGAATTGCCGGTGACGGCTGCAAACAATTTGAATTTGAAATTTGCCGGATCGGCAATAACAATTTGAAGTTGAAATTTGCGAAGCGGACCAAGGCTAGTGCGGGAGGAGGCTCCGCCAACAGCAGTGGGGGTGGTGGAGGTTCAGGATCAGGCGTGTGGAAGCTGGTCGGGCAAGAACGGGACTCAGCTTCTTCTGGCAATCCTGACTGGCCGTGCCCGAGCAAGGGTTGTGACGGCTTCCTCATCGCACGAAATAGGAAAAACAGGAGTTACCAGGACGCTGTCTGCGACACCTGCAGGAGTGACGAGCGTTCCACGTGCCAAGCTTTTCATGTAACCTTAACAAGAAGCACTGGGGAAGCGGCGACAACCCTCGTGTGGGTGACTGGTGTGACGCGGACACCTGTGATTCACCTTCGATCGGTGTCCCTAACGAAGGAGCTGAGAGCTTGACGAAACGTGAGTTTCATTTCTTCGTGTTGTTGGAATTTGATGTTTGCTGTCAGCTACTATACTACTGATGATGTTGAGAGTTGTGTGCTGCAAGTTGTGCGCAATAGACTACCAGTATGTGGTTTTGGGTGTTGGTGAACTCAAGCGAATCCTGTTTCCAATAATGATGCACATTGAAATTTACATTGTTTGACCTTGTGTGCCTGTCTGCAACGTCTGCTGTAGCATGTGTGTGCTACACCAGCGTGGTCGAACTACCACACGGTGTGGAAGCTGTGCTTGGGGACGCGTAGCCTGAACAAACTCAAGTTCGCCTTGGTGGTCACGGAGGGCAGTCCCGTCGTCGGGGTAAGCATGTTGTACTAGTTGTCTACGCAGTTGTGTGCTGTGATTTCTTTTTCATGCATACAAACACACTTTTTGCATGCACGAGTACGTGTACGGGGCAGTCATGTCATCGAGGTATAAGCGGGAATTGTACAAGTACTCAGGTCTACGAGTAGACCTATGCAGTGACGCTGTGTGATGCGATTTCTTTTTCATACGTACAGCCAAACACACTTCATGTATGTACGACTACGAGTACGGGGCAGTCCCGTCATCGGGGTAAGCGGGGGTTGGACAAGTGGTCCATGCAGTGACGCTTTGTGCTGTGATATAAACAACGTTTTGGATGTAAGACTACGACTACGTGGTATCTATACATGTAAGACGCAATGAAAACGGGCAAGTCTCATCACGGGGGTCAGCCAGGGTTGTAAAAAAGGTCCATGGAGTGATGAATAACACAGCAGCATGATACCTCAGCACCAGTCGCAGTACACACTGGAGGTTGATAAATAGCAGTAAACAGAAGCTGAAGTTAACCTGGGTGATGCTGGAGAGCAGTCCCGTGATTGGGGTTAGCGAGTTGTTCATGTAGTGACGCGGTGTACTACTACTGTTACTCATTTTTCATACAACCACATGAACTCTTTGTATTAACGAGTACAAGTAGGGTGCGCAACCTCTTCAGGAATCGCAGTACACGTCGGTCGTAATAGTGTTGATAGCAGCAGTAATAGAGTAGTACCGAACAATATATACAGCAGGTACTGTCTCTTACCCTTCGTTGTCGGTATTCCGCCGGTAGGCCTTATATAGCAGTATACCGGGGCTTACGCTTACCAGTTGCGACTGTGAATCCCGTTCGTTCCTGTCCCAGTGGTGGTTTCATAGGTGTTAGCAACGTTGTGGTACCAGGCAGGGCTTTGCCCATAAACGACCGCCTTCATTACAACAGCAGTGTTAAATTGTACGACTTCCTTTCAAACTTCGGAAATCGACGACAGCTACGTGGCCTTACTATTTTGAACATTCACTGAACGCAAGGTATTCCCATCCGTTGTTGTCGTTTGCAGAAGCCCTGCGAAGCAGCCGCCGAGGGCCGCCAAGTCGGCGAGGACATAAACACGAAGTGCACCCGCGACATCAAGGTCGGTGACCTCCTGAAGAAGGCAGGCGACCACTTGCTCGATATACATCCCGCATTCCATTCCCACGGTGCCACGAGGGCGTTCGACATCGAGGTACGTTCTACTCTTATCTTGCGTCCTATGTGTCACGAGTCGAAACATCCATGTCTCTTGCTCAAGACTAGGGGATGGCGTGCGGATATAGTCTATGAAGTGCGGCTCTTTTTCCGAGTACCAAGAGCAAGTACAACAATACCACAACAATTACTAACAACGAAAGGAGCTCCAATAATTTGGATGGTTACGACGTCTGCTGGAGAGAAGTACCAATACTTTTTTACACATACTTATCGACGTCCTCCCGTCATGCTTCAACGTTTGTGGACAGATCCACAAGATCATCGACAAAAAACAAGAGTGCAAGGTGCTGGGTACCTCCGCTGAGGAGGAAGAGTCCAAGCAAGCCTGCATGCTCCTTCGGAAGCAATGTTGACAGCACGTTCTTTATAGAACGTTGAGTTGTGGTTTATTATACCAGCATCGTTTTCTAAGAACTATGCCTAAATTTAAATGCGTGCTCTTCGTCTTTCAGGAATACAAATGTACTTCACATGTTTGCGGTGTGTGCGCTCAAGTTTCTGCTTCCAGCATGTTTTTTTCGGCACTGCGCTCCTTCACATCTTAAGTTGTAGTTTTGCTGTCTCTATCCTCGACAAGCGCGTGCCTGGTGTTTATGCACTGCGATAATTTATTATTGATGATCGACTTAGAGAGAGCTATTAATGAGTTTACAGGTGCTACCTGAGAGGTGGAAGGATATGCCAAGCAAGTCCTCCGACGTGTCCATCATGGACTGGGCGAATGGATAATAATAACAAACTCATAATCATAATCGTCTCTATCCTGTACCGTTGAACTATATATTGACCTCTTGGCATTTTCAAGTCGCCAGTTGCGCCATTTGTGCTTCTTTTCCGCCTTCCTACTGAATGTCCATTCCTCCTTCCGCAAGCGTAGCGGGCGGCGCCCAGCCGCCCGCGAGCGAAGCCCTTGTATGATATACAACTATTACAACTATATACCTAGACCTCGCCCCCTTCGGACGTCTCGCTCGGCATATCCTCCCCCCTCTCAGCCCTTCTCAGCCCGTAATTGCCGAAAAGAAAATTAGTTGCTGGGGAACAGAACCGTCCCGAAGTTCCTTGCCTTCCCTGCGTTTTCTCGGCCCTTCTCAGCCCGTATTTGCCGAAAAGAAACCCTTGCCTTCCCTTTCTCGGCCCGTCTCAGCCCTTCGAAAAATGAGTTGCTGAAGAAAAAAAAAGTTGCTGAAGTCAGCCTTTCGAAAAATGAGTTAAAGAAAGTTGCCTTTCGAAAAATGAGTTAAAAAAAGTTGCTGAAGATAAGTAGAACTTAAAATTTTATTTTTAAGGGATATACATCTTAGCTTTCTTTTTAGGGAATTGCCGTTGACGGCTGCAATAGGAGGGAATTGCCGTTGTTTTGAACTTGAAATTTGCCGGATCGGATTGAAGTTGATATTTGCCGGATCCGCGCAAGCTGCCGGATCGGCGCAAATCGAGATACATGCGCGCCATCACAACGACGACAGAACCGGCAGCTATGTCCTCGATCTACCGTGCGTCGCCTTCCAAGCGGACCAAGGCTAGTGCGGGGGGAGGCTCCGCTCACAGTGCGGGTGGTGGAGGATCATCAGGCGTGTGGACGCTGGTGGGACAGGAACGGGAGTCTGCTTCTGCTGCTGGCAATACTGACTGGCCGTGCCCTAGAAAGGGTTGTTACGGCTTTCTCGTCGCGCGTACGAGGAAAAACAGCAGTTCTCAGTACGCGGTGTGCGACACGCGTAGAAGTGACGACCCGTCAACGTGCCAAGCGTTCTACAACCTAAATAAGAAGCACTGGGGGAGCGCCGACAACCCTCGTGTGTGCGACTGGTGTGACGCCGACACCTGTGATTCACCATCGATCGGCGTCCTAAACGAAGGAGCTGAGAGCTCGACAAAACGTGAGTTTCATTTCTTCGTGTTGTTGTTGTTGAAATTTGATGTTTGCTTTCAGCTACTGATGTTGACATTTTTTTCCCGTTGTCAGTGTGTTCATCGCCGTGCGACATGAGTAAGACACTAGATGTCAACACCCTGTGTTTTCCGTAGTGCTGCGTTGAGTGTTGACTGAGGGTGCTGCAGGTTGTGCTCAATATGTGGTTTTGGGGGTTGGTGAACTCAAGCGAATCCTGTTTCCAATAATGATGCACATTAGACTAATATTTACATCGTTTTACCTTGTGTGCCATGTCTGCAACGTTTGCTGTAACATGTGTGTGCTACACCAGCGTGGTCGAACTACCACACCGTCTGGAAGCTGTGCTTGGGGGCGCGTAGCCTCAACAAACTGAAGTTCGCTTGGGTGGTACCGGAGGAGAGTCCCGTCATCGGGGTAAGCATGTTATACTACTAGTCGTTTACGCAGTTACGCTGTGTGCTGTGATTTCTTTTTCATGCGTACAAAAAAACACACTTTTTGTATGTACGAGTACAAGTACGGGGACGTAGCCTCAACAACCTCAAGTTCGCCTGGGTCGTCACGGAGGGGAGTCCCGTCATCGGGGTAAGAATGTTATGCTAGTCGTCTACGCAGTTACGCTGTGTGCTGTGATTTCTTTTTCATGCGTACAAAAAAACACACTTTTTGTATGTACGAGTACAAGTACGGGGAAGTTCCGTCCTCGACGTAAGCAGTTACGCTGTGTGCTGTGATTTCTTTTTCATGCGTGCAAAAAAACACACTTTTTTTATGTGCAAGTACAAGTACGGGGAAGTTCCGTCATCAAAAAAACACACTTTTTGTATGTACGAGTACAAGTACGGGCAAGTTCCGTCATCGACGTAAGCCAGGGCGGTACAAGTTATCTATGCAGTGACGCTGTGTGCTGTCATTTATTTTTCTTTGCGGTACTTTTATTAGTTCGTACATGCAACCAAACACACCTTTTGTATGAATGACCACGTGTACGGGGTGGTCACGGAGCGCAGTCCCGTCATCGGGGTAAGCACGCACAACCAAACACACTTCATTATTTTTCGATTACAATCCCCTCATCGGGGTAAGCGGGTGTTGAACAAGTGGTCAGTAATGAAAAACACAGCAGCATCATACCATCAGCACCAGTCGCAGTACAACACGTACAACAGGTGTTGGCAACGTTGTGGTACGAGGTAGGGCTTTACGCTGTGTGCTGTGATTTCTTTTTCATGCGTACAAAAAAACACACTTTTTGTATGTACGAGTACAAGTACGGGGACGTAGCCTCAACAACCTCAAGTTCGCCTGGGTCGTCACGGAGGGGAGTCCCGTCATCGGGGTAAGAATGTTATGCTAGTCGTCTACGCAGTTACGCTGTGTGCTGTGATTTCTTTTTCATGCGTACAAAAAAACACACTTTTTGTATGTACGAGTACAAGTACGGGGAAGTTCCGTCCTCGACGTAAGCAGTTACGCTGTGTGCTGTGATTTCTTTTTCATGCGTGCAAAAAAACACACTTTTTTTATGTACAAGTACAAGTACGGGGAAGTTCCGTCATCAAAAAAACACACTTTTTGTATGTACGAGTACAAGTACGGGCAAGTTCCGTCATCGACGTAAGCCAGGGCGGTACAAGTTATCTATGCAGTGACGCTGTGTGCTGTCATTTATTTTTCTTTGCGGTACTTTTATTAGTTCGTACATGCAACCAAACACACCTTTTGTATGAATGACCACGTGTACGGATTGGTCACGGAGGGCAGTCCCGTCATCGGGGTAAGCACGTACAACCAAACACACTTCATTATTCGACTACAATCCCCTCATCGGGGTAAGCGGGTGTTGAACAAGTGGTCAGTAATAAAAAACACAGCAGCATCATACCATCAGCACCAGTCGCAGTACAACACGTACAACAGGTGTTGGCAATGTTGTGGTACCAGGTAGGGCTTTGCCCATAAACGACCGCTTTCATTACAGTGCTGCTCAGTAATAAAAAACACAGCAGCATCATACCATCAGCACCAGTCGCAGTACAACACGTACAACAGGTGTTGGCAACGTTGTGGTACCAGGTAGAGCTTTGCCCATAAACGACCGCTTTCATTACAGTGTTGCGACTTCCTTTCAAACTTTGGGAACCGACGACAGCTACTATTATTAAGTGTCGTTACTATTTTAAACACTCACTGAACGCGAGGTATTCCCATCCGTTGTTGTCGTTTGCAGAAGCCCTGCGAAGCAGTCGCTGAGGGCCTACAAGTCGGCGACGACATTAATACCAAGTGCACCGGCAACATCAAGGTCGGTGACCTTCTCCTGAAGAAGGCTGGTGACTACTTGCTCGAGATCCCTCCCGCCTTCCATTATCACTGCGTTAAAAGGGCCTTGGACATTGAGGTACGTTCTACTCTCTTGCGTCCTGTGAGTCACGACTCCCTATTAATATTCGAGGCATCCATGTCTCTTGCTCGAGACTAGGGGATTGCGTAATACCACAACTATTACTGACAACGAAAAAAGGAGCTCAAATAGTTCCGACTGTAACGACGTCTGTTAGAGAAAAGTACGAATACTTTTTTATACATATTTATCGACGTCCTCCCGCTATGCTTCAACGTTTATGGACAGATCCACAAGATCGTGGACCAAAAACAAGAGCGAAAGGTTCTCGGTACCTCCGCTGAGGAGGAGTCTAAGCAAGCCTGCGCAACAATCCCTGCCGGCCTCGGCGACGAATTTTAAAGGTGATCGTGCTGCGTGCGTTTCCTTCTACCGGGTTATAGTTACCCTCTTCGAGCCTCTAGCTCTCATCATTGAACATGTCAGATTCAAGCAATAATTCAGAAGTTCGGCTTCGAGCCCGTCTTCACCGCAATCTGCGGACGACCATCTTGGCAAGTAGGCGTACGCCTGATACCGGTCAAATAGCTCTCCGTCGTCGTGCTCTTCGACGTCATCTCTTAACTGTCACCCGAAGGGCTGCTGCCAGTTCCAATTCGCACGATCCTAACGCAATGCGCAGTCATTTCTCCAGTTTGCGTAATCGTCAATCATCTAGCGCAAACACGAGCCGCCCTTTTGGCGTTTACGCGTTCAACGACCGTAATTTGCACATTCCTGAAACAACCTCCTTTCGGTTTCCCGTGTTACACGACCATAACAATATTACATGCACGCATTGTGGCGCACAACTCTGGAGGGAAGAAAGGACCCTCAATTGTTGCAAATCAGGTGCCGCAGTTATTCCGCGTCTTCGCCCTGTTAATGATCACATTTGGCGCCTCTTTAGTTCAAAAGAGTTTAGCTACTATCAACGCAAATACAACGGTCTTTTCTCTTTCACAGCGCTTGGCGCGGGCGGTTGTGACAATAGGACTTGGACAAATCCTAAGCCTCCGTCTATGCTCACTTTACATGGGAAAGCGTATCATCGTATCTTCGACTTACAAGAACAATATGAAAACATGAAAGTTCACAATAGCGCGAGATTCTATATCTACGACTCAGAATTAGTTGACCAGGCCGAACGTGTAGGCGTCGACCTCAGCCTCGCGGAAACCTTGCGCAACCACGTGTACGAAAATGTTTCATGGGCTCGGCAATATCGTGCTGCTGTCGACGATGTTATTAATTCCCAGGCCGTTAGTTCCGAACCCGCCTTTATTTCCTTCGCCGAGGCTAGCAGGGTCAACGACGGTAACGTCCTCGGCCAAGAAGTTACGGGTCCAGAAATCGCGGCTATCCTTTACACATCAGGTGAAGAAGACATTACCAAACGAACCGTAATAACTTACCCCAAAAATAGTCCGGATTCCCGACCTCGATTCCTCCCTCTTTGGTCACCTGCATACGAAACACTCCAGTACCCTCTACTTTTTATGCATGGTGAAGCTGGATGGAGCCCTGGCCATCCTGATGAGAATCCTCCTAAGAGATCTCGGACCATGAACGTTGCCGGCGATTCACATGTTACTCTTCCTTTCTATTGCAGACAACGCATTCTTTGTGAACGTGTTTTCCAAAGAAATAGTCGTATCGCCCAGGAGTGGATTACAGACAGCCTTTCTCGAAGCGAAGAAAACCAGCTTACCTTCATTGAATCGGAACCATTCCAAAAGCGATTAGCTACTGCTCGTTCTATTTCACAAACTAGCAGCACGGAAAAACCTGGCCAACTTCTTCCTATTTCATTTCATGGTTCCCCTGCCAAGCGTAAACATGACACTGAAGACGCTCTGGCCGTTGTCAACAGAAAAGGGAAACCACACCTCATGATTACAATGACCTGCAACCCGCTTTGGCCTGAAATTGTGCAAAATCTCCTACCAGGGCAACAAGCTTCGGATCGTCCAGACCTCTGCTGCAGAGTATTCAAACTCAAACTTGCTGCTCTTATGTCTCATCTCAAGAGCGGCAACGTCTTTGGACCTTACGATTATCATATGTCTGTCATTGAGTATCAAAAAAGAGGCCTTCCCCATGCCCATGTTATCGTTAAGTTCAAAAACGCAGGTCCTGATGTTCTCAACCAAACGGACTCTTGGGTATGGGCACAGTTACCCGATGCGTCCATCGCGGGCGGAAAGTTGCGCGAAATGGTTCTCAAGTATATGATCCATAAGCCTTGCGGCCACCACAACGTCAACGCCCCATGCATGCAAACAAACCGTGATACAAACACAAAGTCTTGCAACAAGTATTACCCGCAACCGTTCAGAACAACAGCCACACTCAATGAACGTAGTGGTCGCGCAGAATACTGTCGAACAAGAAATGGCGACAATCCCACCATTCGAAATAAAGTCGGCAACTCCTGGGTTGATGTTCCCGTTGGCAACCAGTGGGTCGTACCTTATAATCCTTATCTACTTCTGCTTCTAGATTGCCACGTGTGCACTGATGTTGTAACTGCTGCTTCATGTGCAAAATACCTATACAAATACATTGCTAAAGGCAACGACTTCGCCAAAGCCAGGATCGCTGGAATTAAAAGTGAAATCGAAATGTACCGAACTACACGTTATATTTCAGCCACAGAAGCTACTTGGAGAATGCTAGGCTTTGATTCACATAGCCGTTTCCCCACAGTTACCCGAATACACGCTCACCTTGAGGATGAAAACAACGTCCTTTACCCTTCCGAAGCCTCAGCCGAAGAACGCGCCGCTATTGCTCTGCACTCTACCTCGGACCTTATGCGTTACCTTAAACGTCCAACAGCGGCACGCTTCACCGCGCTTACCTTGCTTACCTACTTCGAAACCTACATTGTAACTAAAAAGAAAAAAACTGATCCCATCCCTACTTCTGCTCCCCCGGGAAAATGGCTCGACCAGTATGGAAACACGGTTTCCCTCAGGACTACAGAGCACGTATGTCGCATCCATTTTAAAAGCCCTGCTGTTGGCGATGTTTTCTATCTTCGACTTCTTCTTCATAAGATCCCAGCAAGAACCTTTGCAGAATTGCGCACAGTGCACCCTGAAAATGGACCGTCCGCTGTCTATCCTACTTTTCACGATGCTGCTCGTGCTCGAGGCCTCGTCACCGGTGATCAGGAATACTTCATTTGTATGGAAGAAGCTGTTTTGTTCCAAACCGCTGACTTATTGCGAGGTTTACTAGTAACGCTCATTCTTGATGGTGGACCCGCTCCTAAGTTATGGCGCGACTTTCAAGAAGATCAAATAGCGGACTTGCGCATGTCTATGACAAGATCACAGGCCCTCGCTCAAGCCTTGCGCGAAATTGATATTAAATTGCAGTTGCACGGAAAAGATAATGTACAAGTAAACCTTCCTCCGGCCATTCATCAACTAACTGAGCTCCAACGCGCAAGAGCTGCTTTCGATCGCGTACAACAAACCACGTACGCCGACGAAAACGAAATCCTTCTCACTCTAGAACAACGAGCAATCTACTCCACCATCATCGACTCCGTTACTTCAAACAATCCTGGTGCTTTCATGGCTGATAGTCCTGCTGGCACCGGGAAAACATTTACCGAAAAAGTTATAGCAGCACGTTTACGCGGGAATGGATGCGTCGTTCTAACGGTCGCTTCAACTGGAATTGCGGCCCTTCAACTCCCAGGCGGCTGGACTGCCCACTCCATGTTTAAACTACCGCTTGATGAAAATGTCGTGCGAGGAGCTTGCTGCAATATTCGCGGCGAATCGCAACGCGCAGAACTCATCCGTAGCTGTGACCTAATTATATGGGACGAACTCCCCATGACACATAAGTTTTGCGTAGAAGCCTTGAACTCTACATTACAAGACCTCATGTGTAGCGATCAACTTTTTGGTGGTAAGACTATACTATTTAGTGGCGATTGGAGGCAAGTCGGTCCTGTTGTTAAGTATGGTTCTGCATCAGACACCGTCGAAGCCGCCGTCATCTCTAGTTTCCTCTGGAAGAGCATTACCCGTCTACGGCTTACCGCCTCCCAACGTGACAAAGAAGACGCACAGTACGCCTCCTTCGTACGTGCCGTCGGAGAAGACACGCAGCCTGTCGTGCACATGTCCAATGGCGATATGGTTCCCCTCTCCAACACCGACGATCATTCTACAACTGACCATTTCACTCTCAAGCATACAACGGAATTTGAAGACCTCGTTAACTTCGTGTACCCTGACTTGAACGAAGCGACACACCTCATGCACGATCGTGCCATCCTTGCTACAACCAACACCGCTATTGACGCGGCAAACAAAGACATAGCCGAAAGACGTTCTCGACACGCAATATCATTCTTCAGTTCGGATCAACTTATCACAGATAAATCCAACCCCTATACTGCTTTTGCATCCCCGGAACACCTGAACCTCATCAACGTCCAGGGCGTTCCACCTCACGAACTTCAGCTTCGTTCTAACGACCTCGCCATGCTTACAAGAAACTTGAATTTCGGAGAGGG
Organism: Undaria pinnatifida; assembly: GCA_012845835.1. NCBI lineage: Eukaryota > Phaeophyceae > Laminariales > Alariaceae > Undaria > Undaria pinnatifida. The sequence goes on along the minus strand of JABAKD010000023.1, from coordinate 26,561,170 downwards.
TCTCGTTAACGGACAGAAGGGCGTCTTATTGGGAGTTACACCGAATTCTCGTGTCATACAGATACAGCTCCTCACCCCTCTTCGACCTATCGTCCTTGTGCCGCGAATTAACTTCCACGCCCAAGTTGGTCGACAAGGCATTACTTTCAGTCGTGTGCAGTTCCCTCTTCGCCTTGCCTACTCATTGACTATAAACAAATCCCAAGGCCAAACCCTGTCACGCATCGGGCTTGATTTACGTCATGACATTTTCGCTCATGGCCAGCTCTACGTTGCTCTTAGTCGTATCAAGAACAGACACTCCATCATGTGCCTCCTGCCCTCTTCTCATATAGCCAACGACGTCGCCCACGCTCCTAATGTCGTCTACTCTCCTTTCATAGTAGCAGCAACTGGCAACAATCTACCGCCTCGTCCCTCTCTTCCTCCTCCGCGTCCGCCTCCCAGCATGAACTGGACCATAATTGACGAAATAGGAGATGGAGCTTGCCTGTTGCGATGCATATCACGAAAAGTTTTCGGCAACCCTGAACAGCATTATTCTGTTCGCCTCAGCATCCTCCAATACATGAATGAACACCTGCACGTCACACTTCCCAATTCTGAGTTATCTTTCCACGACGCAATTTCTGTTGGCATTGGCATCGAACCAGTGCAAATACTTGGTTGCCCTCCAACATTGTATTCATCTGCTCCTCAATATCTTCAACTCATGGCCAACCCTCACGCCTATGCCGGGTACCTGGAAATCGTTGCCGCACAGTTTACCTACAACCTCTTCATTTCAATTACCATTTACACTCCGCAAGGCCAACTATATCCCCCTCCTCCAAGCCACAACACGTGCAATGTCATGTATTTCCCCTCTTCCTCGCACTATGTATCTCTACGTTACAACACTTAATCCCTCAATTCCTCTTTGTTCTTATCTTCCTCCTGCCAAATCCCACCACCTCCTTTACGCCGGCGTCCTTACCAACGTCTTGCAGCCGGCCTCCGCGCCCTTCGGCCAGGTGACCCTCCAAATGAAGCATGTCTCCCGACGTTTGTGGAGCCCGCGCCGTCGACCTGGCTTTCTGCCTTCATTTCAAAAAAAGACGACAACATTTATGCGCCTGCAGGCTCAACTCACCATGATGACCTTACCGCCGGGGAAGAGATGCGGCGACGTGTCATGGGGGCTTTACCAGGGCCTCTTCGCCCTTTTCCTATTTGCTCCTTAAGTACGTAATGGTGTGTTTCTTGCTTTTCGTTCATGTTTCTACATCCAGTTTTACCGTTTTCTCTTCTTTAAAATTAGGTCCCTTCCCGTAGAAAGTTTGCCCATGCCAAGCAAATCCTCCGAGGTGTCCCTCGTGCACTGGGCGGGCGGGGGTATTTTAGCATTTTGTACATACCAAGGTTCTTTCTTTTTTTCGAGCATGTATTTTTTTGAGCTTCGCCTATATAGAAGTAGGTATTGACCGGCATCGTCTTTTGAGCTGTACGCCTAAATGCATGCTCTTCGTCTTCTTCGCCCTTTTCCTATTGCTTCCTTAAGTACGTAATGGTGTATTTCTTTCTTTTCGTTTGTGTTTCTACGTCCAGTTTTTCCGTTTTCTCTTCTTTAAAATTAGGTCCCTTCCCGTAGAAAGTTTGACCATGTCAAGCAAATCCTCCGAGGTATCCCTCGTGGACTGGGCGGGCGGGGGTATGTTAGCATTTTGTACATACCAGTACAAGCTGCTTTCTTTTTTCTTTTTTTGGGCTTCGCCTATATAGAAGTAGGTATTGACCAGCATCATGTTTTGAGCAGTACGCCTGAATGCATGCTCTTGGTTCTTGGGAGTACGCATGTACTTTACATGCTTACGATGTGTGCGTTTAGTTTCTATTTCCAACATCTTTTGCGGCGCAGTGCCCAAAAATATGTCGTAAGTTGTTTTACACCAACCTTGACAAGGTCCTAGCTGAGAGGTGTAAGGATATACCAAGCAAGCCCTCCGAGGTGTCCATGATGGACTGGGCGGGCGGGGGTGTTGAGTATGTCAACACGGGCGGGGGTGTCTTAGCTTTCTTATTGGTGCTTTATTGGGGGTATGTCAACATGGTGTATTTCTTTCTCTTCGTTTGTGTTTCCACGTCCAGTTTTTCCGTTTTCTCTTCTTTAAAATTAGGTCCCTTCCCGTAGAAAGTTTGACCATGTCAAGCAAATCCTCCGAGGTATCCCTCGTAGACTAGGCGGCCGGGTATTTTGTACATACCAGTACAAGCTGCTTTCTTTTTTTGTTTTTTTGGGCTTGGCCTATATAGATTAGGTCCCTTCCCGTAGAAAGTTTTACCATGTCAAGCAAATCCTCCCAGGTATCTCTCGTGGACTGGGCGGGCGGGTATTTTGTACATACCAGTACAAGCTGCTTTCTTTTTTTTTGTTTTTTTGGGCTTCGCCTATATAGAAGTAGGTATTGACCAGCATCGTGTTTTGAGCAGTACGCCTGAATGCATGCTCTTGGTTCTTGGGAGTACGCATGTACTTTACATGCTTACGATATGTGCGTTCAGTTTCTATTTGCAACATCTTCTTCGGCGCAGTGCCCAAAAATATGTCGTAAGTTGTTTTACACCAACTATATCCTTGACAAACGCGTGCCTATTGTTTATGCACTGCAATAGTAATAAATTACTCATAGTCGACTTAGAGAGAGCTATTAATAAGTGTAGAGGTCCTACCTGAGAGGTGTAAGGATATACCAAGCAAGCCCTCCGAGGTGTCCATGATGGACTGGGCGGGCGGGGGTGTTGAGTATGTCAACACGGGCGGGGGTATCTTAGCTTTTTGGTTGGTGCTTTATTGGGGGTTTGTCAACACGGGCAGGGGTATCTTGGCATTTTCTTTGGTGCTTTCTTTTTTTTCCAGCATGTGTTTTTGAGCGCTACGCCTATACACATGCTCCTTCGGAAGCAATGTTGACAGCACGTTCTTTATAGAACGTCAAGTTGTGGTGTTATACCACCATCGTTTTTTAAGCACTATGCCTAAATTCATGCTCTTCGTCCTTGGGAGTACAACCATACTTCACATTTTTGTGGTGTGTGCGTTCAAGTTCCTACTTCCAGCATCTTTTTTTTTTAGCACTGCCTCCTTTACATCTCAAGTTGTAGTTTTCACGTCTCTATCCTTGACAAGCGCGTTCCTGGTGTTTATGCTTGCAATAATAATATATTATTATTATCATTATCGAATTAGAGAGCTATTCGTAAGTGTAGGCGTGCCACATCAGATGTTTCATTATTATTATCATTATCGAATTAGAGAGCTATTCGTAAGTGTAGGCGTGCCACATCAGATGTTTCATATGGTGTGCCGACTAGACGTTTGTAACCGCTACGCTTATATACATGCTCCTATCGAAGTATGACCAGCTTCGTTTCTTGAGTACTACGCCTAAACGCGTCCTTTAACTTCTTCGGAATAGGCATGTTCTTTTGTTTGCAGCGTGGGCCTTCAGTTCTTTGTTGCCAACATGTGTTTTTGGGCACTGCACCGACATACATGCTTTTTTACATGCATGTTTAAGTTGTACTTTTAGACTAACTACCTTTAGCTCTAGACTAACTACCTCCTGTGCTGTCTCTGTCCTTCACAAGCACATGCCTGGTGTTTTACACTGCGATAATATATTATTGATGGACTTAGACAAAGCCATTAATATGTGTAACCTATTAATAAGTGTGCAGGTGCTACCTGACAGGTTAAAGCACATACATGACGATCAAGTCCTCCGGCGTGTCCATCATGGACGGGGATTATCGATTATAATAACAAACTCATAATCATAATGGTCTCCATCCTTCACCGTTGTACTATACATGGACCTCTTGGCATTTTCAAGTCGCCAGTTGCGCCAGTTGTGCTTATTTTCCGCCTTTCTACTGAATGTCCATTCCTCCTTCCGCGAGCGTAGCGGGCAGCGTCCAGCCGCCCGCGAGCGAAGCCCTTGTAAAACTATATACCTAGACCTCGCGCCCCTCGGACGTCTCGCTCGGCATATCCTCCCCCCTCTCAGCCCTTCTCAGCCCGTAATTGCCGGAAAGAAAATTAGTTGCTGGGGAAAAGAACCGTCCCGAAGTTCCTTGCCTTCCTTGCTTTCCCTAGTCTCATTCTTACCGTATTCTACACAAGATAACACACTCACATAAGATACCACACCCCCCACAGAATACGACACCCCGGTGGTAAATTTTTGGGGCTCGAAATATAGCGCCTTAGTCTAATACCAAGTAATATGGCGACAGAAGATACCACACCCCCCACAGGATACCACACCCGGTGATAATATTTTCAAGCGCTCAGATGTATCACCGGGGGTGTGTTATCTTGTGTAGAATACGGTACTTAGCTCTCATTCTCTCATCTTTACTGCTTGCTCTGATATTTTTATTTTGCTTTTTCAGCAACTTCTTTTTTGTACTTTTACTTTTGAAGTTGGCCAATTGCTGGCTGTTGGGAGGGAATTGCCGTTGACGGCTGCAAACAATTTGAATTTGAAATTTGCCGGATCGGCAACAACAATTTGAAGTTGAAATTTGCGAAGCGGACCAAGGCTAGTGCGGGAGGAGGCTCCGCCAACAGTGGGGGTGGTGGAGGTTCAGGATCAGGCGTGTGGAAGCTGGTCGGGCAAGAACGGGACTCAGCTTCTTCTGGCAATCCTGATTGGCCGTGCCCGAGCAAGGGTTGTGACGGCTTCCTCATCGCACGAAATAGGAGAAACAGGAGTTCCCAGTACGCTGTCTGCGACACCTGCAGGAGTGACGAGCCTTCCACGTGCCAAGCTTTTCATGTAACCTTAACAAGAAGCACTGGGAAAGCGGCGACAACCCTCGTGTGTGTGACTGGTGTGACGCGGACACCTGTGATTCACCTTCGATCGGCGTCCCTAACGAAGGAGCTGAGAGCTTGACGAAACGTGAGTTTCATTTCTTCGTGTTGTTGGAATTTGATGTTTGCTGTCAGCTACTATACTACTAAATCTGATGATGTTGAGAGTTTCCCGTTGTCAGTGTGTTCAGCGCCGTGCGAAATAGGTAAGACACCAGATGTCAACACCCTGTATTTTCGGTAGTGCTGCGTTGAGCGTCGGCTGAGTGTGCTGCAAGTTGTGCGCAATAGACTACCAGTATGTGGTTTTGGGTGTTGGTGAACTCAAGCGAATCCTGTTTCCAATAATGATGCACATTGAAATTTACATTGTTTGACCTTGTGTGTCTGTCTGCAACGTCTGCTGTAGCATGTGTGTGCTACACCAGCGTGGCCGAACTACCACACGGTGTGGAAGCTGTGCTTGGGGACGCGTAGCCTGAACAAACTCAAGTTCGCCTTGGTGGTCACGGAGGGCAGTCCCGTCGTCGGGGTAAGCATGTTGTACTAGTTGTCTACGCAGTTGTGTGCTGTGATTTCTTTTTCATGCGTACAAACACACTTTTGCATGTACGAGTACGTGTACGGGGCAGTCCCGTCATCGGGGTATAAGCGGGAATTGTACAAGTACTCAGGTCTACGAGTAGACCTATGCAGTGACGCTGTGTGATGCGATTTCTTTGTCATACGTACAGCCAAACACACTTCATGTATGTACGACTACGAGTACGGGGCAGTCCCGTCATCGGGGTAAGCGGGGGTTGAACAAGTGGTCCATGCAGTGACGCTTTGTGCTGTGATATAAACACACGTTTTGGATGTGCGACCACGACTACGTGGTATCTATACATGTAAGACGCAATGAAAACGGGAAAGTCTCATCACAGGGGTCAGCCAGGGTTGTAAAAATGGTCCATGGAGTGATAAATAACACAGCAGCATGATAACTCAGCACCAGTCGCAGTACACACTGGAGGTTGATATATAGCAGTAAACAGAAGCTGAAGTTAACCTGGGTGATGCTGGAGAGCAGTCCCGTGCTTGGGGTTAGCGAGTTGTTCATGTAGTGACGCGGTGTACTACTACTGTTACTCATTTTTCATACAACCACATGAACTCTTTGTATTAACGAGTACAAGTAGGGTGCGCAACCTCTTCAGGAATCGCAGTACACGTCGGTCGTAATAGTGTCGATAGCTGCAGTAATAGAGTAGTACCGAACAATATATACAGCAGGTACTGTCTCTTACCCTTCGTTGTCGGTATTCCGCCGGTAGGCCTTATATAGCAGTGTACCGGGGCTTACGCTTACCAGTTGCGACTGTGAATCCCGTTCGTTCCTGTCCCAGTGGTGGTTTCATAGGTGTTAGCAACGTTGTGGTACCAGGCAGGGCTTTGCCCGTAAACGACCGCTTTCATTACAACAGCAGTGTTAAATTGTACGACTTCCTTTCCAACTTTGGAAATCGACGACAGCTACGTGGCCTTACTATTTTGAACATTCACTGAACGCAAGGTATTCCCATCCGTTGTTGTCGTTTGCAGAAGCCCTGCGAAGCAGCCGCCGAGGGCCGCCAAGTCGGCGAGGTCATAAACACGAAGTGCACCGGCGACATCAAGGTCGGTGACCTCCTGAAGAAGGCAGGCGACCACTTGCTCGATGTACATCCCGCATTCCATTCCCACGGTGCCACGAGGGCGTTCGACATCGAGGTACGTTCTACTCTTATCTTGCGTCCTGTGTGTCACGAGTCGAGACACCCATGTCTCTTGCTCAAGACTAGGGGATGGCGTGCGGATATAGTCTATGAAGTGCGGCTCTTTTTCCGAGTACCAAGAGCAAGTACAACAATACCACAACAATTACTAACAACGAAAGGAGCTCCAATAATTTGGATGGTTACGACGTCTGCTGGAGAGAAGTACCAATACTTTTTGACGCATACCTATCGACGTCCTCCCGCCATGCTCCAACGTTTGTGGACAGATCCACAAGATCATCGACAAAAAACAAGAGTGCAAGGTGCTGGGTACCTCCCCTGAGGAGGAAGAGTCCAAGCAAGCCTGCATGCTCCTTCGGAAGCAATGTTGACAGCACGTTCTTTATAGAACGTTAAGTTGTGGTTTATTATACCAGCATCGTTTTTTGAGAACTATGCCTAAATGCGTGCTCTTCGTCTTTCAGGAATACAAATGTACTTCACATGTTTGCGGTGTGTGCGTTCAAGTTCCTGCTTCCAGCATGATTTTTTTGGCACTGCGCTCCTTTACATCTTAAGTTGTAGTTTTCCTGTCTCTATCCTTGACAAGCGCGTGCCTGGTGTTAATGCACTGCGATAATTTATTATTGATGATCGACTTAGAGAGAGCTATTAATAAGTGTACAGGTGCTACCTGAGACGTGGAAGGATATGCCAAGCAAGTCCTCCGACGTGCCCATCATGGACTGGGCGAATGGATGATAATAACAAACTCATAATCATAATCGTCTCTATCCTGTACCGTTGTACTATATATGGACCTCTCGGCATTTTCAAGTCGCCAGTTGCGCCATTTGTGCTTCTTTTCCGCCTTTCTACTGAATGTCCATTCCTCCTTCCGCAAGCGTAGCGGGCGGCGCCCAGCCGCCCGCGAGCGAAGCCCTTGTATATTTCTTGGCGCCGCCCGCGAGCGAAGCCCTTGTATATTTATATACAAGGTCTTCGCTCGCGGGCGGCTGGGCGCCGCCCGCTACGCTTGCGGAAGGAGGAATATACATTCAGTAGAAAGGCGGAAAAGAAGCACAAATGGCGCAACTGGCGACTTGAAAATGCCAAGAGGTCCATATATAGTACAACGGTACAGGATAGAGACGATTATGATTGTGAGTTTGTTATTATCATCCATTCGCCCAATCCATGATGGGCAAGTCGGAGGACTTCCTTGGCATATCCTTCCACCTCTCAGGTAGCACCTATGTAGGTCCTGTACACTTATTAATAGCTCTCTCTCTAAGTCGATCATCAATAACAAATTATCGCAGTGCATAAACACCAGGCACGCGCTTGTCAAGGATAGAGACAGGAAAACTACAACTTAAGATGTAAAGGAGCGCAGTGCCAAAAAAAACATGCTGGAAGCAGGAACTTGAACGCACACACCGCAAACATGTGAAGTACATTTGTATTCCTGAAAGACGAAGAGCACGCATTTAGGCATAGTTCTCAAAAAACGATGCTGGTATAATAAACCACAACTTAACGTTCTATAAAGAACGTGCTGTCAACATTGCTTCCGAAGGAGCATGCAGGCTTGCTTGGACTCTTCCTCCTCAGCGGAGGTACCCAGCACCTTGCACTCTTGTTTTTTGTCGATGGTCTTGTGGATCTGTCCACAAACGTTGAAGCAGGGCGGGAGAACGTCGATAAGTGTCAAGGAATTAGTGGGGTATTAGTCCGTTTGACCACTTGCACAGGTTAACCAAAAGCTTACCCAAACTAAGCCTTATAACACTTTCCCCCCCTTAAACGGCGGGATAGAAGGTCGGCCGTATATACGGGCGGACCTGTCATTTATCCAAGCCGTTTCATTTCCTGGGTAAACCGGGGAGGAGAGTAGTTTTCAAGTTCGCCATGGGAAAATCTGAAAAAGTTTATTATGGTGGATCTGGGGATCGAACCCACGACCCAAAAACCCATGGTCTGTCGACGACGCCATTTGTTAAGGTATTAGTGGGGTATTAGTCCGTTTGACCACTTGCACAGGTTAACCAATAGCTTACCCAAACTAAGCCTTATAACATAAGTATGTGTAAAAAAGTATTCGTACTTCTCTCCAGCAGACGTCGTAACCATCCAAATTATTGGAGCTCCTTTCGCTGTTAGTAATTGTTGTGGTATTGTTGTACTTGCTCTTGGTACTTGGAAAAAGAGCCGCACTTCATAGACTATATCCGCACGCCATCCCCTAGTCTTGAGCAAGAGACATGGATGTCTCGACTCGTGACACACAGGACGCAAGACAAGAGTGGAACGTACCTCGATGTCGAACGCCCTCGTGGCACCGTGGGAATGGAATGCGGGATGTATATCGAGCAAGTGGTCGCCTGCCTTCTTCAGGAGGTCACCGACCTTGATGTCGCCGGTGAACTTCGTGTTTATGTCCTCGCCGACTTGGCGGCCCTCGGCGGCTGCTTCGCAGGGCTTCTGCAAACGACAACAACGGATGGGAATACCTTGCGTTCAGTGAATGTTCAAAATAGTAAGGCCACGTAGCTGTCGTCGATTTCCAAAGTTGGAAAGGAAGTCGTACAATTTAACACTGCTGTTGTAATGAAAGCGGTCGTTTATGGGCAAAGCCCTGCCTGGTACCACAACGTTGCTAACACTATGAAACCACCACTGGGACAGGAACGAACGGGATTCACAGTCGCAACTGGTAAGCGTAAGCCCCGGTATACTGCTATATAAGGCCTACCGGCGGAATACCGACAACGAAGGGTAAGAGACAGTACCTGCTGTATATATTGTTCGGTACTACTCTATTACTGCTGCTATCAACACTATTACGACCGACGTGTACTGCGATTCCTGAAGAGGTTGCGCACCCTACTTGTACTCGTTAATACAAAGAGTTCATGTGGTTGTATGAAAAATGAGTAACAGTAGTAGTACACCGCGTCACTACATGAACAACTCGCTAACCCCAATCACGGGACTGCTCTCCAGCATCACCAAGGTTAACTTCAGCTTCTGTTTACCGCTATATATCAACCTCCAGTGGGTACTGCTATTGGAGCTCCTTTCGCTGTTAGTAATTGTTGTGGTATTGTTGTACTTGCTCTTGGTACTTGGAAAAAGAGCCGCAGTTCATAGACTATATCCGCACGCCATCCCCTAGTCTTGAGCAAGAGACATGGATGTCTCGACTCGTGACACACAGGACGCAAGACAAGAGTGGAACGTACCTCGATGTCGAACGCCGTCGTGGCACCGTGGGAATGGAATGCGGGATGTATATCGAGCAAGTGGTCGCCTGCCTTCTTCAGGACGTCACCGACCTTGATGTCGCCGGTGAACTTCGTGTTTATGACCTCGCCGACTTGGCGGCCCTCGGCGGCTGCTTCGCAGGGCTTCTGCAAACGACAACAACGGATGGGAATACCTTGCGTTCAGTGAATGTTCAAAATAGTAAGGCCACGTAGCTGTCGTCGATTTCCAAAGTTGGAAAGGAAGTCGTACAATTTAACACTGCTGTTGTAATGAAAGCGGCCGTTTATGGGCAAAGCCCTGCCTGGTGCCACAACGTTGCTAACACCTATGAAACCACCACTGGGACAGGAACGAACGGGATTCACAGTCGCAACTGGTAAGCGTAAGCCCCGGTATACTGCTATATAAGGCCTACCGGCGGAATACCGACAACGAAGGGTAAGAGACAGTACCTGCTGTATATATTGTTTGGTACTACTCTATTACTGCTGCTATCAACACTATTACGACCGACGTGTACTGCGATTCCTGAAGAGGTTGCCCACCCTACTTGTACTTGTTAATACAAAGAGTTCATGTGGTAGTATGAAAAATGAGTAACAGTAGTAGTACACCGCGTCACTACATGAACAACTCGCTAACCCCAATCACGGGACTGCTCTCCAGCATCACCCAGGTTAACTTCAGCTTCTGTTCAATGCTATAATATATCAACCTCCAGTGTGTACTGCGACTGGTGCTGAGGTATCATGCTGCTGTGTTATTTATCACTGCATGGACCATTTTTACAACCCTGGCTGACCCCCGTGATGAGACTTGCCCGTTTTCATTGCGTCTTACATGTATAGATACCACGTAGTCGTAGTCGTACATCCAAAACGTGTGCTTATATCACAGCACAAAGCGTCACTGCATGGACCACTTGTTCAACCCCCGCTTACCCCGATGACGGGACTGCCCCGTACTCGTAGTCGTACATACATGAAGTAAGTGTGTTTGGCTGTACGTATGAAAAAGAAATCGCATCACACAGCGTCACTGCATAGGTCTACTCGTAGACCTGAGTACTTGTACAATTCCCGCTTACACCGCGATGACGGGACTGCACGGTACACGTATCATACTCGTACATGCAAAAGTGTGTTTGTACGCATGAAAAAGAAATCACAGCACAACAACAGAAATGTAACTCACGTTTCGTCAAGCTCTCAGCTCCTTCGTTAGGGACGCCGATCGAAGGTGAATCGCAGGTGTCCGCGTCACACCAGTCACACACACGAGGGTTATCGCCGCTTCCCCAGTGCTTCTTGTTAAGGTTATGAAAAGCTTGGCACGTGAAAGGCTCGTCACTCCTGCAGGTGTCGCAGACAGCGTACTGGGAACTCCTGTTTCTCCTATTTCGTGCGATGAGGAAGCCGTCACAACCCTTGCTCGGGCACGGCCAATCAGGATTGCCAGAAGAAGCTGAGTCCCGTTCTTGCCCGACCAGCTTCCACACGCCTGATCCTGAACCTCCACCACCCCCACTGTTGGCGGAGCCTCCTCCCGCACTAGCCTTGGTCCGCTTCGCAAATTTCAACTTCAAATTGTTGTTGCCGATCCGGCAAATTTCAAATTCAAATTGTTTGCAGCCGTCAACGGCAATTCCCTCTCAACAGCCGGCAATTGGCCAACTTCAAATAAAAGTACAAAAAAGAAGTTGCTGAAAAGCAAAATAAAAATATCAGAGAGCAAGCAGTAAAGATCAGAGAAGGAGAGCTAAAAAGTAAGGAAGAATGAGACTAGGGAAAGCAAGGAAGGCAAGGAACTTAGGGACGGTTCTTCTTCCCAGCAACTAATTTTCTTTTCGGCAATTACGGGCTGAGAAGAGCTGAGAGGGGGGAGGATATGCCGAGCGAGACGTCCGAGGGGGGCGAGGTCTAGGTATATAGTTTTATGTTGTGTTTGTCTTCATTTTCAGAAATTCAGCAAAACGTCAAACATAATTCAGGGCCCCGTCAGCGAGGTGGGGGTGTACGGGGGGGCGAATCCATGGGTAGTGAGCAGGTAGGGTACTGCACTAGGACGTTTGCATACATCATTGTGACCATTCTCAAGAAACAACTCGAAAAAAACTCAAAACAGTCCAAAATATTGCCTAAATTGGGTATATTTCGACCCATTCTAGGTGTTGAAACACAGTTTTCTTTTTTTTTTTTTCCATTACAATTATCTGCGTTTCACCTTTGTAACGAACCCGGCTACAACGTCGCCACCAACACCGTTGTACCCAAACAACCGAATGCCTAGTGACTCACGTAACGGCTTTATTAAGGCGCCAACGAACACCACAAAAAAGGACCAACGAACACCACAAAAAAGGAAGACGAAAAGCACTCCGTCAGGGCGTGTTCATCCCGCCGGTTGAAGTTTTATTTAGTCACAACAACCCCCCATATATTCAAGACCCAGAAGTGGCGGCTCTTTTGCTACCCGCCCTGGTGCCCGTTCCTTCCGCCGAACCACGTTTTCTTGAGTTACTTGCTCTAGGGGGAAGGCGAACAGTGTTCGGGTTCCCGACCAAAGCTGTCAACCCTCCCGCCCCGCCTACCCCCGTCTGCGCCTGTGCTTGGGTACGGACGCAGGCGTAAAAGTTGTTTACCAGAGCTTTGGCGGCTTCAGGCGAGAAACTATCAGACAGAATACTGCATGTCAGCGCTAGTGTCTTCGAAACATCGGCGTACAACACTTGCTTATCCTGTTCGGTTGGGCCCTTCTCCCGCAAGTCTAGCAGAACCGTCTGGACCGTCTGGCTGCTCCCCACGAAAGCCTTCCACCCCCCGCCGACACTGCAAGCTGCTGTCCCTTGGAAGCCGTCCGTTCCTGCGGCTGCTCCTCCGTGGCGATCTGCCGCTACCCATTTAGGCGTGGCAGCAGATGACCAATCACCTTCTGGTGTGCCCCTCGCTTTCTCCGTCAGCCAGTGCTCGTGTAGGAGCCCGACGTGGAATCGAAAGCGTGGGGAGTGGATCATGGCCGCCCAGAAATGGCGGCAGCACAACCCTAGGACCTGGAGTGTGCGGCATTGACACAAGTGGCTACCGTCGGAGAAGAGCGACACGAGGTACGTGTAGGTGTCAGAGCCGCGTGACTCGCAAACCTGGAAGACGAAGACGACGTCGCAAAGCTTCTCGGCGATGTACTCGAAAGTGCGTTTCAACGCCTCCGCGCGTTCCGGGTCATCGATCTCCTTCCCGCCCAGCTGGCAGTACAGAATAGCCGCACCCATCTCTTGCTCCATGAATCGCCGCGGCCACAGGGCGATCGGGAATTCCGAGGCTTCCATCACGCTCTTGAACGCTGTCGTCGCCGGAATGGCCATTCGAACAGGTGGCAGGTGCTGAATGGCGTCACGAACCTTTGCGGGGTCACGCTGGTTGTCGACGAGGCCCGTGAAGCACGTGGCGACGTCCATGAGAGACGTGCGAGCATTGCACTTCTCCTTGATCAGCGCGTTCTGCCCTGCAAGGATACGTTGCGAAACGCGGGACGTGCCAACATTTCAAGCGATGCGGAGAGAGTTGAAGCGATGCGGAGAGAGGTTTGGAACGGATGGTGAGCGACACCGTCATTTCCTCCTCCGTAAAAACCACGAACAGCATGCCGATTATGGGGGGGTCACACGACTTGCGCTCCAAAGACGAATATCGCGGAAGAATCAAATCACACAGCCAACCATGCGTCCGCGAGGTAAGGCGCATGGATGGCCAGGCATGGTTCAGGGCGGGGCGTAGGGAACGGGGCTGACTGATTTGTGGTGTTGCGGTTGAACGGAATGTACCCAAGGACCAAAGGACCAACCACGAACACGAAAGGTTCTTTCGTATGCACAGCAAGACTTGCAATAAGATACGACGCCAATCCAAGGCTCTTGCGTGAACGCCAACATTTCCCCGCGCGATCTGAACACTACCGACCAAGCAGCGATGAGGTTGCGCGTGGTCTGGCGGGAAACATAATACGTACTGTACGTGTAAACACACCTTCAACTCTTGACGTTGTCCACGAACCCACAGAGAAGGCTAGCGGGGACACGTACTCGGCCCACCGTTTGCGGTCTTCGTAGATCACCCCCATGTATTGGTCTGCCTTGGGGTATTTGTCGGTGAGGGTCTTGAACTTCTCCTCGAACTTCGCCATGGAGGTCTGTTGGCGAGCCACCTTGAACTCGTCCATGAAGGTCTGTGGGAAAACAACGAGGTGGAAGTTGGGTTCGGGGCAGCATGTATATGCCGTCGCACCGCCAAAAAAAAATGGTATGTCAACATATACATGCGTGTGATTTGAGAGTCAACATTAAAGGCGACATTGTCCAATGACCGTCAAACCGATACAAAATGCGTCTTATGTTGTACGTGCCCCATGCAAAACCGGTTCACACATGCATGCTGGAGCCCAATTCTTTGGAGAGAGCCTTGGTAATGTTCTGGTACAGGTGCCACAAGCAACGCCTGGCCGTCGTGTCCGGGAAGACGTGTCGGACTGCCCCCGTCATAGCAGCATCGGCGTCTTGGATGAAGATACCCGGCTGCTTGCCACCACGGGACGCAAGGGCATTCTCCAACATCCAGATAAAAGTGTCCGTCGTCGTGTCCGCTGTGATGGATTGGCCGACGATACGCGTCCGGAATTCATTGTCGATGACGGCAAACACACCGATTGGCATACGGTACCGGTTTTTCACGGCCGTATTGTCGTAGAACGCCACATGCCCAAATCGATTCCACAGAGACACCTGCGGGCGCGGTTGAGGGGACATATTCATCTTTTCAAATGGCTGCATCCGTCGGTCTTGACGCGTAACAATGACATATGCGCACCGATTGCTGGTTGAAACTCTACGGGCGCTGGGTGCGTACCTGCTGCCTCGTCTGCCAGAAAGCATGGCTGAGTCGGCCTCCCTCGTCAAGCTTCACCTCGCACACTCCGCCGCCCGCAGTTTCCCTCTTTACCTGGGACCCAAGAGCGTACATTTTTGGAAACGAGCAGCGGCAGGGGTACTGGGTTCAGGACAAACAGCCAGTCCTCGATCAGGCGTAGTCGGACAAAGCATACTCAATGATTACATTCCGCCCGTTCACGAGATACATTGAAATAAATACAATACTTTTGAAGCATTTGACGGTCTGCGGGCCTTCAACAATGTTTTTGTATGCTTCTATGCTACGTCGTGTTGTTGCTTGTGCTGCCACGCCAACCCCTGCGTACGAAAGTGACGTGTTCACGGGCGGCTAGGCGGCGCACTGCTGGTGAGAACGGGTTTACCACAGTCAGTTCAGTGGGCATGTGGATAGCAGTGTCCTTCTGACGCGCCGAGCCTGGAACCCCCCCCACACAGGGATACTTCTGCAGAGACCCCCCCTGGAGTTTCCCAAGGGCACGGGGGGGGGGGGGGGGGTCACCTCACACTTGACCACATACCTCGTCGTAGACATCGGTAGCATCGAACGCCCGCTCCCCTCCCGTTTGCGCCTGTACCGCGTTTTGAACAGCGCGACCGTTCACGTGCTCACTGTGCAACTTCTCCAGTACCACCGCGATAGCCTTGGGCTTCATGCCCCCAGCTGGTAAAACGTGAAAACATGACAACGACATGAGACATTCTCGTCAATACCTAACGGGAACAAGCGGGACAATAAGTTGATGGGTGCTGCCTGAACGTTCGTTGGCATCGAGTACAACAGTTATGACAACATATTCATTCTGCTGTTGCGGTGTTGCCTACTCACCAGTCAGCTTCACCACTTGTCCCTGCATCTCCCCTGTGAGCTTTCCAGCCAGCTGCATTTTCACCGCCATAGCCTCGCGGTCAATGACGTGGTTGTGTTCGAGCTTCAAGTTTCGCAACGAAGGGTGGGCGTGACTCTTGGCGTGCCTGAGAGTGACCTGCTTCAGCGATTTTGTCCGTGAACAAGGCAGGAACATATGAGACAGGAACAGATGTGCGCATATTCGTATTCAGCTTTAATCAATTCCGGCAACGACAACCAGCGACGACATACCAAGCAACGGCATACCACGCACTAACTTTATTCCAGTGTCTCATGGTTTCAACTCCTTTCGCATATGAGGTGTGTCGCGGCCGTTCGCCCCAGGGGGTGGAAAGGTGGTGAGTCTTTGGTGGTAGTGGTGGCTCTGGATGTTTTTTACTCAAGTGTCATCCGCACGATTCATAAGTGCCTCGAACGTCCTCAAATCTTCCGCTCGTACGATCCTGGGAGCGTTCACAGGTGTCTAATAATGTGAAATACCGCGTACGTATTCACAAGTGCCCCCCGCACCAACGTAGGCCGCACACCCATACCCACCCACGTATGCACCTCGAACGGGCAACTTATCCTGCTTGTTCCGCAGCCATTCCGGCGGGTGATGCCAGGCGCTGCGCACAGAAGGCAACACAATAATGAGCCGGTGATCAGTGAGTACAGAGACAACACTGGCAACGCTGGCTGCTGGTGTCAACTTGCCGTACGCCTCTCGCGTCCCGTTTTATTCTTCTCGTTTCACTGTACTTGTCGCAAACAACAAAGTACTCCAACATATACACATGCCCTACAAACACAGCTCCAGCTCCGGGCATACGCTTACCGTTGTCCAAGGAGCGCAGGTACTGCTCTTGATCACGCCTCCCTTTCCCAGCTCTCTGACAAACGAACTTTTTAAAGTCCACCCTATTGCTCGAGCCGTCGTCCACCCGTGACGACTTAGCGACAACCAGGATAATCCCTTCCTTCCCACACACTCTGCGCAGTTCTTCTTCCACCTCTGCGAGTGTTCCGTTCTCCACCGGAATGGCCTTCAGCTTCACCAGCAATGCTGCTGGGTCGTACGCCTGGCCGAACGTGAGCAACAGCACAAAGGCCAATAACAACCTAAGTTCTGGCTGGCTGCCGGGGTGCATGCTATCAGCGGTCGGCGCTCAGTGTTCGGCGAGACCCATATTCGACGGTTGGTTTTCAGCCGCCCGGGAACAGCCGCCTGGGAACTACCATTCCTACTACGCAAAACTCTGTTGTGGACCAAATAAGTTCAACGAAACGAAAAAATGTTTGAACAACTGCTGGCACATACACGTCGGGATGGACGGGTTACGTACGGTAGTCAAGCGCCCCATGTCTTGACAGTCGTACAGGCATGGAGTCGTAAATTTACAATCGAAACGGTAAGGGCGACCGCAGCCTGTCAATTACAAGTGCCCTGTAGTTCACCTGCTGTGCTGGGACGCCGCTCATTGGAGGCGAAGGTTGATGCTGCGCAGCTGCAGGTGCAGCTGAAGGTGCAGCTCCAGGTGCTGCCCCTGCAGGGAGAGGCGCTCCGATCCCACCGGCTTGAACTCCGGCAACAGCATCACGCCAACAAGCACAAAACGAAAGGAACAACTTCGAACAACTGCTGTCACCTATGATATCATACGCACATGTTGGGATGGCCGGAGTATGTACCGCAGTGACGCGCCCCACATCTTGGAAGTGGTACAGGTACAGGCATGGGGTCGTCAGTTTACAGTCGCCACGGTCGGGGCGACGGCAGCCCGTCATTTTGAAGTGCCCTCTAGTTCACCTGCTGTGCTGGGCCGGCGCTCATTGGAGGGGTTGCTGCCGCGCAGGCGTAGGTGCAGGTGCAGCAGGTGAAGCTCCTGCAGGGAGGGAGGGGCGCTCCGATCCCGCCGGCCTGAACTCTTGCAACACCATGCCATCAAGCACCAAGCACAAAACGAAAGCAAAACGTTTGGACAACTGTTGTCACCTATGATATCATACGTGCATGTTGGGATGCACAGTATATGTACGTTCAGCAGTAACGGGTAACGCGCCCCACATATTGACGGTGGTACAGGCGTGCAGGCACGGACGAGATGCCCCACAGTACCCACGCGCCCCACATATTTACGGCGGTGGTACCTTTGCAGCGGTTGTACCGGCAGCGGCAGCGGCAGCGGCACAAAACAAAAGGGAAAGCGTTTGAACAACTGCTGTCGCATACGCATACGAACAGCGATGTTACATGCGAACAGCGAGAGATCGGGTATGATACAGCAGTCCACCCTCTGCAACGCCCGATCTACTGCGTATGACGTGTATGATGCCGCTGCATGACACTTGATGTGATGTACTTGGCATGACATACAGCACTGCAGCAGCATACTTTCTTGCTATACGCTCGCAATTCAGAGTGAGACGTAGCAGCATACTTTATTGCTATACGTTCGCAATCCTGAAATGAGACGTTGCAGCATAAAACTATATACCTAGACCTCGCCCCCCTCGGACGTCTCGCTCGGCATATCCTCCCCCCTCTCAGCCCTTCTCAGCCCGTAATTGCCGAAAAGAAAATTAGTTGCTGGGAAGAAGAACCGTCCCGAAGTTCCTTGCCTTCCTTGCTTTCCCTAGTCTCATTCTTCCTTACTTTTTAGCTCTCCTTCTCTGATCTTTACTGCTTGCTCTCTGATATTTTTATTTTGCTTTTTCGGCAACTTCTTTTTTGTACTTTTATTTGAAGTTGGTCAATTGCTGGCTGTTGAGAGGGAATTGCCGTTGACGGCTGCAAACAATTTGAATTTGAAATTTGCCGGATCGGCAATAACAATTTGAAGTTGAAATTTGCGAAGCGGACCAAGGCTAGTGCGGGAGGAGGCTCCGCCAACAGTGGGGGTGGTGGAGGTTCAGGATCAGGCGTGTGGAAGCTGGTCGGGCAAGAACGGGACTCAGCTTCTTCTGGCAATCCTGATTGGCCGTGCCCGAGCAAGGGTTGTGACGGCTTCCTCATCGCACGAAATAGGAGAAACAGGAGTTCCCAGTACGCTGTCTGCGACACCTGCAGGAGTGACGAGCCTTCCACGTGCCAAGCTTTTCATGTAACCTTAACAAGAAGCACTGGGAAAGCGGCGACAACCCTCGTGTGTGTGACTGGTGTGACGCGGACACCTGTGATTCACCTTCGATCGGCGTCCCTAACGAAGGAGCTGAGAGCTTGACGAAACGTGAGTTACATTTCTGTTGTTGTGCTGTGATTTCTTTTTCATGCGTACAAACACACTTTTGCATGTACGAGTATGATACGTGTACCGTGCAGTCCCGTCATCGCGGTGTAAGCGGGAATTGTACAAGTACTCAGGTCTACGAGTAGACCTATGCAGTGACGCTGTGTGATGCGATTTCTTTTTCATACGTACAGCCAAACACACTTACTTCATGTATGTACGACTACGAGTACGGGGCAGTCCCGTCATCGGGGTAAGCGGGGGTTGAACAAGTGGTCCATGCAGTGACGCTTTGTGCTGTGATATAAACACACGTTTTGGATGTACGACTACGACTACGTGGTATCTATACATGTAAGACGCAATGAAAACGGGCAAGTCTCATCACGGGGGTCAGCCAGGGTTGTAAAAATGGTCCATGCAGTGACGAATAACACAGCAGCATGATACCTCAGCACCAGTCGCAGTACACACTGGAGGTTGATATATAGCAGTAAACAGAAGCTGAAGTTAACCTGGGTGATGCTGGAGAGCAGTCCCGTGATTGGGGTTAGCGAGTTGTCCATGTAGTGACGCGGTGTACTACTACTGTTACTCATTTTTCATACAACCACATGAACTCTTTGTATTAACGAGTACAAGTAGGGTGCGCAACCTCTTCAGGAATCGCAGTACACGTCGGTCGTAATAGTGTTGATAGCAGCAGTAATAGAGTAGTACCGAACAATATATACAGCAGGTACTGTCTCTTACCCTTCGTTGTCGGTATTCCGCCGGTAGGCCTTATATAGCAGTATACCGGGGCTTACGCTTACCAGTTGCGACTGTGAATCCCGTTCGTTCCTGTCCCAGTGGTGGGTTCATAGGTGTTAGCAACGTTGTGGCACCAGGCAGGGCTTTGCCCATAAACGACCGCTTTCATTACAACAGCAGTGTTAAATTGCACGACTTCCTTTCCAACTTTGGAAATCGACGACAGCTACGTGGCCTTACTATTTTGAACATTCACTGAACGCAAGGTATTCCCATCCGTTGTTGTCGTTTGCAGAAGCCCTGCGAAGCAGCCGCCGAGGGCCGCCAAGTCGGCGAGGACATAAACACGAAGTGTACCGGCGACATCAAGGTCGGTGACCTCCTGAAGAAGGCAGGCGACCACTTGCTCGATATACATCCCGCATTCCATTCCCACGGTGCCACGACGGCGTTCGACATCGAGGTACGTTCCACTCTTATCTTGCGTCCTGTGTGTCACGAGTCGAGACATCCATGTCTCTTGCTCAAGACTAGGGGATGGCGTGCGGATATAGTCTATGAAGTGCGGCTCTTTTTCCGAGTACCAAGAGCGAGTACAACAATACCACAACAATTACTAACAGCGAAAGGAGCTCCAATAGCAGTACACACTGGAGGTTGATATATAGCAGTAAACAGAAGCTGAAGTTAACCTTGGTGATGCTGGAGAGCAGTCCCGTGATTGGGGTTAGCGAGTTGTTCATGTAGTGACGCGGTGTACTACTACTGTTACTCATTTTTCATACAACCACATGAACTCTTTGTATTAACGAGTACAAGTAGGGTGCGCAACCTCTTCAGGAATCGCAGTACACGTCGGTCGTGATAGTGTTGATAGCAGCAGTAATAGAGTAGTACCGAACAATATATACAACAGGTACTGTCTCTTACCCTTCGTTGTCGGTATTCCGCCGGTAGGCCTTATATAGCAGTATACCGGGGCTTACGCTTACCAGTTGCGACTGTGAATCCCGTTCGTTCCTGTCCCAGTGGTGGTTTCATAGGTGTTAGCAACGTTGTGGTACCAGGCAGGGCTTTGCCCATAAACGACCGCTTTCATTACAACAGCAGTGTTAAATTGTACGACTTCCTTTCCAACTTTGGAAATCGACGACAGCTACGTGACCTTACTATTTTGAACATTCACTGAACGCAAGGTATTCCCATCCGTTGTTGTCGTTTGCAGAAGCCCTGCGAAGCAGCCGCCGAGGGCCGCCAAGTCGGCGAGGACATAAACACGAAGTGCACCGGCGACATCAAGGTCGGTGACCTCCTGAAGAAGGCAGGCGACCACTTGCTCGATATACATCCCGCATTCCATTCCCACGGTGCCACGAGGGCGTTCGACATCGAGGTACGTTCCACTCTTATCTTGCGTCCTGTGTGTCACGAGTCGAGACATCCATGTCTCTTGCTCAAGACTAGGGGATGGCGTGCGGATATAGTCTATGAAGTGCGGCTCTTTTTCCGAGTACCAAGAGCAAGTACAACAATACCACAACAATTACTAACAGCGAAAGGAGCTCCAATAGCAGTACACACTGGAGGTTGATATATAGCAGTAAACAGAAGCTGAAGTTAACCTTGGTGATGCTGGAGAGCAGTCCCGTGATTGGGGTTAGCGAGTTGTTCATGTAGTGACGCGGTGTACTACTACTGTTACTCATTTTTCATACAACCACATGAACTCTTTGTATTAACGAGTACAAGTAGGGTGCGCAACCTCTTCAGGAATCGCAGTACACGTCGGTCGTGATAGTGTTGATAGCAGCAGTAATAGAGTAGTACCGAACAATATATACAGCAGGTACTGTCTCTTACCCTTCGTTGTCGGTATTCCGCCGGTAGGCCTTATATAGCAGTATACCGGGGCTTACGCTTACCAGTTGCGACTGTGAATCCCGTTCGTTCCTGTCCCAGTGGTGGTTTCATAGGTGTTAGCAACGTTGTGGTACCAGGCAGGGCTTTGCCCATAAACGACCGCTTTCATTACAACAGCAGTGTTAAATTGTACGACTTCCCTTCCAACTTTGGAAATCGACGACAGCTACGTGGCCTTACTATTTTGAACATTCACTGAACGCAAGGTATTCCCATCCGTTGTTGTCGTTTGCAGAAGCCCTGCGAAGCAGCCGCCGAGGGCCGCCAAGTCGGCGAGGACATAAACACGAAGTGCACCGGCGACATCAAGGTCGGTGACCTCCTGAAGAAGGCAGGCGACCACTTGCTCGATATACATCCCGCATTCCATTCCCACGGTGCCACGAGGGCGTTCGACATCGAGGTACGTTCCACTCTTATCTTGCGTCCTGTGTGTCACGAGTCGAGACATCCATGTCTCTTGCTCAAGACTAGGGGATGGCGTGCGGATATAGTCTATGAAGTGCGGCTCTTTTTCCGAGTACCAAGAGCAAGTACAACAATACCACAACAATTACTAACAGCGAAAGGAGCTCCAATAGCAGTACACACTGGAGGTTGATATATAGCAGTAAACAGAAGCTGAAGTTAACCTTGGTGATGCTGGAGAGCAGTCCCGTGATTGGGGTTAGCGAGTTGTTCATGTAGTGACGCGGTGTACTACTACTGTTACTCATTTTTCATACAACCACATGAACTCTTTGTATTAACGAGTACAAGTAGGGTGCGCAACCTCTTCAGGAATCGCAGTACACGTCGGTCGTAATAGTGTTGATAGCAGCAGTAATAGAGTAGTACCGAACAATATATACAGCAGGTACTGTCTCTTACCCTTCGTTGTCGGTATTCCGCCGGTAGGCCTTATATAGCAGTATACCGGGGCTTACGCTTACCAGTTGCGACTGTGAATCCCGTTCGTTCCTGTCCCAGTGGTGGTTTCATAGGTGTTAGCAACGTTGTGGTACCAGGCAGGGCTTTGCCCATAAACGACCGCTTTCATTACAACAGCAGTGTTAAATTGTACGACTTCCTTTCCAACTTTGGAAATCGACGACAGCTACGTGGCCTTACTATTTTGAACATTCACTGAACGCAAGGTATTCCCATCCGTTGTTGTCGTTTGCAGAAGCCCTGCGAAGCAGCCGCCGAGGGCCGCCAAGTCGGCGAGGACATAAACACGAAGTGCACCGGCGACATCAAGGTCGGTGACCTCCTGAAGAAGGCAGGCGACCACTTGCTCGATATACATCCCGCATTCCATTCCCACGGTGCCACGAGGGCGTTCGACATCGAGGTACGTTCCACTCTTATCTTGCGTCCTGTGTGTCACGAGTCGAGACATCCATGTCTCTTGCTCAAGACTAGGGGATGGCGTGCGGATATAGTCTATGAAGTGCGGCTCTTTTTCCGAGTACCAAGAGCAAGTACAACAATACCACAACAATTACTAACAGCGAAAGGAGCTCCAATAGCAGTACACACTGGAGGTTGATATATAGCAGTAAACAGAAGCTGAAGTTAACCTTGGTGATGCTGGCGAGCAGTCCCGTGATTGGGGTTAGCGAGTTGTTCATGTAGTGACGCGGTGTACTACTACTGTTACTCATTTTTCATACAACCACATGAACTCTTTGTATTAACGAGTACAAGTAGGGTGCGCAACCTCTTCAGGAATCGCAGTACACGTCGGTCGTAATAGTGTTGATAGCAGCAGTAATAGAGTAGTACCGAACAATATATACAGCAGGTACTGTCTCTTACCCTTCGTTGTCGGTATTCCGCCGGTAGGCCTTATATAGCAGTATACCGGGGCTTACGCTTACCAGTTGCGACTGTGAATCCCGTTCGTTCCTGTCCCAGTGGTGGTTTCATAGGTGTTAGCAACGTTGTGGCACCAGGCAGGGCTTTGCCCACAAACGACCGCTTTCATTACAACAGCAGTGTTAAATTGTACGACTTCCTTTCCAACTTTGGAAATCGACGACAGCTACGTGGCCTTACTATTTTGAACATTCACTGAACGCAAGGTATTCCCATCCGTTGTTGTCGTTTGCAGAAGCCCTGCGAAGCAGCCGCCGAGGGCCGTCAAGTCGGCGAGGACATAAACACGAAGTGCACCGGCGACATCAAGGTCGGTGACCTCCTGAAGAAGGCAGGCGACCACTTGCTCGATATACATCCCGCATTCCATTCCCACGGTGCCACGAGGGCGTTCGACATCGAGGTACGTTCCACTCTTGTCTTGCGTCCTGTGTGTCACGAGTCGAGACATCCATGTCTCTTGCTCAAGACTAGGGGATGGCGTGCGGATATAGTCTATGAAGTGCGGCTCTTTTTCCGAGTACCAAGAGCAAGTACAACAATACCACAACAATTACTAACAGCGAAAGGAGCTCCAATAGCAGTACACACTGGAGGTTGATATATAGCAGTAAACAGAAGCTGAAGTTAACCTTGGTGATGCTGGAGAGCAGTCCCGTGATTGGGGTTAGCGAGTTGTTCATGTAGTGATGCGGTGTACTACTACTGTTACTCATTTTTCATACAACCACATGAACTCTTTGTATTAACGAGTACAAGTAGGGTGCGCAACCTCTTCAGGAATCGCAGTACACGTCGGTCGTAATAGTGTTGATAGCAGCAGTAATAGAGTAGTACCGAACAATATATACAGCAGGTACTGTCTCTTACCCTTCGTTGTCGGTATTCCGCCGGTAGGCCTTATATAGCAGTATACCGGGGCTTACGCTTACCAGTTGCGACTGTGAATCCCGTTCGTTCCTGTCCCAGTGGTGGTTTCATAGGTGTTAGCAACGTTGTGGTACCAGGCAGGGCTTTGCCCATAAACGACCGCTTTCATTACAACAGCAGTGTTAAATTGCACGACTTCCTTTCCAACTTTGGAAATCGACGACAGCTACGTGGCCTTACTATTTTGAACATTCACTGAACGCAAGGTATTCCCATCCGTTGTTGTCGTTTGCAGAAGCCCTGCGAAGCAGCCGCCGAGGGCCGCCAAGTCGGCGAGGACATAAACCCGAAGTGCACCGGCGACATCAAGGTCGGTGACCTCCTGAAGAAGGCAGGCGACCACTTGCTCGATATACATCCCGCATTCCATTCCCACGGTGCCACGAGGGCGTTCGACATCGAGGTACGTTCCACTCTTGTCTTGCGTCCTGTGTGTCACGAGTCGAGACATCCATGTCTCTTGCTCAAGACTAGGGGATGGCGTGCGGATATAGTCTATGAAGTGCGGCTCTTTTTCCGAGTACCAAGAGCAAGTACAACAATACCACAACAATTACTAACAGCGAAAGGAGCTCCAATAGCAGTACACACTGGAGGTTGATATATAGCAGTAAACAGAAGCTGAAGTTAACCTTGGTGATGCTGGAGAGCAGTCCCGTGATTGGGGTTAGCGAGTTGTTCATGTAGTGACGCGGTGTACTACTACTGTTACTCATTTTTCATACAACCACATGAACTCTTTGTATTAACGAGTACAAGTAGGGTGCGCAACCTCTTCAGGAATCGCAGTACACGTCGGTCGTAATAGTGTTGATAGCAGCAGTAATAGAGTAGTACCGAACAATATATATGTTAAAAGTATGAACCTTGGATTCAAATCTAAGTTAATGCGCAGTCTATTCGCACGAATAAGATATGCAGTTGAATCTTAAGTTGAATCTTACGTTGAATCTTCGGTGTAACCTAGATGTAAACGTAGATTTGAGTATGTTAAGGTTGTCCCGTTGTCCCGGTATTCTACCGTACTATGGGCATTGTTCCGTGATGATCAGGTGGTGATGCACCCCACCATGATCACTCTCCCAACTCTCCCAACTTTCCCAACTTTCCCAACTCTTCTTCTTCTCTTTTTGGCCTCAAGCGCCCTTTCCAAACTATCCTTTATCTTTCTTATCACAAGTGATCTTAACAGACACTTCGGTGCCACCTCTGCATCTCTTCGCATAGAAGACAGAGCCTTCACACAACCATTGTGTTCACAGGCTATTTCACAGGTTATGAGCCTCGACCTTCGATATAAACATCGATCGGCACCAAGCGACTTCTCATTGAAGTTTGTCGCATCTTACCGGAAAGTTTTAGAGAAACCTCTATTAAGCCGGCTACAGCATCAGCATCAGCATCAGCGATCAGCATCAGCTACAGCATCAGCATCAGCGATCAGCATCAGCTACAGCATCAGCATCAGCGATCAGCATCAGCATCAGCATCAGCATCAGCATCAGCGATCAGCATCAGCATCAGCATCAGCATCAGCATCACCATGGGAGAGTCCACGAAAGCAGGTGATGCGGTAGACAAGCTCGTTAGAGCTCTCAACGGCAAATTTAATGGGCTTAAGTTCGACGTATGGAAACGCACGGCTCAGTCCGTGATAAGTATGCGTCATGCCGGGATCTCTGATATCCTGGAAGGGCGACCTTGCCCCGAGCCCGAACTAGTTAGTCCTCGTCCATCTTCTAGAAGAAGTAGGCCTTCACGAGCTGTAACTCGCAGCCAGGCCGCTGACGAAACGGACATTCAGTCCGGGGAAACACCCCCGGCTGATACAGCAGAAAATGTACAGCCGGACGCAGGGAGTACTCCCGTGGTCACGGCGCATCTGCCACCATCATCTTCAGGATATTCTACACTCCCAGCCGCAACATCAGTTTTATGGGCCACGGATGACAACATCTCGAATTTGGAAGACATCAAGCACTGGCACCGCGACAATCGTCTTCTGTTCGACTTCTTGTTCCTGAGTACATCGGGAGCGGCGGCCAGCTTTCTTCTACAATTCAAGCCCAAACGAGGTGAACTTGCGAATGGAAAAGCTGCTTGGGATGGTATGGTTAGAAAATATCAAAATTCCACCCGCCAACGTAGACGTATACTCAAACAACAACTATCGCATATGGTCATGACGGATGGGCAAGACCCAGACGTATTTATAAATGAAGTATACTATTTACGGGATGAATTGGTGGACATGGGAGAGGTATTCAATGATGACAGCATACTGGACATAGTGCTAGAAGGACTCACGGATGAATACGTGCAAGTCAAATATAGCGCTGAAGCAGATGATGACTTCACACTCGACCGAGCTGTGATAACAATGCGTAATATGTACGCCAATAGAGCTATGCGAAACGGGCCTTTGCGAAAAGCGAAGGGGCGTGAATCTGCGATGGTAGTCACGTCGACACCCTCAGCAGTAGTGACCTGTTCACACTGCAAAAAGCCAGGCCATCGATTCCAAAATTGCTTTAAACGCAAAGGGAAAATGTCGGGAAAGAAACCTCCCCCGACACCTCGAAAGAATTCGTGGTGTAGCCTGCATAATACCGATCGCCACGATAATAGCGACTGTCGGTCTCAAATGCGGGACGACAATATAACCCGTCGCCCTCGTCCTGGTCAACAAAATGGCCGGCATAATAACAACCGCGGCGCTCACGCAAATACCGCCACAACTCCAACTTCAACAACGCAAATGGAAGCTTACGTCCCAGAGACACATGCTCCATCCACTACTACTGCGGCTGCGACTACAGCAGCTACTTCTACGTCCTTCGCGACTCCTTCCTGTCCATCCTCACCTCCAGTTGGTATAGGTTATTCTTTCATCGCCGCACCTCCGATCAAGATCGCCGCGCAGCCCGTCGCCTTCTCCATGACTGCGGACAGCGGAGCGTCTAGCCACTTCATCGACAATCAGCTTCTACCGGGCATTGAACATAAAATGAACCACTACGTGCAGCTGGACCCTCCCGTAATAATCAACGTAGCGGGAAACCATCGCCTTTATGGCGTTGGTCAAGGGGTTTTGGTCGTACAAGTGTTGGACCACATAGGCTCTAAGCACTCTGTACAGCTTCCTGTCACGATCGTACCTGGGCTAGGCAGGCACTTATTTTCAGGGGGATCAGCTGCTGCGAGAGGGGTCACAATGATCATCGCCACGCAGTCGTATCTTGACATGGGTGCTTTTGCTATACCCTTACGTAAGGACAGCCACTGCCCTTCTTTGTATCAGCTTGACCTCACCACTGGTGCAACCAGCCGAACGCCCGAGACAGCGTTCCCGACCATCTCCGGCAAAAACTTTAAACCGGAAACCGTCCTCGCTGTTCATGCTTCGACGACTCTTAAAGCGACGACTTCCCTGCCTGAAACCATTCCAGCTAACATCGGGCACAGGAGGCTGCTGGGTCATCCCAAGCAGGTGATAGCCGAGGTGAAAAATATCCCAGAATATGGGGCAAATTTTTCAGACACTTTATCGGCGTGTGATACGTCCAAGATCATTAAGAGCACTCAACAGGAACACCGTAAGATATTGCGGCCTAACCTTTCCAGCGAACATACAAAACTGGTGAGTACTGACCTGCTAGGATACGCCGACATGGCAAAATGTACCGACGATCACAGCAGGGTAAAAAGAGGCTCCTTCATCGTAGAGGCGCCTTCCGTTCAACCAACAGCAGACTCGGCCACTTCTCAAGTAAGAGCGCGTCAGCTGGCCCTACAACGCCAAGGATTGCCAAAACAGCAGTTCGATAACGTTTCGCAGTACACGAGCAGGGCTCTCAGAATGGACAAAACAAACCGTCCGATATCTACTTCGGTACCCAACACCTACGCGCAATCTATGGCCTCACCACAAGCGGAAGAATGCAAACCTTCAGCGACCTCTGCTGGAAGATCAACTACTTCAGCACGGAGAACTCCTTCTAAGCTCCAACACCTTGAAGCCGCAACTACAGCTCCGGCTCGCAAGACCGCCTTTGACCATCGCGACGGCTTTGTAAAATATCTCAGGCAACCTCCGTGATCACAAAAATCATTGTTTCATGGAGTTCCATACGAGATCGCGGCGTTTCATAAGTGGGAAAAAATGAAGCCTGTTTTTGATTCTGCCGTGTACGGTGTATGACCGGATTCTACCGCGTGCTATCGGACTTTTCAATATCCGACAAACCGCGATGTACCGAGGACGGAGAAGCGTGTTACGCACAAACCGAATAGGCACTATATCGACAAGCGATTCGCCTATTATAATTCAACCACGAGACTGCAATGGACCGGGGAAGAACAAGGCCGACGTACGACACATCGCATCACAACCTTTCTCCTCGTCTCTGTCCAAGCGCTCCTTCAGCCCTCCTTGACCTATACAAAAGAGCTTCATCATCAGCTACCCCAACGGCACTCCCGTCAACAATTGGGGACAGGCGCTGGAATTGTGGGTACGGTTGAAATTGATACTTAAGTAGAGAATAATACTTAGTGCAGCAGTTCTTTGTCAACTATAAAGTTACAACTGCTCGCCAGTTACGTATTAGTAAAGGTGGAACTATGGGTCGTATGAACTTATGTCAACGATCGTACAGCAGCAGTAAGCCATGTTCTACCGGAAAATGCGTACGAGTATATATTCCAGCATTTAAGAGTAAAAAAAGGCTCACAAAGGACTGTCTCTCTTATGCTCTTCAGCATACGATTTGTATCAGACAGTTTATCGTTATAATATGCGTATCCTAGGATCAGATTGAAGTGGCGTGGTTAACTTACAGCAGCGACCTTTGTTTGTTAGTTTGTTAGTTTGTTTCTTTTTTTTTGGGGGATATAGCTCGTTGATGGACTATGACTACACCCACCATAGTTTGTTACAGTGCTATCAGTACTTGTTCTACCTGCTTCCTAATGTTTTGTTTTTTTGCGGAAGTACGTGAGTATATTAAACAAACAACTGAATAGTGAGAATGTTTTATTTGTCGTAATGGACACTTGTCCACAATTCTTTTTATTTGTCTAGTATTGTTTATCTATTTGGTACAATTCAGAAAGCGTGTTTAAAACCCAGTAGACGAATCTTTGCGTTTTATCTACTAGGTAGGGTATTTATCGCTGGTAATTACACCAAGCGTAATTTTTATACGTATCTTTCCTTGTAACGTTTTATTTTTTTGTAGAATGTGTGGATAACATGGATACATCCATATTGCGGCGGTTGATACACCCGACCGGATATGAGACCCATTTGTTTTTGATTATTTTACGAATTTGTTTTCTAAGTATGAGGCTTCTCTAGCAATCTGACTTCGCATTACGGGGGGGTGTTAAAAGTATGAACCTTGGATTCAAATCTAAGTTAATGCGCAGTCTATTCGCACGAATAAGATATGCAGTTGAATCTTAAGTTGAATCTTACGTTGAATCTTCGGTGTAACCTAGATGTAAACGTAGATTTGAGTATGTTAAGGTTGTCCCGTTGTCCCGGTATTCTACCGTACTATGGGCATTGTTCCGTGATGATCAGGTGGTGATGCACCCCACCATGATCACTCTCCCAACTCTCCCAACTTTCCCAACTTTCCCAACTCTTCTTCTTCTCTTTTTGGCCTCAAGCGCCCTTTCCAAACTATCCTTTATCTTTCTTATCACAAGTGATCTTAACAGACACTTCGGTGCCACCTCTGCATCTCTTCGCATAGAAGACAGAGCCTTCACACAACCATTGTGTTCACAGGCTATTTCACAATATACAGCAGGTACTGTCTCTTACCCTTCGTTGTCGGTATTCCGCCGGTAGGCCTTATATAGCAGTATACCGGGGCTTACGCTTACCAGTTGCGACTGTGAATCCCGTTCGTTCCTGTCCCAGTGGTGGGTTCATAGGTGTTAGCAACGTTGTGGCACCAGGCAGGGCTTTGCCCATAAACGACCGCTTTCATTACAACAGCAGTGTTAAATTGCACGACTTCCTTTCCAACTTTGGAAATCGACGACAGCTACGTGGCCTTACTATTTTGAACATTCACTGAACGCAAGGTATTCCCATCCGTTGTTGTCGTTTGCAGAAGCCCTGCGAAGCAGCCGCCGAGGGCCGCCAAGTCGGCGAGGACATAAACCCGAAGTGCACCGGCGACATCAAGGTCGGTGACCTCCTGAAGAAGGCAGGCGACCACTTGCTCGATATACATCCCGCATTCCATTCCCACGGTGCCACGAGGGCGTTCGACATCGAGGTACGTTCCACTCTTGTCTTGCGTCCTGTGTGTCACGAGTCGAGACATCCATGTCTCTTGCTCAAGACTAGGGGATGGCGTGCGGATATAGTCTATGAAGTGCGGCTCTTTTTCCGAGTACCAAGAGCAAGTACAACAATACCACAACAATTACTAACAGCGAAAGGAGCTCCAATAGCAGTACACACTGGAGGTTGATATATAGCAGTAAACAGAAGCTGAAGTTAACCTTGGTGATGCTGGAGAGCAGTCCCGTGATTGGGGTTAGCGAGTTGTTCATGTAGTGACGCGGTGTACTACTACTGTTACTCATTTTTCATACAACCACATGAACTCTTTGTATTAACGAGTACAAGTAGGGTGCGCAACCTCTTCAGGAATCGCAGTACACGTCGGTCGTAATAGTGTTGATAGCAGCAGTAATAGAGTAGTACCGAACAATATATACAGCAGGTACTGTCTCTTACCCTTCGTTGTCGGTATTCCGCCGGTAGGCCTTATATAGCAGTATACCGGGGCTTACGCTTACCAGTTGCGACTGTGAATCCCGTTCGTTCCTGTCCCAGTGGTGGTTTCATAGGTGTTAGCAACGTTGTGGTACCAGGCAGGGCTTTGCCCATAAACGACCGCTTTCATTACAACAGCAGTGTTAAATTGCACGACTTCCTTTCCAACTTTGGAAATCGACGACAGCTACGTGGCCTTACTATTTTGAACATTCACTGAACGCAAGGTATTCCCATCCGTTGTTGTCGTTTGCAGAAGCCCTGCGAAGCAGCCGCCGAGGGCCGCCAAGTCGGCGAGGACATAAACCCGAAGTGCACCGGCGACATCAAGGTCGGTGACCTCCTGAAGAAGGCAGGCGACCACTTGCTCGATA
Organism: Undaria pinnatifida; assembly: GCA_012845835.1. Lineage (NCBI taxonomy): Eukaryota > Phaeophyceae > Laminariales > Alariaceae > Undaria > Undaria pinnatifida. Next base: position 26,529,645 of record JABAKD010000023.1, on the reverse strand, counting down.
TACATCCCGCATTCCATTCCCACGGTGCCACGAGGGCGTTCGACATCGAGGTACGTTCCACTCTTGTCTTGCGTCCTGTGTGTCACGAGTCGAGACATCCATGTCTCTTGCTCAAGACTAGGGGATGGCGTGCGGATATAGTCTATGAAGTGCGGCTCTTTTTCCGAGTACCAAGAGCAAGTACAACAATACCACAACAATTACTAACAGCGAAAGGAGCTCCAATAGCAGTACACACTGGAGGTTGATATATAGCAGTAAACAGAAGCTGAAGTTAACCTTGGTGATGCTGGAGAGCAGTCCCGTGATTGGGGTTAGCGAGTTGTTCATGTAGTGACGCGGTGTACTACTACTGTTACTCATTTTTCATACAACCACATGAACTCTTTGTATTAACGAGTACAAGTAGGGTGCGCAACCTCTTCAGGAATCGCAGTACACGTCGGTCGTAATAGTGTTGATAGCAGCAGTAATAGAGTAGTACCGAACAATATATACAGCAGGTACTGTCTCTTACCCTTCGTTGTCGGTATTCCGCCGGTAGGCCTTATATAGCAGTATACCGGGGCTTACGCTTACCAGTTGCGACTGTGAATCCCGTTCGTTCCTGTCCCAGTGGTGGTTTCATAGGTGTTAGCAACGTTGTGGTACCAGGCAGGGCTTTGCCCATAAACGACCGCTTTCATTACAACAGCAGTGTTAAATTGTACGACTTCCTTTCCAACTTTGGAAATCGACGACAGCTACGTGGCCTTACTATTTTGAACATTCACTGAACGCAAGGTATTCCCATCCGTTGTTGTCGTTTGCAGAAGCCCTGCGAAGCAGCCGCCGAGGGCCGCCAAGTCGGCGAGGACATAAACACGAAGTGCACCGGCGACATCAAGGTCGGTGACCTCCTGAAGAAGGCAGGCGACCACTTGCTCGATATACATCCCGCATTCCATTCCCACGGTGCCACGAGGGCGTTCGACATCGAGGTACGTTCCACTCTTGTCTTGCGTCCTGTGTGTCACGAGTCGAGACATCCATGTCTCTTGCTCAAGACTAGGGGATGCCGTGCGGATATAGTCTATGAAGTGCGGCTCTTTTTCCGAGTACCAAGAGCAAGTACAACAATACCACAACAATTACTAACAGCGAAAGGAGCTCCAATAGCAGTACACACTGGAGGTTGATATATAGCAGTAAACAGAAGCTGAAGTTAACCTTGGTGATGCTGGAGAGCAGTCCCGTGATTGGGGTTAGCGAGTTGTTCATGTAGTGACGCGGTGTACTACTACTGTTACTCATTTTTCATACAACCACATGAACTCTTTGTATTAACGAGTACAAGTAGGGTGCGCAACCTCTTCAGGAATCGCAGTACACGTCGGTCGTGATAGTGTTGATAGCAGCAGTAATAGAGTAGTACCGAACAATATATACAGCAGGTACTGTCTCTTACCCTTCGTTGTCGGTATTCCGCCGGTAGGCCTTATATAGCAGTATACCGGGGCTTACGCTTACCAGTTGCGACTGTGAATCCCGTTCGTTCCTGTCCCAGTGGTGGTTTCATAGGTGTTAGCAACGTTGTGGTACCAGGCAGGGCTTTGCCCATAAACGACCGCTTTCATTACAACAGCAGTGTTAAATTGTACGACTTCCCTTCCAACTTTGGAAATCGACGACAGCTACGTGGCCTTACTATTTTGAACATTCACTGAACGCAAGGTATTCCCATCCGTTGTTGTCGTTTGCAGAAGCCCTGCGAAGCAGCCGCCGAGGGCCGTCAAGTCGGCGAGGACATAAACACGAAGTGCACCGGCGACATCAAGGTCGGTGACCTCCTGAAGAAGGCAGGCGACCACTTGCTTGATATACATCCCGCATTCCATTCCCACGGTGCCACGAGGGCGTTCGACATCGAGGTACGTTCCACTCTTATCTTGCGTCCTGTGTGTCACGAGTCGAGACATCCATGTCTCTTGCTCAAGACTAGGGGATGGCGTGCGGATATAGTCTATGAAGTGCGGCTCTTTTTCCGAGTACCAAGAGCAAGTACAACAATACCACAACAATTACTAACAGCGAAAGGAGCTCCAAAAATTTGGATGGTTACGACGTCTGCTGGAGAGAAGTACGAATACTTTTTTACACATACTTATGTTATAAGGCTTAGTTTGGGTAAGCTATTGGTTAACCTGTGCAAGTGGTCAAACGGACTAATACCCCACTAATACCTTAACAAATGGCGTCGTCGACAGACCATGGGTTTTTGGGTCGTGGGTTCGATCCCCACATCCACCATAATAAACTTTTCAGATTTTCCCATGGCGAACTTGAAAAATACTCTCCCCGGTTCACCCAGGAAATGAAACGGCTTGGATAAATGACAGGTCCGCCCGTATATACGGCCGACCTTCTATCCCGCCGTTTAAGGGGGGGAGAGTGTTATAAGGCTTAATTTGGGTAAGCTATTGGTTAACCTGTGCAAGTGGTCAAACGGACTAATACCCCACTAATTCCTTGACACATATCGACGTTCTCCCGCCCTGCTTCAACGTTTGTGGACAGATCCACAAGACCATCGACAAAAAACAAGAGTGCAAGGTGCTGGGTACCTCCGCTGAGGAGGAAGAGTCCAAGCAAGCCTGCATGCTCCTTCGGAAGCAATGTTGACAGCACGTTCTTTATAGAACGTTAAGTTGTGGTTTATTATACCAGCATCGTTTTTGAGAACTATGCCTAAATGCGTGCTCTTCGTCTTTCAGGAATACAAATGTACTTCACATGTTTGCGGTGTGTGCGTTCAAGTTCCTGCTTCCAGCATGTTTTTTTTGGCACTGCGCTCCTTTACATCTTAAGTTGTAGTTTTCCTGTCTCTATCCTTGACAAGCGCGTGCCTGGTGTTTATGCACTGCGATAATTTATTGTTGATGATCGACTTAGAGAGAGAGCTATTAATAAGTGTACAGGACCTACATAGGTGCTACCTGAGAGGTGGAAGGATATGCCAAAGAAGTCCTCCGACTTGCCCATCATGGATTGGGCGAATGGATGATAATAACAAAATCATAATCATAATCGCCTCTATCCTGTACCGTTGTACTATATATGGACCTCTTGGCATTTTCAAGTCGCCAGTTGCGCCATTTGTGCTTCTTTTCCGCCTTTCTACTGAATGTCTATTCCTCCTTCCGCAAGCGTAGCGGGAGGCGCCCAGCCGCCCGCGAGCGAAGCCCTTGTACTTTATTGCTATATACGTTCGCAATCCAGAATCAGACGTACGATACATTTTGTAGTCTACAGAAAACAGAGAGAAGAGGGAGAAGGAAAGAGAGAACCAGAGCGAGCGCGGGAGACTAAGAAAGAGGATAGAGACAAGACACGATCACCACGAGACTAAGAAAGAGGATAGAGACAAGACACGACCAGCAGAGGACAACACATCTTTGTTGTACCTCACTACACCGCTGCGTGTTCACTGCACGGCTGCGTGTTGCTGCCGTTGGGTATCGCGTATCATACCGTACCTGTGGGATGGCCCGGGGTTGATGTGCTGCTGCTCTCCTTTCCGCTTCTTCCTCTTCTTCTCTTGTGCTGCTGCTGCTATCTTCTGGGCCTCTGTTCGGTTGATGGCAGTCTTCTTCTGCGAGGCCGGATATGTGCTTGAGATCGGTCTATCCTCTGGTGGTGGTCGTGGCGAGGGTGATGGTGTGATGGTGTGTCTTTGTTGTCTTCGTCGTTTCTGAGAGACGAGGTTTGAATTTCCAACCAATTTTAAACTACTGTGACACGGCTCCCGTGACTCCCGAGAACCACAAAGGGGACAAGTAAGGGTGTCTTCCCGGGTTTGCGCGGCTTGAATGTTTGGGTGATGGTTCTCTTTTCCAACCCATGGGTTAAGATTAGGCGCTCCCAAAATTTGGGAGTTCACATAGCCGCCGGAGGCGGTAAAAAATGGGTAAAAAGCCCGGTAAAAAGGGGGGAATCCCAAATTAAAATTAAACTCGAACGATCCCAAACCGCAAGACAGGGGGTTATAAATCTTGCGAGGGGGGCTTTTTGGTTGAAGTTGATCCTGTATCCTGCAAGCAGCAAGCCAGTTTTCATTGATTGCCCCCCACACCCCACCCGCCCCACACAACGATATCACCTCCCCCTCCGAACGCTCTACATCAATCACCACCCAGCCCTGTAGGGCACGGACACGAGGTAGATGCGGCTGCGCCACCATAGCTAGGCCGGGAGGGCCCTCTCTCGGCTGTGCTGTGGTGGGCTACTACTACCACAGCAGCTAGCTGCAGCTGCTGTGTCTTCTTCGCGTTTGTCGCCATACACATCCGTGCTCTTGTCTTTGGTTGTGTGTGTCGCCACACGCCCGCCCTTGTTTTACTCATCATCATGTATGTGTCTCGCGTTTTCCGTGTTACAATCGTGCGTAGCCGCGTCCTAGCGGCAGATGGCAACCACGTGTGAAAGGCTGCCGGACAGCAGCACGGGTGAAGTTCTGTGAGGGGGCGCGCACGTGCGTGCGCACACGGTGGCACTACTCCAAAATGCATCTCGAGGACTGCTCACACACAAGACGAATGCCGTCTGTCCCCCAGTTTTTAGGACACAACACCCCGATCTACGAAGAAGGCGCATTGATTTCTGCTGTCACAGCAGTTATGAAAGAATGTTGCCGGAAATTTCCGCCAAGAATTTTCCCAGAAATTCGTGGTGGGCATACTTACATAGTGTAATAAAAAAAGTTTCCAATTACATTGCAGGCATTGTTCCTATCGGACCTGGAAGGCGTTATACACTCTCGATTTACTCTACAACCACCCTATATTAAATATATTTCTGTCCCATCCCCCACCGGCAACCCCTTTTTGCACGACGATCGTGCAAAGAAAAAGTGCACGACTCCAAAACGCCTCCTGAACCACACACCCAGAAACCTGAACCACACACCCAGAAACCCTTTTTCAAATCAGAAACACAGCGTGAGTACCAAGGCACGATTACCGCACGCATCACAGCCCCCACACCGCCACAAGGGTCAAGCAGCACGCGCAAATCAGACGAAACACAGCAGGCATGTCTCTGATGGATGTTGCCATCGCGATGGTGGCTCGTAGTGCAAGCGCTGACACCGACGTGCGATCCGAGCACCAGCAGAAGCACCAACGGCCGAATCATCGGGAGGAGGCACGAGCAACCGCAGGAGCGACAGCAGGAGAGGCTGCAGAGGAACAGGTGAGGATAGAAGTGTGTCCTGTGAGATCACGTTCGACGACGTGCACTCCGTGAACTGAGACTGCTGTGTCGCCGATGTGGATGACGCCTTGTTGCTGTGGGATCATGTGGGCTAAAGAAAATTTAAAATTGGAAAAAAAACAGATCTTGTCATGTGTATGGACTCTACATTGTACAAAAGTGATGAAGGCCTGGTACGTTCGTTTTTTGTGGCAAATATTAAATCTCTGCTAAGTCCTTCCTCTCGCAAAACCTGTTGGATGTAGAGGCATCATGGCAAATTCATCCACACGACCCGCCCGCCGTGTTTCCACCTATGATATTGGCCCATGTTGGAACTGTATTTTTGTTTTCAGGTGCTGCACAACCCGGACGTGCGTGCGGAGATAATTGCCTTCGTGGGCGGGCGGCAGCTGCAAGCGTATATATTTGTAGGGAGGGATTCAATGCGGTGGCGAAACACATTTTTCGAAGGGATACCACGGGAAACCGCGAACTCCGCTATCGTGACGTCGGTTCCTCGCACGATGGAGGCGTTGGGCTTAGGTTGGAAGCCGGGCAACGGAGCACTGAAATGTGCCGCAGGAGAGGGGAATATCGAAGTACTGAATCTGTTGCTGGAATCGAAGTACTGAAAGACGCACGTGACTTGGGCGAGTGGGGCGATGGAGTGTTCGCAGCTGCTGCGGAGGCCGGGCACACTCACGTTCTGAAGTTCTTGATCGTTGCCGGCTGCTATAAGGACCAGATCGGATTGAAGGCCTTAAAAGTCGCCGTTGAGTCGGGTAGTGCGGCCATGCTAGACTGCTGCGACAACTCTGACCTACGTCATTCCAAAAATGGATTTGTTCTGGACGAGCAGCGCGTGGAGGCCGAGGCTATTGTGACCCCTCCTCTTAAAGAGGCGATAGCAAGCAGAGATTTGGAAATGGTGCGGTCTCTTTCGCATTTCGTGGGGGCTGCCGGGGAAAGCGGGGGATGGATGCGCGACCAAGTTCTGGAGTTTGCGGAAGATGGCGACATGAAGATTCTGCTATGCCTGGAGGATATGATCATGTGTGGGCGATATGAAGGGTTGTTCTTGGACACGTTCTGGACAGCGGTCGAACATGGCCGGTTTAGCGCGGTGGCCCAACTGTTGACTTGGTGGTGGTCAGGAGTACCTCCTCACATGCGCGCTGAAACGGGCGGCCAGCAACTTGTCCCGGACGGCGTCCTGGTCATGGTAGCCAGACTCGGACATTTGGGAATGTTGCGGTGGTGCAAAACAAACTTTCCCTTAGTTTCCCGGGGCTTCTGCCTGTATTGCGCTTCGGTGGACGGCTGGTCGCGTGTACCCGCCGACGCCGCTGGCGCCGGGCATGTCGATTTAGTTTTGTGGTGCCTCGATAACGGGTGGGAATATGACGAGAGTTGGATGGAAGCCGCTGGGAAGGAGGGACGTTCGCATGTCATTGCGGCGTTGGTGGGGAGGGGTTTCGCCTGCCAGGTGCAAGTTGAACAGGCAGCGAGGTGTGACGAGGGTATGGAACGGTATCTTGCTGATCTTCTGCCTTGCGAGTGGCATTAAAAATCCGTACTTGTCGTGCCGCGCAAAGGTTTGCGCTGCTGTTTCAAGGTCGCGTGGCTACAGGTATTTTTAGATTGAAAACCTGCTGCGTTGTGATCGTCGTTGAGGGAAGATGGAGCCCAAGAGACGTGAAAAGAGACGTGAAAACGCACGCGTGCATGACGATCCATGCGTAAGGCTAGATGTTCGGAGGGAGGGACCGTCAAGGTGCTGGGTTCCTCGAGGAGATGAGGTTCTCGAGTCCTCTCGTTGCGCTTGCGATGTGCGGCAGACGTGCCCTTGAGCACAACACCTCAACACCAATCACCCGAAATGCTAATTGGCGCTCCTTATTAACGTGGTAATTTCGAACGGTCTGCTGGCTTTCAACTCGTACCCCCTTTATCACACACCCCGTTTACCACCGGTGGAAAATCACCATCCAATCACATCCAATGACCCCCACACCGCTTGAGGACGTCGATGACATGGAATCATCCACCCAAACACGCTATGTGGCAGTCCATCACCTTGGATGTAGATCCACAGGGGGGGGTCGACCAACACCAAACGCGAAATCCGCTGAGCAGCACGATGCCATCGGCCTCTAACTTCGTTTAACTTCCCTCGTGGTCGTGCACGAACACGTCTGAACAGGAAAGAACAGGAAACCGGCAACCTCACCAACGTTTTCAATGGCCTTGCGCGCGTCCCCTAAGCAGTACCCCGCCGGATTTGATGCTAGACCGCTGCCTACTACCTTGACCTCTAGCGGCTGGTTGGCGCACAGCTTGTGGGTTGCCAACCACAGCCCCCTCTCCCGAAGAAATCCTCGCCGCGGCGTTGAGGCTACTCTCGAAAGTCTGTACGATGGCACGCAGAGTGTCAGGGGGGACCAGCTGCACCCCAGAGCTCACGGCCGCACTGGTCCTCTTCAACATCCCAACGTACAGGAGCCGGCGTTCCTGGCTACTCTGCCCTGTCTGCGCATCCCTCCTCTGCAGAGTACATACACTCTATGGTGGCGTTCTCCGGGATTGCTGGGATTGCTTGCCAAGTGTCAACCATCGCTACGGTGGGGGCGCGTACTTGGTTTTCGTCGGACGCGCCGGCGTGGTTCCGCGCTACCATCCATTGCGGTTTGCACTCTGGTGGCCAAGCCTCTAGTTCCCTCAGGCCATTCTCTGTTAGCCAGTGCCTGTTGAGTATGCCTACATGGAATTTGAACTTCGGGGTCAAACGCATGGCCTGCCAAAAGTGCCGACAACATAGACCGAGCTCTTGCAGTGGACGGCACGAGCAGACGTGACTGCCATCCTCCATACTGCACACTATGTACTGCATCTCTCGGCCCTGACGGCTCTCAACGACTACGGCGACCGTCTCGACGCTTACCATCAAGTCGCCCAGGAACTCTAGTTTCCCTAGTGCTGAGGAACGTTCCGCCCCCTCAAGCACTTTGTTACCACCACCACAAAAAATGGCGGCGGCGCCCATCTCTTGGGTCATGAACCTAAGCGGCCACTGCCCAAGCCCGTAACGGATGGGGGCCATGAACCTCTCCCCAAACCACACCCCGCCAATGTCCTGAAGCTCAACAGCTGGAAGGGCGAGCCGAGCGCTGCGAAATTTGCCCGATGTTCCTGAGCCTCGAGTGTTCCCTCGAAGAACTCAAAGACCCCTTGCAAAGAAGTCATCGCGCCGCAGACTTTCTTCATGATTTTGTTGATACCTGCCGCGGTTGGCAGGCGTGCCGAACATGGTTCGGTGGGCTGTCACAACATCGCATGAAGTGGAGAACAAGTACATAGGACAGACATCGATGGACGTCTACCACACTTTTCAGAGGGCAGAGCAAAAAGGAGTTGAGGAAATGGGTCGCCAGCGGCGCTATTCCTAGTGTGGGCGCTGCAAAAGTATACAAGCACGCAACATGCAGCAGTGGACACGTGGCCGTGGTCGCCCCGACGAACACCGAAGCACAAAGCATACTCCGATACATGCTGACCACGCAAGGGCCCACCTTCGACTTGGCTGGAGGTGAAGGACGAAATACTGAACTTCAGCACAGAGAAAGCAGCTGCCCAGCGATGACGGTCCTTGTAGAGAGTGTGCCGCAAGTACTCCTCCGCCTTCGGGTATTTCTCGACCAGCTTTTCGAACGGTTCCTCGAACCCGGACTCCGACAGCCGGCCGCGCATCTCCAGGAAGTCTCCGAAGAAAGCCTATGAGTGTAGTGGGTGGGGTTACAGACAGCGACGATGGCCGAAGCGGCGGGCGCGTGGTGGGGGGGGAATGTTCAGTCCAAAGCAGTCTCTCTCCAAGCGCTTTCGTGTTGTCACAGGTTGAGTGTAGGCGGGTGAAAACACTGAACTCAAACAACAATAGCCGCTGCAAGTACGCGAGGATGTTCGGCGAGCGTATAACGGAGGCGGTTGCAGCTTGTCCGTGGTGACCACGCGGTGGGCCGGATGGTTAAAGCTTGTTCGGAAGTTCGCGGGGGACAACAGTCCCCGAGGCCAGCCGTTACGACTTATTCGACACTTTAAGGCACTGGTACGAACGGCAAATATCGTCGCCGGTGCTTTCGGCGAGGGCATGGCAACGCGACGCGAAGCGCGAAGCGCCAAACATACGATAATGTTCTTGTACCGGAACGCCACCTCCCCGTCTGCCCCAACAACCCAACAACCCAAGCCGAGTCGCATCTGCACACAAGGAAATGCGAACTCACTTGATACGCTTTCCCCAAGATGGGGCCGAGCTTCTCCCTGACGTTCTTGTACAGGTGCCATTGGCACCTGAGCATCGTCGCCCCAGGAAACCGGCTCTGCGCTGCTAAGGTACATGCAGCGTCGGCGTCTTGGATGAACACGTCCGGCCCCTGCCCGCCCCGCGTCTCCTTCCACGCATCCATCATCCACTCGAACGTCGTCGTCTGGGTGTCCGACGCAATCATCTGAAAGACGACGCGCGTGAAGTACTCTCCGTCAACCACTACGCCGATGCCCACCGGCAGCCTGTACATGTTTTTCACCGCGGTGTCGTCGTAGACAAAGACGTGGCCATACTTTATGGAGAGTGCCACCTGCAGCCGCCAAAGGGATGGTAGAAAGGAAGAGAGGCGGACCCTGGGGTATTGCATGATCATGGAAGGTCTACTGCACGCCATTGCTATCAGCAGATGTTCACCTAGTGTAGTGCAGCTTCGCAACTCTCGTGGGGGGGGGGGAATCTTCTGTCCGTGGGTAAACACGTCTGCCGACGGCTACATCTATAACCTGTTGCTCGTTGCCACAGCTACTTCCATCTTTTGCACTGCGCTGAGACAAGTCTTCCCTCCCATCCCACGGGTCCCCTAACCTGCGATGCCGTCATCCAAAAGAGGTGCGTCATGCGTCCCTCGTTGTTCATCTTCAGTAGGTACTTCTCTCCGTCGCCAGTGGCGGCCTTCACCTTTGCAAGGTTACAGGTTTAGCGGCGGCGGGTGAACCAACGATATCGTTACTCACGGGGTGCCCTGGGGCCAGTGTTCGGCTTCTCTTTCACCTCTCACAAGCGAACGTTCTACAACACTGCCTATATCTCAACGCCGCGCTCCTCGCAAACGGCCGCGGCACAAACGATGCGTCCTCTATCGGCGGAGTGTGCAGTGTGCATCCCTACCCTTCTCCCTAAAGCGCCAGGGACCTGTTGCTGTCTGACTGGGGGGGCTTCAATCGAGGCATGCAACCTGAGATAATGCTGTGCCATGACCGTATGCGAACCGACGAGTCAAGGCTCAAATCTACTGCAACGCTTACCCTTTGCAGCAGCTCGTTAGCGTCGTAAGGAAATTTCTTCTTCCTTCCATGAGTAGCAGCGTGGTTCTGGATGGCTCGGGGGTTCGGGCGTGCACCGGTGAGAGCTTCGATCATCTTGCCTTGAACCGCCGGCTTGAATCCCGCGTCTGTCACAAAACAACAACCGCATAGTCGCGACCATTGACCAGTGATGAGGACAGAAGTGCAGGGTGTGCTCCAGGTCAGTGAGGAGGGCAAAAGGGCTTGGTGTGCTCCAGACAAAACGATGCACCACTAAGCATACTTCAATGTGTATCAAAAGCAAGGATGCGTTCACATTCACACACATCCTTCCTCAAGACTTGCCTGTGAGCTTTACACACGCCTCCTTCGTTGGGGTGTCCAAAGGCTTTGTCTGCCGACGAACTTCGTCAACAGCGTGCTTGTTCACCGGGTGGTTGTGGTCCAACTTAGTGAAGTTCAGCACAGGGGGCTATTTTCCCGCCGCGCCGTGAACGGGCCAAGTGATATACCCCTGGCATTGGCAGCAAAACAACACCACAGAAACGTACGAGAATGAACCTTCAATGCACTCGATCGATCCCAAACGATATACACGCCGATGGGCAACATTTTATGTCTTGCTTATCACTCGCTATCTGGCGGTACAGAGGTTGCGTACCCATGGGGCCGTACTCATGGACCAATCCACGGCCACCACACAGACCAATAACCCACACACGCATGCCGTACAACTATACTTTACTCACCTTCACTTCGCAGCCTGTCCTCGCGCTCCTTGTCTTCCGCTTCTTCGTCACTTTGCCTGAAGTTGCACGCATGCACGCGCGACGTGGTGTCCGCAGCACAAAAACACAACAATATCGTCGAGGCAGAACAGGATTAGAACATGATATCCCATCTCGTTGAGGTCCTTTCGGCTTTCGCTTTCGAAAACTCATCTCTCATGCCATTCATATCAGCGAACGTTAGTCCACTATCTGTTCACCACCTTACATTAGCGGGGTCACCGGCGCGCCGTACCGCAGACGATAGCGTAACCGTATCCGCGGCACACGTGGGAGAAGTCTTCGCGGCAATCATTCACGACTGTCATTCCCAACCTATACATTTACAATATATACTTGAGGGCAGCGTCCACGTTTCCGGTACCTCACCTGCGCTACCTCTGTACTCCTTCTGGCGATTGGGCATGGCGTGCTTGCACGCTAGTCCGATCAACCTTAAACGCGCCCCAGGCTCCTTGCTGCTTTTTTTTCAGTCGAACCGCTTCATCTCTATCCCGAACTCCAAAAATGCTTTCTTCACGTCGGCCTCCACATCCTCGACGCTCCGCCCCTCGAGAGGAATGGAGTCAAGCCTAGAGGACATTATGTTGGCACTGTATTCAGGACTACTAGTCTGGAATGGCAGGCAGCAGAGCCAATCGACAGCGGTAACGAACGCATTTTGCTCGCCGTCAGACGTACGGTATTTCCACGTGGTGCCGTACCTTCAATCACATGACTCATCATGATAAATATTTGTTCGGTTTTCATATTTCAGGGCGCCGCTTGTTTTTCGGGCTCACCGAAAAAAAGGTAATGCAACTACCAAACGGGGAATCGAACCCCTCGCGGGGAAGTGAGAGGACAGGATCATAACCACACACCACACGCGCACGACTACGTTGTACGACAAAACCCTCTTCTGAAGATGCAACACAAATCACTTGCAAAACACAGAAACCGTGTTGTTGCCAGGTGCCACACACAAGCATGTGGCGCGTGCAGCAGTAGCGACTGCCTCGATCGAAAGTGCGTCAGCTATGCGTTCGGTATGTCTTGTATGTCTGTCATGACAAACCAGTGCAGCCCGGCTGCTGCTGTATGTGTACCATAGTAGATTTTTTAGGAGTCGTGGCCGTCCTCTCACATCGCGAGCAGATCCAAAATAGAAATTTCAATTTTAACAGCAGTAAACAGGGTGAAATAAAAGTTTAGGGTGGATTTTTTCTTTAGGATGGAATTTTTTTTTTTTCGTCGAGAAATCGTCAAAAACATTTCCGACCGAGGGTTCCCGACCGAACATATTTTGCCCACTATCTACTAGTCATCGTTGCCAAGCTCAAAATGCTATTGTGCCTCTGCGTGCATCTAGGGATAAACACGGTAGATCCGATGCTGCTGTGTCTGCATCAAGCCAGCATCTATAAAAATAGTTAAAACACAAGGCAGTGCACAGCAGTCACATTCTATACTAATGTTATTATGAAAATTTAAATTGACTCCAGCTGAGATCGAATATTTTGTCGAACTCATCTTTGCAAGCTGTGTGTGATACTCCGATCGCGCGTATTATTATATGACGCCACCAACCACCTGTGTATGGCCGATGAACGAAAATTGACATGGCTGCCTCATCAAGGTCGCGTATAATGTATGTATAATGTGCAGCAGCTACAAGCGGCCGCCGGCGTGCTGGTCCGTAGCGGTCTGTGGAGGAGGAGAGAAACCAGGAGTGGGAAATGATTTTGTCAAGCGCGTCGCAGCCAAAATATTGTTTTTAATCTTTAAGGCAGAACTAGAACGCCAACTAGCTGCGAAACCTTTCTAGCTTGTTTGGTTCTCGGTTCTTGGTTCATATAGTAAATCGAGAGTGTATAACGCCTTCCAGGTCCGATAGGAACAATGCCTGCAATGTAATTGGAAACCTTTTTTTTTCATCACTATGTAAGTATGCCCACCACGAATTTCTGGGAAAATTCTTGGCGGAAATTTCCGGCAACGTTCTTGCATAACTGCTGTGACAGCAGAAATCAATGCGCCTTCTTCGTAGATCGGGGTGTTGTGTCCTAAAAACTGGGGGACAGACGGCATTCGTCTTGTGTGTGAGCAGTCCTCGAGATGCATTTTGGAGTAGTGCCACCGTGTGCGCACGCACGTGCGCGCCCCCTCACAGAACTTCACCCGTGCTGCTGTCCGGCAGCCTTTCACACGTGGTTGCCATCTGCCGCTAGGACGCGGCTACGCACGATTGTAACACGGAAAACGCGAGACACATACATGATGATGAGTAAAACAAGGACGGGCGTGTGGCGACACACACAACCCAAGACAAGAGCACGGATGTGTGTGGCGACAAACGCGAAGACACAGCAGCAGCAGCAGCCGTAGTAGTAGTAGCCCACCACAGCACAGCCGAGAGAGGGCCCTCCCGGCCTAGCTATGGTGGCGCAGCCGCATCTACCTCGTGTCCGTGCCCTACAACAGGGCTGGGTGGTGATTATGTAGAGCGTTTGGAGGGGGAGGTGATATCGGTGTGTGGGGCGGGTGGGGTGTGTGAAGCAATCAATGAAAACTGGCTTGCTGCTTGTAGGATTAAGGATCAACTTCAACCAAGGAGCCCCCCTCGCAGGATTTATAACCCCCTGTGTTGCGGTTTGGGATCGTTCGGGTTTAATTCGCATTTCGATCGCGGGAGATGCGAGTGCTCGAGTGGTGCATCATCATCAGGAGTAGAGGAGTCTATCAGCTCACGTGTTATTCACGGCTAACCGTGATGGAGGAATGGAGAACAGCCTGCGTTCAGGAAGTTTCGCTATGGGAGGTGCCACATCCTCGTCGATGCGATCAAGATCAGGGTCTGTAAAAGGTGAGGCACGTCTCTCACGTTGGATCGGTCGCCTCTCACCTCGGTAAAACTCTATTTTTAACGAACAAGGCTTTGAGACACTCTTATTCGCAGGGTCACCGGCCGGCCATGGCGGGACGCACGTCCGTATGTGCAAATCCCATAATCGCCAGCCACGCAACAAGTACTACGTCCGAGCCAGTGGCTTGGTGGCTCCAGATAGATAGTGTTTGTCCTTTCTACTTTCACCCTTGTCGCGTGCTTGTCGAATGTCCAGTCAACCAGTCTGGCATCCCCGAGGACTTTCTACTGCTGCTGCTGTTGGCTGTAGTTCCGAGATGATTTTGTCGCGCGCAAAGAGGGTGCAGGCTGACCGCCTTTGCTGAATCATCCTGTGGACCCTCTGGAACTGTAATAGCTCAGGAGTGTTACCGACGTACTGTATATGCTCCGTAAAGGCACACTACACACCCGGTAGCGCGCGCAATCGAAGTACCTCGACAAACTTGTAAATATGTGCTTCGACGGATCGCTTGGCGTTTTGTGCCCCCCAGCAACCAGTACTTGCACGTAGTTTTGGTGGGAATCGGGTCCGAAATTCGTACCGAGAGGTATACTAGCACGCTGATCACACCTGATACGGCAGCAGTCAACTACGTACTCCTGCTGTTGTATACAGAAACTGATCGAGTGCCGTACATACCGGCATTTTTTCGATGCCATGAAAATTAAGCCGGACAGATGCTCTGCGTATTCATAGCAGCAGCAGGGTATATAGAAGCGGAAGTACACGAGCCCAACGTAGACATGAACCGCTGTCGATACAGGGTTGCTTCATCAATAATACCAGTCGTACTCGTACGGGTAGGAGCAACATGAGAAGTAATATTTACATTTCTCCGTACGTACGTCGTAGCTGGCATTGTAGTACAGACAGCAGTAGTACAGTCGTCCCCGCTTTAAAGACACTCTTCTTAAGGAAACTCCCCGCTATAAAGACACATTTTTTTCCCAGAACATGGTGCCCCGCAGATGTAAAATACTAAGGGGGGGGTACCTTTTCCACTTTGCGACGCCCCCCCAAATTGTTTTGCTGGGGCAGCACACTGCTGTATAACATCGACAGTGGTCTGCTGCAGCCCGCACTACCGCGTGTGGGTATGGAGAGATTCCTCCCATCTGCTGGCGGGTCGTCAGCTGCCGGCTTGAAGCCATGTGGCGAACTCACGTGCCAGTCAAAGTCTCAACTCGTGTCAGGCAGTCAAAATTTGGGATTTTTGCCTTTCTCGTGGAGTTCAATTTTTGTATTTTTGTTTTGAGTTTATGCCTCGTGTTGACCTTTGGGGAAGAATGGTGTCCTCTTTTCGGTGTATTTGCCCGATTTTTTTGTATGTTGTGGTCTGCGCTACCGACCGTTTCCTAGTGTCCTTCTAAGGGGTCGACTGGGTTTGTTTGGTCCCTATGTGGCAGGTAACTTGCGTGTATCGTATCAGAGCTAGTTCCAACGAACTGATGTGTCTCAGGTGTGTTCGCGATGTCTCGGGCATGATGTTCACCGTGAGGATAACGCCTTGACAATAAGAAAAGCCTGCAACAACACCAGCGCACTGCCGTACACGTTACAGCTAGAGCCTGCATCAACAACAGCGCACTGCCGTACACATTACAATAGGTCGTGCTGCACTCCTTCCCGCGTTTCGGTGGTGGAGGGAAATTCAAAATGTGTAAAGTACTGGAGTGTACTACAGCAGTAGTGTTGCGGCCTTTTAAATCACGTGTTGCAGTTTTTAAGCAACACAGTTTCGTGGTCGCATTCCTGATTCAAATGCGCGTAGTTTGACATATGTTTCACCTCCATTGGCCCCGGGGACGGTGAGTTAGTGGCCCCGGAATCCTAAAGACACTTCCCCGCGTTTAAGACACTCCCAAAAAAAAAACGCGGTGTGTCTTTAAAGCGGGGTCGACTGTAGTAGCAATTTGCTGCACGAAAATAGCACGTACATACTCGTACCAGGTACAAGATTATCACGTGCGTTACACAGCTTCAGAGCAGTTACAGACATGAGGCTTGCGATACCATGCAAGGCACAAACATTGTTCCAACTTATTTCGAAAAACGACAGCCAGCCGCCGACGTACAGAGTAGTACACTACAACAGACGACGCATATTTTTAAAGCTGATCGAGTGCTGGGTGTATCTGGACGTATCGGCATTTTTCGATACCATAGCAATTAAGCCGAAGAACATCTCCTTGTCTTAACAACGATGTTCCGCCGTATTCATAGTAGCAGAAGCATCAGCAGCAGCAGCAGGAGCAGCAGCAGCAGCGGAGTAGCAGCAGTAGAACACGAGTCCAACGTAGACGTGCACCGTTATTGATGTACTGTAGGCTCACGAATAGTGCTCGTACGCGTAGGAGTAACGTGAGCTCGAGTGAGCGTTTTCTTTTGTACGTAGCTGACCTCACAAAAATAACACAACACATGCGCGTGCCATACATACCTGGTACAAGACTACCAGGTATCACGTGCGTGTAGCAGCGTATACAGAGCTTTAGATAGGAAACCTGCAGATGAGAAGATTCAGACATGAGGCTTGGTACGTAAACGACGGCAAACGTTTGTTCAAGCTGGATAGCGCACTTGCTACAGCTGTTCGTTGCTCTCCTCCTCACGCACTAATAATATCCTACCATAGGATCTAAGGCTCGGTCGCGGAACTCCGATGACAATATACAAATCGTGTGTGAGTATGGGCATTTTTCAATACCATAAAAAACAATCCGAGAAAGCAGCAGTACGCCGCCAAGTGCATCGTCTGATTCTCGCGTGCGTGAACAGGGCGTAGATAGAATCAAGGGGCTGTGGGTGAGATAATCCAGGAGGCTTGGGATAGCAAGCGAGGCAAGGAGTGCATATACCTGAGTACCGCGGTCGCTTATCTGTTGCAGCCGCTGCTGTCTCCGCCTTCAGCACTACCAATGCCAACCATCCAGTAAGAAGTATACAGGCTCGGTCACAGCTCCCAATAATCGGCTCATCGCTAGAGTTGGCGAGCCACGCACGCATTTCAAACCCCGCTTTTGCGTGTGTGTTTTGCCCGTAGGCTTCGCTGATCCTTCCCATAGCCGTCTGCGACCAGGGTGACTGGGGACTTGGGTTTAGTCAACTGGATGTGTCGTCGTGTGAATACCAAGCACGAAGAAACATAACTGAAGGTCGAAAGCTTCAATTTAGTTTTACGTGCAAACGCGTTTGGTCCGAAATGTTTTTGGGGCGCAGCAAGGGCGCACAAAAAAAAAAATCCCGGACGCCACACTACCCCTCCCCCCCCCCCCCCCCCCCCCCCGGGTCCGACGCCGAAAAAAGTGTTTTTTTTTTCCCTGAGTTTCGTCGAATGTTGAGGCCGTTTTACGTCGTCTTGCAACGTCTTGTGGCTTTTTGGTCCTCAAGAAAGCACCATGGAGCACCATCGACGGGGGTTAGGGCTTTTGCAAGGTTTTGTTGCCGTACACAAGCGTGTACTGCTGTGTCAAGTCCTGTTCTAATCTTGCTTTTGTCCAACTTGGTTTCTGGAAAAGGCCTCACGCATGTTGTATCAAACTTGGATTAAATGGACGCCACAGACAGACAGTACAACACGGTGGTAGTAGTGAAGCAGATGATCTTCCTTGCTATTTGCCGTTGCTCCCCCGCCTCCCCTCCAAGCTTCGCCCCCCTCCCCCTTTGTGCCCGAACGGCCGAGATCGGCCGTTGGAGAAAACATGAAAAAATGGCCGATTTCGGCTGTGCAACAATAATGATTTTCCCTGCGATCATAGATGGACACCTTCAGGTGTTTGCAGAAACTGCCCGCATCATCTCTCCCGCCCGAAGCAGGGCTCTCCTCTCTCCTCGTCTCACTCTACTTGCTCCCACTTTCTTTTCTTAAACCTAACCCGGCCAAGACTACTTACGCCTAAAATCACATTTGAGGCAGCCCCGCCAGCCGAACCCTCGGCCGCCCCCACCCCCTCCCCGCAAGGCTCTTCTTCGTTTTCGTTTTCCACTTCTACTTTCTCTTCCAAAGTTCTGCCCACACCCGCAGATCCATTCACCGCGGTCGTTTTTCGTTGCTATTTTTCTCATCCAGGGCCGAGGCTCTTGGACGTACCTACAATGTTTCGCAACCAAAAAAAAAAATGGCGAAGGAGCTTAGCTGTTGCCGAGGTGTGTCGCAAGTATCAGTCAGTCCAACACGCCCGAGCACTGCCACGGAGACAGTGGTATACTATAGCTGACACGCGACAGCAACAACAGCAGTCACCAAAGTCTAACCCTCCTGCATGCGCGACTCACGATGTGTGCTGGTCTGATTCTTCATGTTTTTTTGCCTCCTCGGCGTTGACACCCGAGCCGTCGCCGAAGTTTTTTCCACATCGGCAAACCCTCTCCACATATTCATGCTCGCGAGTTCCTTGGCTTATCTTCCCGCACTGCTCATCTAACCATTTCCGCGGGTTGAACGGTGATGCGGTTGTGCCTGCACCCGTCACCGGCCTACTCTGGGTGGCACTCGGGGGATGCATGGACATGCTCGCGCGAGCTGTGGCCTTCGGAACAGCTGTAGAAGAACTTGGACCGGCCGAACCTCCACCACTGCCGGCAGCAGCGGCAGCAGTAGGGCTACTAGCGGCAGCAGCCCCAGTCCCAGAACCAGCGGCACCAGAGGCCCCATATGTACTACTACGTAGGTTTAAGCGGCAGTCGGTGATGCCGCACTTCCACTTGCCCGGCTTATCTCTGATCTTCAAAGCTTTTTGTACACACAAGTTGTGCAACAAGACATCGCAATGGTCGCAATGGTGGTTCCCGCCGGGAAGATCCTCGTTGGAGCAGCCGCAAATTATGCCACATTTGACCATTGCGCCACTACAACTCTTACGCGTCAGTCCCCATCCGCCCCCCTCGGACAACTTGACTCAGAGCTTGAACCGAGAGGTTTAGGGCGTTGGCACCACCGAGTAGACACGAGCGTTCACCCTGGTGCAACCTTGTGTACCCAGAACTTGGCACAACTGGTCGGAACGAGGAAGCTCGTTGAGCTCGTCGGTGAAATTATAGTCGATCTTGTCTCGCCGCGTTTTCGGCGGTTTCAAAAGGACAGTCTCGCCCAATCTCGCCGCATTTTTTAATTTAGCTTGTGTTGGCTTGTGCAAGCTTGTGTACTGGCCCGGTTCGACCTCGTGGTGTCGGCGGCGTTTCGAGGACGATGTACTACGCCCGTACAGTAGTAGCACCAGTGTCACTGACCTCACACCTACGTTGCCGAGGGTTCGCCTCTTGTTCGACTAAACCCATTTTCGGCCGTGAGTGGCACCCAGTGCCTAGTCTATGGCCAAGTCACTCTGTTTTATATGGGAATTAGTGTTGCATGGTTCATTGTATAGGAATTAGAGTTGCAAAGTTCTTTATATAGGAATTAGTATGCTGGGAGACCTCCCCCCCCCCCCCCCCCCCCCCTCACCGCCGACCAAATGCAAAAACTGGAGTGTGGCGTCCGGGATTTTTTTTTTTGTGCGCCCTTGGGCGCAAAGATCCTTGAAACATTGATAAGTATGTGTGTGGATGCGTACTGCGGTGTACATATTATAAAGAAAGCATTCTTGATTTCAAACTGGTAAAAACATTTCTATTGTCGAACAATAAAATTCTCGTATCCTGTGTCCGATTTCTTTTTTATGTATATTTTTGAACTGCTGCGACCCTCAAATGTTTTTGAAAAATGCAAACGGAGCCCATCAAGTGCCCGTAACATTTCTGCCCACACGCGTTTGCGTCGAAATGTATTGCAGTAGCCACACACCCCGTTTACATTGTTTGCAACAGAGCCTTTGTTGTACCTTTTCCGTAGGTTTCTGATGGCATGTATTGTGTGTATTACGCCGGGTACGCTGGGTGTTGCTCCTCCTTCGTAAGAAGGACAGCCCAAGAGGAGACCATATAACATAAACGAGAGACAGCAGTGCTGCTTCGCTCATGGCTGCACCATGTTCGCAAAGGAAGCAGCGATCCCTGTGCCTGACCATGGATAGTTCGTACCGATACCTGGCAGCGTCGGGCATCGAGCTTTCTATAATAATAAAGAGTGTACGAATAGACAAGCCGTGTTAAAAACAAGTTTAAATTTCAAAATATAACGTAAGATAAAAATGCGCCGCGTAGGTCGCGTCGGCGAGGAAGACACAAGACAACTCACAACTAGCTACTCACACCCCACCACACTGAGCATCGCCAAGCCGAGAAGCATCGCTTCGCGGGCTTGTCAGCAGAGGTAGACTGCAAACGGTTTTGTGGAACCGTACCATGCCAAGCCCTACATAGCTAGCACGAGCGACCTGTTTGTCTTCAGGAGTTCTTAAGGGCAATCATCCGAATATCAAAAGGGATCGTTGAGACCACAATGATACCAGGCACCCAGGCGTTGAGCAGGATTGGCAAGGACGCCCCACCGAACATGTGCTTCGAAAACTCATGAGCACCAGTGATCCGTGTGCCTGTGCCCGTCTATGCTTGTTGAAGGATACATTACATGACACTTACTGCTGTAGTAAGCAACAAGAAAAAGGGAAGCAGATGATATTAGCAGGAACAAAAAACCTCGACAGCGTTTATACTGATGTTTGTGTAGAAACACCCTCTCCCTAATATGAGACGCAGTGTGTGTCAGTATTTCTGTTTCTTGTGAGTGTCCATTGTCCGGCACCGTACGCGCGTAGGCGTGATTGATGTGCGTCTGACCCCGTGCCACCGTTGTTGTAATTATGTTTGCTGGTGCTGGGGTCAGGTGACAGGGTGCAAGCTCTCTTACTTCTACCACTGTTTCGGAAGGTTGCGGAAAGCGGGCTCCGAAATCTTACTGTTGGCGAATAGACGTGAAGGAGAGGATGTCGATATACATCTAATATCTGCCGCTTGGTGGGCAGATGGTTGCGGTCGGATAGCTAACTCTCTTCATGAGGACAAATAAAAGGCAAGTTTTACTGTGTTCGTTCGTAATCGTACAAGCAGTGTGCGTGGTTCCCACTTTTGTTTTGTCTCATGGGCAGTTAGCTTGTTGTGTGGGGCATGGAGCTCCTCAAAAGAAGAACCTCATAAAATGCAGATGTTACCACCTTATGTACCGTACTGGAGTACAGTGTACGCTAGTGTCACTCAAAGCCTTATCATATGTCGCTTGTCGCTTGTCGCTTGTCGCCTTTCGATTGTCCACACATGTACGTGTGATTCTCACAGCTATTCGCTCCGATTTGGAAAATCGTGTGTTCATGAGAACATGTCGGATCGTGAGTTTTGTCGGACGGCGAAAAAGAAAACAAACGCTGTTTTGCCGATTCTCCCTGCATGCTTCTCCCTCTGCAAGTAACGGGAGCTTTTGAAAGTATTTTAGTACTGCGAATACTTGATGCACTATCAACATTAACGGCCGAATTGCTGACAGTCCTGGCAGTATAAGCAATATACAACCCCAAATACTGCAAGTACGGGTAATATCCACAGTAGTGAACCCCGACATACTTGAGAAGAACGCAGTATGAGCGGTTATACTGCGAGTACTCGCATGGTGAGCAGTGTCGAACACTGATACCCTGCACGCTCTGTTTTTGCGGGGGCCAATGCACGCTCTTTTTTTTTTCTTTTTTTCCTTTTGCATGTTTTTTTTAAGATGACACGACGTTAGCCCCAGTAGAGCTCCCACATTAATTGTTGGCATCTTGTCCCCAAACGACGATTGCAGTTGTAAAAGGGTTAGACTCCCGTCCATACTGCTGTACAGAGGAACGAGGAGCTACTAACTTGTGAAAATCACGTACCTGGTGGTATACCATGTTCATCGTTCGGACCTTAACCACCTTTAAAAATTCTACCAAATGGTTTAGTATGCACAAGACAAGAAGGCCAATTGGAACACCACAACAATATAGATAATACTTACCGGCTACTTTTAAAACTGGTCTAGTATATACTGGGCACAGCGAGCACTAAAAACACCGGTATGAGTACTACATACAGCACATTACTCGTGTATTTGTTGTATCGTTTATACTTGGACAGCTCTCCTCTTCTTCGCCTGCCACCCCTATATATCATACTTTGAGATGTACGCTGTAAGAGTTTTTGTTTTGTTTTTAAATCTCATCCTTTGACTTCCCAGCTTCTGGACAAGCAGCGGTCACAGGTGACGCCCCCCCCCCCCCGCCGCCCCCCCTCCCGGTACGTGCCCTCATTTATTATCGCCGCAGAGGGTTTCCTGCAAGATATTAAGTGCTCGTGGGGTCTACAGCGGGGATCTGGAGAGGACTCAGGGGGGCTTCGTACTCTTTCGGGAGAATCGTAGTTGTACTACGATCAAGTTTGGCGACCATCCCACCGTGGAGCTGAAGAGTTGGGGGAATTGCGAATTTTGAATTTTGCAGTATTTTTGATACCATGCCATTTTTCTCGTGTATGGCGGCTATCGGCGACTGATGCAGGGAAAGAGCTGGGAAGCAGGGTTCGAGAGCGTGGCGCCCTTCCTCAACCTATTTGGAACGGGCAATAGCGCATTGCCAAGTAAATGTCGACAAGTTTTGGACTATAATAATACGGAAATCAAATTTATCCGGAAAAGGGCAGGAAAGACCGCTGGGGGGTATCAGGAAATAGCGTGATAAAGAGGGCACATTGTGCCATATATACTGTACATATGTAACGAATATATATGCAGTATAAATGGTGGTTGCGATGTGCTTGGTACGAGCGTAGATAAACTTTGTCTACGATACAAACGTTCTAGAAAATATGTGAGGAGTAGAGAATGGGCGAATGGTTCAAACCTCTCGTCCGATTTATGTTCTGGTGTGTACTGGTGGTGTGTAGTGATACTACAGTACCAACAAGCGCGCCCGGCGCAAAGGACGAGCGGGGGGCGGTGAAGCGCGGGCTGGAGTCTCTTTCTGTTTGTTTTTGTATATGGGGTCGGACAGGAATAATACTGTGGATATAGTCTAAGCTCTAACATTTATTTTATTGTTTTACTGTCGCATTACGTGGGTGTGTATATACTTTGAGTATATGCTTATTATGTATGTATACCTCGTACGTATCACTGGTAGTTGTCGGTGAGGGTGGTGGAGGTCATGGTATGTTCCACATCGAAGGGGAACGGATTGCCTGGCGGTCAACTAAGTATTTTTTTTTTTTCACATCTGCCTTCCAGCTTCTGGACAACCCGTGGTCACAGGTGTCGTCCCTTCTCCCCCCAAGTTCTTACCTTGAATTTTATCGCGCAGAGGGTTCAGCAATCCCACTGCTCGTCGATTTTCCATCGAGTGTTAGCTAACTCACGCTCTTGCGCTTTCTGCAAGTCAATTTGTGCTCAAGAAGAGTCCCCACGAATTTATTCAAGTGAGTACGTGTGCACTAGGGGGGATTTGAACTCACGAAACTGACCTATACCAGGCTCGAGGATAACCTGACACGCCACCGAGGCGACCGGCATAATATGTGGATGCTATTACAAGGATCGACCATATTATTATGGAACGTAAAGATAAGTAGTGGTTACCTTGTATATACCACCATAGGAGCCAGGGAGGGGGGACGAGCCCCCTGCTTAGAGACTGTCACGGGTGAGTGTGCTCCATACCCAGGAACCACAGCAGCTGTTTGTTGTTGTTTTGGTGAACATACCTGAATATAACAGGAATGCCAGTCGTTGTTTTGTTTTTTTTGGTTGCTGCCATCTCCATATGATATGAAAAGAGCGGCGCGAAAGAGTAAGCCAACGGGTCAACATACACATATCATACTACATGTATGTATAGTATTAATATAAATACTACCAGGTAGCTTTTTTTGGTGATCAGGGGAATGAGCTACCAGTACAATTAAGTGTTATAGAAAAGCATCATTCAGCATCACAGGTCATGGTATACCTGTGACCCACATGATCGTGGTGGTTGTGGTTGTTGTTGTTCGTCTTGGGGGCGAGAGGAGGGGGGCTCATGATCACTGCTGTTGATATAATTAAATCTTCTTATCTGACGGGAAACAATACATACATTATTTTGATATAACTTCTTATCTGACGTGACACAATACATACATTTTTTACTACTGTTACCTTTTTCATTTCATTTCTTTTCGTAAAAATGACCACAAAAAAAAGCCCACGAAACCACAACGCCGGCATATCCTCAGATGTACGCAGAGCCACATGAATGAGCTTTTCACGTTCGGCGCGCCTCTAATCCTTTATCCAATGACGACTAAGAAGTGGGCGAAAAAATGTTCGGTCGGAAATGTTTTTGACGATTTCTCGACGAGAAAAAAAAAATCCCATCCTAAAGAAAAAATCCACCCTAAACTTTTATTTTACCCTGTTAGGCCATTTCTTATAGCATTGGATTCTCATCTTCGATTCCGCCAGAATCCGATTCGGCAAAATTCGGGCGGAGAAGAAAGCCCGAGCTTTCTTATAGCGAACGGATTTTGTCAGACGGATTTCAGCAGGACTGTCAATTTTTTTTGAAAACAGCGCGCGCAAAACCCAACACCACACAGCAGCAGCAGCAGCAGCAGCACACAGCAGACCGATACAGACATACAGACGCAGCGCAGAGGCAGCAGACCACACGCAGCAGACCACACAGACGTTGCAAACATGCCGGACCAAGAGGCACCAGAGTCGCTGTTGCTAAGCTACAACAGCCTGGCGGAAGCAGCTATAAAGCATTTTGCAGAGTGCTGTGTTGGAGGCATGACACAGAAGCAGATACTCATGCAGCTGCAGAGCGTCTGCGCCACCTACGCTTGCCAGGGAGTGAAGCGGAATGCTGGGCTGACTGACTCCAAGAAGAAGCAGCAAGCCGCGACCAACGCTTACAAGACGCTCGTTGTTCCTGGGTTTTTAGCGTGGATCAAAAACTTGCAAGGCGAGCCCCTCAAGCTGCCTCGGTGGGTAGACGAGCACATCATGGGCTGCAGCAACGTGAACGGAAAGGGGAGAGGTAAGGCACGCAAGGGTGCAGGGTGGAGAAGGCTGGGTCCATCCACTTTATCTCTAAAAGTGGTACCTAGCTGTGTGTTCCTCCATGAAAAGATTTGGAGTTTTATATACCCAAGAATTTTTTGTTGTGGTCACGAACTGCCGAACTGCCGAGTTCTTTTCTGTCACGGGTCCATTTTTTCTCTCTCATCTCTGTATAATTCTGTTTCCTCCGTGGCACGTCGTAGGAGAGGTGTGTTGGTCGTGGTGCAAAAATATGGTGCTCTTCTCCTATGGTCTACAAAGTCTTCTACACCTCACAGCAGAAGTTTTTTTTTTGTCTTGTAGTCTACACCGCACGGGTTGTAGAGGGTGTACCGCGCGCCGTGTCGATGTTGCATGTGTAACGTGGAACAAGGACGGTGGTCATGTAGAAAGGTTTAGTTCCGCAGCAAACCAGCTGCTGAAAATCACGAGTCTGATGATGTTTACTCCTCGGCGTGTCTCCCCTACCCCGTGTTTCAGGCGAGCCGAAGTTGTACAACGACGTCAACAAGGTCTGGACCAAGCACACAAACGACTACTGCACCATCCGGCGGGACATTATCCCGATATATGACAAGTACGTGCTCATCCCACCGAGCATACGCGTGTCAGGATTGTACTCGTTTTTGTATCTTTCTCGATTGGCGTGGGATGCGAACCGTCCCACGCTGCTCGCGTGCCCTTGTCTCTCAGGTATTAGTCAGTGTACCACCCATACGGCGATGGAGGGCGACGCTCTAGCGT
This sequence comes from Undaria pinnatifida, assembly GCA_012845835.1. Lineage (NCBI taxonomy): Eukaryota > Phaeophyceae > Laminariales > Alariaceae > Undaria > Undaria pinnatifida. Next base: position 26,503,654 of record JABAKD010000023.1, on the reverse strand, counting down.
GCAGCACATTTTTTTTGCAGGAATGCTGCAAGTTCCACAGTACACATAACAGACGGCAACACCGAAGTAGTGTTGTTGGAAGCGATTTTCAGTTTCCTTGCCGTACTTGACCGGAACCTAGTGTAGTTTTGAAAACGTGACCGGAACCTGTTGTAGTTTTAAAATCGATATGGCGAGGAGGGGGGCGGTGGCACTTGGTGGATAGATTGCTGAACAACGCTCGTTTGCTCGCACGCCACATCCGATGTCTCACCAAACCCAAGGATGTGACTGGAATTTGTCCTCACACCATTTAGCAAATCTCCGTGCCCCATTCTCCGCGCCCCTTGAAAACTAGAGTCGTCGCCTCTCAACCGTCGGGCGTGCCTCCTTCCGGACAACAGTACTACGACCAGCTATCTGAGCTCTTGGACGAGCTGTGGGTCTGCCACTGCAGGCAGCAAGGAAAAGAGAGGGAGGCTGTCGACGTGGAGAAGGAGGATGAAATACTGGCGCCTCGCTCCTCGCCGTCGGCAAGCCCTGAGAACGGGGAGAAGAAGTCACCTTCCGACGGAGGCTCGGAGAAGGGTGCCGATCCCACGGCGGAGGACGCCAGCGTACAACCTGTGTCGAGGGAAAAGTCGGCCGCAGAGGGGGCGGCGGCGAGCGGTGGTGCCGCGGGGGCCGGGAGCGCGGGTGAGTTGGGGCCCGAGCCGGATGAAGGTTCACCGGATTACCCGAGGTGGCTCGCCCGAAAAGCGGCCATGAACAATGCAGCCGCGGACGCGGGCGGCCAAAGCGGGGACAGCACTAGCTCTGGGGGCCGCAGTCTTTACCCGGACAGGCCCAGCAACTGGATGCACCCGCTCACCCTTACCTTCTGCTTGTTTGGGCGGCCGGCCGGGAAGGACGAAGACACAGAGCTCAGTACGTGCAACGATAGCTCCGGACCTCCGAAGCGCGGCCGGAAAAAGAAGGCAAGCAGCACTCCGAGCAAGGGTGGAAGCAGCAGCGCGGGAAACTCCGACGAAGGATCCTCGCCTGAGAACCCGTTGCACCCAGGCGCCGTGAGGCAGTTTGTGGGGGCGGGGGAAGCGCAGAGCCGAGCAAAGGTGAAGAAAGATACGCAGGCTCTACAGCAGAAGGAGTCCCATGCCAACGCGAGGGCGCAATTCCTGCAACAGGCTGTGGAGCAAACGCAGCTGTCCAGGCAGGTGGCGGCGGCGGTGGAGCGAACATCCGCCGATATTAGCGCTCAGCGGGCGCTCGACGAAGAGGAGGCCTGCCGCAAACGCAAGAAGCAGGCCTTGGAAGACCTGGAGGGTGAGCGCCAATATTGCGAACCCGAGGAAGAAGCAGGCCTCAAGGCCAAGATACGGGCTTTGCACAGAAAGCCCGTCAGCGAATTCACCGCCGCTTACGCCGCCGGTGGTTCCTCCGCCCCCCCGTTTACCGCGGCTACTCCGGTGGTCGCCGCCCTCCCGGGTTTTTCGCACGACTACAACGGGACGCCGAGGACTGCAGGTGGTGGTGGGGCTACCACAGCGTCGGGGATGGCGGCTTGCTCAGTGGGAGCTCCCACCGCCGTCACACGGATTTAGAATTTAGAGCGAACTCACGAAAACCTAACGTTCGTGCCGGCGAAACTTCGCCGGCGGGTGTTTGATTTTGGCAGCGTTCCCTGTTGATAGGGCTGTGCAGGTCCCTCGCCCACCATGTTGTTTGATATGGTCGTTCCTTCTGCGGCCGGAGCAGACAGTGGGCCTCGTTTTGTTCCCTTTTGAGAGGGAGAGAGAGAGAGAGAGAGAGAGTGGCGTGCATGTTTGCCGTCGACGCGGTTGTAGCACGGTCGCCAATGCGCCCGCAGATATGTTTGCTACAATATGTTCTTTTGAAAATTGCTCAACTCATTTGTTCGTTTTTTCTTGGTGTAAAGCTCTTGTCATTAATAGAGCTGTGCAGGTCCCTCGCCCACCATGTTGTTTGATATGGTCGTTCCTTCTGCGGCCGGAGCAGACATTGGGCCTCGTTTTGTCCCCTTTTGAGAGGGAGAGAGAGAGAAGAGAGAGAGAGTGGCGTGCATGTTTGCCGTCGATGCGGTTGTCGCACGGAGATATAATGGTTGCTACAATATGTTCTTTTCAAAATTGCTCAACTCATTTGTTCGTTTTTTCTTGGTGTCAAGGTGGGGTATTCCATGGTTCGAGTGAGCACCCGGACCGAGACACCTGACGTCGACGGGTCTGCAATCTCAGCTACGCGGAAATACGCGTGAATCCCGTTTTCTTTATTTTTTTTCACACATGAGCTCTCCATTCCAAAACATCCATGGGAGCCCGTGGTCACTAAACCGGGCACATTCGACGCCGCAGAACAAACAAATATAGGTACGTACGCGCCCGAGGGACACCGGCCCCGAGGGGTCGTGCGTCTCGGAAAAGAATAAAAGAGGTAGGAAACACAGGTGCCACGCCAGGCAGAGGAAAGAGAGCTACATACGTGCAGCCGAGAGATAGATTCCAACCCTGTGTTCCATCACGTTTCATGAATCTTCGCCGTAGTTGGCAGAAAAAATAAAACAAGAACAATTTTCATGAATCTCCACCGTACTTGGCAGCAAAAAACCCGAAGAACAATTTTACTGCCGTGCCCGCACCCAGGGACGTGCATGTTTCCCAACCGCTGAAAAGAGAGTCGCCGAACGACAGCCACCTTGCATCTCCCCCTCCGGCCTGGCTCATACGATCGCCGTTGCAAAAACGAAAGAAACCTAGAGCTAGACGATGGACACCCTCTTCTCCTCGTGAAGCCCTGCGCACGACTGCGTCGCATGTATATATTTCCGATGAATTAAATATCGTGGAACTTCGGAAAAATAAAAACACTGCAGATGAACTTGAATGAAGCTTTCGTAAAAACTAAAAATTGCGGCTTTGCACACCGTGACGGTGCCCTTGTACTACCGACCCCACGCTGACCCGCATGCGCTATCGAAAGCCACCGTACCCCCCCCCCCCCCCGCCACGGTTGGCGTCGTGGAAATAAACTTACCGAAGACAGTGTACGGAACGCGCCCACGCAACCCACGCAGTAACGCTCACAGATGCGGCCCCCAAAAAACAACAACAGGCCAACAGTTTTCCTACGAGAGCCACACAATGTCCTTCTTCTTGTCCCTGCGGTACACGAAGTTCGCGACCAACTTCTTCCTCAGCGCCCCGAATCCCCCCTCCACCTCCACCGCCTCTTTCTGACCATCCATGGACCCGACGGAGCTGAGGTCCGTGCCGGGGTCACGGTCCGTCGCGTCATGCAGGCCGGCGCTCCCCGCCCAGTTGGGTTCCTCGCTCATGTCCCCTCTGTTGTCGAAGCTGTGCAGCATGTTGTGGAGGATACAGCACGTAAAGAACACGTTGTCGATATCCTCCTGCTTGTGGAAGCAGATGGAGAGCTTGTTGATCCGGAATCGCCCCTTTAGGATCCCGAAGTAGCACTCGACGTCCTTGCGAGCGCTTTCGAGCCTCTTAGAGAAGATGAGGTCGCCGCGGTCGATCGGGCACTTCGAAGGCGGGATTAGTGTCCTCCACTGTCAAGAGGCATAGTTTGCGAGTGAGGGTGCGGGAGCGGACGAGGGGTGGCGGGCAGAGACAGAGAGAAAAAGGGCATTTTCAGACATGATGGGAGTACATCTGAGTAGAGCTTCGAGACGTTAGGCCGGAAACTGCAGCACCTGATGCCCGAATCTCAAACGTCCCCGACGTCATCTCTAGTTGGGAGTGTGGTCTCTACTTGGGAGTGTGGACGAACAGGACGCCATTTCTCGCCCCTTGTGCTGTTGTCAACAAAGGGGGCTATAATCCTCACGTACTACCCCAGAAACAACAAAACAATCGGCCCCAAATGCCAACACGACGCCGCGCGTTGGCAGGATTCCCAAGTTACCTCTAACCTGCCGGGGGCGAGATTGCGATATTTCGTGCATCGCCTAACCAATAACCAATGGTTGTACACAAAAAGTATTCTCATTGTGCAACAACCATTGTGCAACAACCATTGTGCAACAACCAACAAGAAGCTGCTACACCGATGAGCTCACAGGCAGGTCAATAAACACACGCGGCGACACAGCAGCGGCACAGCCAACCTCAACGCATACAGCGCACGCACACGCGCCGTTACACTTGTCTCAAGTTCACCTTGTGGTACCCGTTATCCACCAGCAAGTAGCATCCTTCCTCCTCGAACTGCACGCCATCCTCCGCGTAGAGCTTGTACTTCCGCTTCGTGTAGACAGTATCCTCCCGAATGCGCTTCACGGCCGCGTCGTACCGGATGATCGTCTTGTCGTTCGTCGCCCCCGTAAATCCTCGCGTCACCGCGAGAACGCGCTTGGTGTGGTCCACCGTCACTTGGTATGCGATGGTCGGCTTCCCTTCCTTGCCCGTGTACATCCGGGCTTGGTTGTAGGGGCACATGCCCCAGTAGATGTGTGTGACGTCCGTAGACCCGACCGCGCCGGGAAAACCTATGCGATCGTACTGCTCCATGACTTTCGTGAGGTATTCTCCGGTCGGCAGGTAGATGTACTCGTCGTACATCTCCGCCGCGAAGTACTTGCAGAAGCGGTGGAAGGTGGCTGCCACCGTCTGAAAGCTCATGAAGGACATATGGTAGATATCGGCGAAGACGTTTCCTCTGCTCAGTATCTGCAGGCATGCAAGCACCTGCGCGCGCGCGTTGCGGGAAAGCAACAATCGTCGGTTAAAGGCTTCCTGGGGCACACGGGTCATGACCCGACCCGCGGGTCGGGTCAAGGGGGTTCCAAAATCTCGCGGGTCGGGTCGGGTCGGGTCATTACGTTTTGAAATCTCACGGGTCGGGTCGGGTCGGGTCAAGAGGTTTTCAAAATCTCGCGGGTCGGGTCGGGTCGGGTCAAAAGGCTTCAAAATCTCGCGGGTCGGGTCGGGTCGGGTCAAGAGGTTTGCAAAATCTCGCGGGTCGGGTCGGGTCATGACCCGCGAAATACGGGTCACTTCGCGGGTCAAGCCATAATGACCCGTGAGTTGTTTTGGGCTGACCCGCGGGTCAAACCCGCGGATCTAGCCGGCGGATCCGCCTTTTTCAAACTTACAGCTGAGAGCCACGTTGATGCCGTGCAGGCGCCCCGCGGGTCGGGCCCGCGGGTCCGCCAATAAAATACAAACACTTCGGCTTCCTGCCTCCCTTGTGCCGATGCTCCGATCATATGTCATCACAGCGTGCAGAACAATCACCACGCAGTACCCCTAGCTACTCGTACCAAGGCATACAGCAATGTGACGCGAATCCCGTACCTACTGAAGCCGTAACAACAGCAGCAGTAATATGACGGTCATACCAGTACGAAATGTGACCAAAATATAAAAAGGCAAGGAAGGGCAGTCGTCGTCGAAGCAGCAGCAGCAGCCGCAGCACTGGCAGCAGCAAGCACCAGCAGCAGACCCCGGATTCTCGCGGATCGAAGCCCCTGCTGCCAGACCCACCGCCCCAGTTGTGGGCTTGCTGCCGGAGGCGGCTCAGCTAGGCTGCTTGCCGGGGCTGGAGACTGCACAGATAGAAGATAGATACAGCAGTAGTAGTAGTAGCTAGCTCGAGAATTATCATACCAGTAGTACGGAATGTGACGTAAAAAAGCAAGAAGAGCAACCGTTGTCGAAGCAGCAGCAGCAGCAACAGCAGCAGCAGCAAGCAGCAGCAGCAGCAGCAAGCAGCAGCAGCAGCAGCAAGCAGCAGCAGCAGCAGCAGCAGCACCCTGGCAGCAGCAAGCACCAGCAGCAGACAACGCATCCTCGCGGATCGCAGCCCCTGCTGACAGATCCACCGCCCCAGTTGTGGGCTTGCTGCCGGAGGCGGCTCAGCTAGGCTGCTTGCCGGGGCCGGAGACTGCACTTGTAACTTATAACTAGCTCGCTCGTCGGGTCGCTCGTCGGGTCGACCCGGTGGTCTAACGGTACGGGCATGTCCATGCATGTGGGTTGCGGTTTCTTTCCTATTTCTCGCGCGCACGCCACATGACTTAATCATCAGCTGCAAACAATGCCGGTAAAAAACGCAGAGAACACGACATACTGGAAAAAATAAGAGGGACCAAGGACCAACCAACTGACCGAGGTATACATGCTTTGACCCGTGACTTTTTTACTTTGACCCGTGAGAAATGTCACGGGTCAAGTTAACGTGACCCGCCAGACGACCCGAATCTCGCGGGTCACCCGGATTGTCGCGGGTCGGGTCGGGTCGGGTCAGGACGATTTCAAAATCTCGCGGGTCGGGTCGGGTCGGGTCAAGACGTCCCGAAAATCTCGCGGGTCGGGTCGGGTCGGGTCAAGACGTGTCGAAAATCTCGCGGGTCGGGTCGGGTCGGGTCAAGACGTCTCGAAAATCTCGCGGGTCGGGTCGGGTCAGCTGACCCGACCCGACCCGACCCGACCCGCGAGATTTGACCCGACCCGTGAAAAGCCCTGATAAATAGTTGTCCCGTGTGTGTCCCATGGCGAAAAATCATCGAGGTATCGCAAATTTTGCTTGTCCCTCCACATTGCTCGACCCGCAGCCTGCTGTCACCTCCGCGAGTCGCGACAGGTGCAGCAGCACCTTCAACTGTGTGCGTGTCGGTAGACTCTGTGTATCGGGCAGCTGCTGTTTTGATCTGCAGAGTCCTGTATGTGAACGATTCGTTCGCAATTGTTCACCGCCCGTTGATCTTCATTTTAGGGCGCATTGGTGCAGACAACTGCTGCTGCTGTGTACGTGCACATTTTCCACGTTCAGCAGGGACACGTCTCCCTGTTCCCAACTACATGGTCTACTATACGAAACAATGTTCCTCACAGCACTCCGCTGTATCAGGACTAAACTACCTTATCGTATCCATGCCTAATGCATCGAGTGTTGGATGTTCGTTCAGACAGCACCGTTTGGGGCCCCGGGGGACATACGTTACGATCAAGACGAAACACTTGCCACAATTTCAATTTTAATTTTTCGCCCTCGCCCAACCCCGCTGGCAGCCCAGCATTGCAATACACTCGAGAGACCAACATCACGCTTGGCCACGAGACAAGAACTATCCGGCGGTGTGCTTGTTTGCCTACAACTCTGTACGTTTTGGTTGGTGATGCAGGTCGGGTGCGTGCATGGTCGTGACCATCTGGGTTGTGCAACAACCACCAACGCTGGGGCTGTCGCAAATAACGCGCTGCTGCCGCGCCAGGACAGCGTGTATACATTTTCATTTTTTTACTGCCGGCAACAGCAGGGAAGTGGTCGGTCTGTATCAGAAGCAATTGTAGTAGCGCATGGTCATTACACATGGCAGCAGTAGATGGAAGAGAGGTGTGACACCGCAGCCGCAACTCCCACCACTACTACTACAGCTGCACACCTTCAACACATGCGCGCTGAGGCGCCCGCGCGCCTGCTGTGAGCCGGCGGACCATTTTCAAAAATCAACATGTGTTGTCATCAAACGTGCTTGCTCACCTTCAACTCAACTGGGATGGCTGCACGCCCGGTGGCATCCTTCTCCCCCGTTGGGAACCAGTCTCTGTCCTTCACCAGCTCCACCAAGTGCACGAAGAAAGGGTAGGGGACGCGGAAGTTCTGGCGGAAACGCCGCGCTTCTCTCGTTGTGTGATCCGTGAGGCCTGTCCCTTGCAGCTCCTCCAGCTCCTGCCACCAACCCGACTTTGTGTAGTCTTTGCGAGGGTGCACACGCCGCCTCTTGACAGCCCTTGACATCTCATCGTCCTCTGTGTCGGGCTCTAGCTCGTCTTCGTAGTCTTGTAAGATGAGGTCCCAGGTGGCGACACTACGCTGCTGCTGCAGATGGAAGGCAGCTAGCGTGGTGGCAAAGACAGCAGAAACGTCGACACCAGCTTTTTCTCTCGCTGTCGCGGCCATTTGATGGTGCACCACGCGTCCCGAGGGCAAGCCAAGTTCGTAGGCTAGCCCACGGGCGACGCCCAGCAGCCCTAACAGCGCCGGCACTGCGGCACGCATGTGGGGTAGCCCGATGTGTGTGTGTGTGTGTGCGCGCGCGCGGCGCAACCAGAGAGTTTCAAATAATCCGAGACAGAAATCCGGGTTGGGCAGCGTCTCGGATTTTGGTCAGGAATCCGAGTGGCCGCAACTCGAAAAGCTGAAATTGGATTTTTCCGAATTGGATTGTGCCAAAATCCGTGTCTATAAGAAGGCGGAAATGGGCCCGGATCGGATTCTGGCGAAATCGAAGATGAGAATCCAATGCTATAAGAAACGGCCTTAGTAATAGATTAACACAAAGTAGTTGACACAAAGTAGTTGTAGTGAGCGCGTGCTGGGCGGGCGGGCACGCGTTTTTTTTCGTCCATGTCGCAGGTAAAGCCAAGTACAGCAGCCAAGTACAGCAACATATCATACGTCCTCTTCAGCAGCACAAGCAGTAGCCGGCGAGTAGCCGGCAAGAACACAGAGATAGCACGACAAAGGTGTGGACTTCACACGCAGTCTATACCTGTCGCGTATGTTTCGACGACAGCAGTGCCCTGCTCGGCGGACATTACCCAGACCATCGTGACAACCCCAGCGGACACAGGGCAGACGAGCCAGATTGCGCAAAAAGAAAAAGAGGCCAGCGTACACGCCGCGACAGTGGCAGACTACGGGTAAGCACGGACGGACGCACGGACGGGACGGGAAACTACCGACAGGATACTCACCGTTGGAGTGCGGTCGCTGGTCTCAGGACCACCTTCGCCCCGTGCGCCTCCCGCCGAGCTCGTTGGTGTTCGCGGCGTCGGTCGTTCTGCTGGGTCTGCTGGTTAACGAAGTGGTCTTGCGCCATCCCCATCAGAAACGTCCAAGCTCTGACTGCTACTCCTGCTACTGCTGTGAGGGCTACAGTGGCCACAGTCTAGGTCAACATCCACAGGGTGATCGGCATTGTCACCGGACCCTTGTGCTTGATCCTCTTGGGGCAAGGAGTATGGAGGGACCGCGGCAGAGAGAGCAGAAGTAGAGGCACTGCCTGCAGGAGAAGCGGGAGCGGGAGCGGGAGCGGGAGCGGGAGGGTTCTCGTCCCCTACGCACACGTCCATGTCACTATCGGGGCTATCGTCACCCTCGTCATATGCTCCACAATTGTGTAGCAGTTCATGAAGAGACATGACCCTTGTGGCGGTGTGGGGGCTGTGATGCGTGCGGTAATCGTGCCTTGGTACTCACGCTGTGTTTCTGATTTGAAAATGGGTTTCTGGGTGTGTGGTTCAGGTTTCTGGGTGTGTGGTTCAGGTTTCTAGGTGTGTGGTTCAGGAGGCGTTTTGGAGTCGTGCACTTTTTCTTTGCACGATCGTCGTGCAAAAAGGGGTTGCCCCTCCCACCCTACAAAAAATTCCGGCGCCCCGGAATCTGCCAACATTATATTATAAAAAATGAAAATACACTCCACCAGCTGTGAGATCAAAGATTTCGTCGAAACTCATCTTTGCAAGCTGTGTGTGATACTCCGATCGCGCGTATTACGAGTTGTGTGTCCTCATTAAGGATATAGGTCGGCGACTCCCCTTACAACTACAGTGTAGCTATCAGGGTCAACAGGATGATTTTAGTCAGTCTGTGCGCGGAAACTATAAAACCCGTTTCTGAGGGGGACAAAATCTGACATTATATATATACGTTTCCTTCTCCGCGGAAGGAGGGCATGTACCTGCCTGCCTACGCCCCCTCTAAATTACAGTTGGTACCCGTTCATGGTATAGTCTGTCCGGTTAAATTTTCCCACGATTTCCGAAAAAACCCTCCCGAATTATTGCGAGCGACTGACGTACCCCCTAGTGACATAACTTATATCGTGTGAAAGCTCTGTTTCAGGCGGATCGATTGATTGGAGCAGATTTTTTTTTTTTTTTTTTTTTTTTTGCCGAGAAAATCGCGATTCCGTCGAGATTTTGCCAGATTTTGTACATTTTTTTTTTTTTTTTTTTTTTTTATCCTCCGGCGGATGGGGAAAAATAAAGCTTTAGCTCACCACACTTCCGCGTTTGTACAGTTTTATTTGATGGAGTGTGAAGTCGATTTTTTTTTTAGACCGGTTTTGAGCGTATTAGGTTGAGGAGCTCACGGCGACTCAACTCAACTTTTTTTTCGCTGATATACAACGGAGAAAAGGGCGAAAAAACTCATTTCCGGCGGCCTCAGTGTACAGTTTTTTGGGGAGAAACGAACCGATAGATGTCGAAAAACTCAACGGATTCGGACGAATTGGACCTGCAGCTAGGGACGTTTTTTTTTTTTTTCCCGAGAAAAATTTATTTGAAGGAGAAATGGCGCGTCAAAGTTTGGTATGCTCACACACCACATACAACCACACCACACCACACAGCAGTCGACACGCCTACAACCCACCTACAGCACACCACACAGCAGTCCCATAGACCCCTCTGAGGGACCACGCAAGCCCCCAAACATGACTGGGCGCGGGCGTCCTAAGAATAGGAAGCCTGGCAGCTCCCAAACACGAACAGCTGGCCGGTTCGGCGGGAAAAAAGAGGACCCTACACCGCCACACACTGCGGACCCTCCACCAGAACATGACGACGACACATGTTACGAAGGAGACGAAGAGAACCACAGCAGCAGCCGGCACAGCAGCGACAGTGATAATGGCAACTGCAGCTCGGGCAGCTCGGGCAGCGTTCAGTACGATGGCAAGAGCAAACGGACGCGTCGGCGCCGCCGACAAATGCGGCGAAATGCAGAAGAGAAGCGGGGAATGCGCACACTTCTTGACATGTGGACATCAGCTCCGCCCTGCAGCATGCCAGCCCCCGCTCCCACAGACGACAACAGCAAGGGGGGAGAGGTCGAGGATGGGACGGTTGTCTTCGAGATTGAGGGAGGTGAAGACGACGGAGACGAGCTCTGCAATTGGTTTGGAGAAGATGACATGCTGGGGATTGATGTGTGCTTTGAGGGACGAAGTTCGGCATCTGAGGGGCTCATCTTCGGGGGATACGGCGGCGACTCTGCAAACTGCACTTCGTCCGAGGAATCTAACATGGATGGAGTGGAGCGACATCGAGGAGACGCAGCAGCAGCCATCGGAGGGAGCGCTGAGGAACCCCGAAAGTTTCACGGCAGATGGAGGTTCCGCCGCACAGCGGAAATCACGCCGCGTCCAGCCGGCGGCGACTGCCGCGCCGCGGCCGAAGCGCGTGCTGCCAACGGGTCGGGCAGTTAAAAAAAGACACACGCACCCATACACATGGTTTTATTATTGAGGTTCGGTGATATATTTTCGTCATTTAAATTTTGCATTTGATCGGTCACGAGACTAGAGCGGGGCGGGGGTGTCACAAGTCTAGGAGACAATGTTGGTCTTCGTGGCGTTGTCGAGCTGGTTTTGGGGCGAGGGTGCGGATATGGAGAGGAAAACGGAACTCGGATATTCGATGCATATTTAAAAACGCTAATGCATCCATGGGTTACGGGGCAATATTCGGGATAATATGTATCGTTTCGGGCTAATATGTGTCGGTTCGGGGTAATTTCGGGGTAATTTTCACCCAAAAACGGCCAATTTCACCGATTTTTTTTTTTGACCCCGGATTTCGATGCTTCTCGACCGTGCGGTTCTTGTCAACCTATTTTCGCGTTCCAACTCTCAAAAACAAGCGAGAAAAAGTGGGGGTCACGTTGTGGAAGAATGTAACCGGACAGACCTTACCTGGTACGTACCTTCTCCTTATTATCTTGGTTTAAAAGTGGGCGCCCGAGTACCGCAGCTTCTCTTGGTCATGAGTGCCCGCCAAGCACCCAAACACCCCGCAGGATGTATGCATTCCAATTATATTCGAGGTCTGACCTCGTGCATCTCGTTTCTCCATCACGGCCGTCGTCAATCGCGTAAGCAAGGCTCGCTTAGCTGTGCTTTGCTCTAGCCTCGTGCTCCTCTCTCTTTCTTCGTTCTCTTTTTTCGTCCCCCCCCTTTTTACCCATTTTTTACCGCCTTCGGCGGCTATTTGAACTCCCAAAAATTCTTTCCCACCCTTTTGTGGTGGAAAAACGAGTTTAGAAGGAAATAACTCGAGAAGCGTTTGTTGTTCAACATTTTTAGTCTACTTCCTCACAATGGCGTCGCAGACAGGATGTGAGATTATAAACAGTGAGGTCGCTGGTTCGATTCTCACCGTCTTTCCCAGGCAAGGAAAAAAAAAAAAAAACGAGTTTAGAAGGATATAACTCGAGTAGCATTTGTTGTTCAACATTTTTAGTCTACTTCCTCACACCCTACAAAAAGTTTGCCCAGTAAGGCCGAAAAAATTCGCCAATACGCCACGAGGAATTCACTTCGAGACAGAGCCCAGTAGCTAAAGTCTCTGGTGGTGTACTGCCACGAGATTTTCACCGCCAGTACGTCCTGGCCCAGTAGCCAGCCCTAGAAGAAGATACACTAACCTCTACTGCTGTGAGATCAGTGCTTGCTCTGGGCGACAAAGAGATGGATGATCTGTATCGCCATTTTCTGGTTGATGATATGCCAGAGGTGAAGTGTTTGCGTTGAACCGACATGAGCTGGCGCTCCCGTTGATCGTATCGTCCGATATGCAAGTTCTGTAGTTTTCGACGGATGTGCTGACCGCCATTGGAACCGTTCGTTATCAGGAGGACGACTGTGATGAAGATTTCGACCCGTTAGCTGCCGAAGACGAAGAGGAGTGCGAGGAGGCGGGTGTTCGTAGCCGCAATATCCAAGCGCGAGAACTCAGCGATTTGCTGCACGACGCCTTCAAGCAGGTAACATTGCACATATAACATTGTGAAGACCATAGTGTAGAGGTTCAGGATTTATAAGGATTAGCTATTAACTAGTGGTACTCCCGAAATATGCCAGTTGCCGGCCGGTATGGCGGACAAGAACTATTTGGTGCTGTATCCTCTGTATTAAGTACTAAAAGAACAATATAATAACAGGGCAGTACGACAATGCCGCCGTACGGTAGTAAAGGTATCACCCTCTGTAGATTATGTAAAATTTGCAAAACAAAAATGATAACACGGCAGCAGTAGTACGTACGGTAGTAAAGGACAAAGTGCAGCAGTGGGGACGGTGGTAATCCCAAGCACCAGTGGGAGGCCGGTATTGTATGATAGAAACAAAAAAAAAATTTCATCTCCCACAGGACGCAAAAAGATTCCCACGTACAGAACGGCCCACCCACCCACCACGGACGACGCAGTGCACCCTCCACCCACCCACCGAACAAACCTTTACTACATACAGCAGAACAGCAGTGCAGCAGTACGTACATCAGAACAGCCGTGCAGCAGTACGTACAGCAGTATACACCTGGTACGCGGGGCGCAGTTAGCTGGTTGGTTCTTAAGGCCCGAATTAACGAGGAACTTGCAGAATCGAATTTCGATTTGCATCTGATTGGTCAAGAAATGAATCACCAAGCAGGCATTCTCAGAATTATTACGAAAAATCAAATTCAACAAAGAAGTAAAAAAAGACTTTCTCGGTCGAATTTGTAGAGTAAAGGGGTGGTTGTAGAGTAAATCGAGAGTGTATAACGCCTTCCAGGTCCGATAGGAACAATGCCTGCAATGTAATTGGAAACCTTTTTTTTCCAACACTAAATAAGTATGCCCACCACGAATTTCTGGGAAAATTCTTGGCGGAAATTTCCGGCAACATTCTTGCATAACTGCTGTGACAGCAGAAATCAATGCGCCTTCTTCGTAGATCGGGATGCTGTGTCCTAAAAAAACTGGGGGACAGACGGCATGCATCTTGTGTGGGCAATCCTCGAGATGCATTGGGCATTGGAGTAGTGTCATAGTGTCACCGTGTGCGCACGCACGTGCGCGCCCCCTCACAGAACTTCACCCGTGCTGCTGTCCGGCAGCCTTTCACACGTGGTGGCTATCTGCCGCTAGGACGCGGCAGCGCACGATTGTCACGGAAAACGCGAGACACATTCGTACATGATAAGTAAAACAAGGGCGGGCGTGTGGCGACACACACAACCGAAGACAAGAGCACGGATGTGTATGGCGACAAACGCAAAGAAGACAGAGCAGCAGCAGCAGCTGTAGTAGTAGTAGCCCACCACAGCACAGCCGAGAGAGGACCCTCCCGGCGTAGCTATGGTGGCGCAGCCGCATCTACCTCGTGTCCGTGCTCTACAGGGCTGGGTGGTGATATGTAGAGCGTTTGGAGGGGGAGGTGATATCGTTGTGTGGGGCGGTGGGGTGTGCGAGGCAATCAATGAAAACTGGCTTGCTGCTTGCAGGATTAAGGATCAACTTCAACCAAAGAGCCCCCCTCGCAGGATTTATAACCCCCTGTGTTGCGGTTTGGGATCGTTCGGGTTTAATTTAGTCGAAAATCAAAATTGAATTTAGGGAGTTCGTCCACCTAGACCTGGCTTGTTCTGTGTAACCGAAGCGGCCACGCGAATTGGTGCCATGTCGTCGGGTGATTGAGAGGCGAGAAGCCAACATTGCGAGAGGTAGGACCACCGTAGCAGCCGCAGCGCGGCCTCCGAAGGTCCTTAGCACAGCGTAGACCGCCTGCGACGCTTCGAAAACAACCGAGACCGCCGCAAACCCAGTTTTTCGTCGCCCTGCACCTCGAAAGTTACACGACCAACTACCACATGATGACTTCGCTCAGAAGTTCGACCGCTATATCCCCGTCGCTGCTGCCCGTGTCGGGCGGCGGGGTGGCGCCAGCCCATCCAAGAGACACCTAGAGCCATAGCCTACAAGCCGCTGCCGGCCAAAAGAATCTGCGGCTAGCCGCGGCGCTCCGGGGAGGACGCGAGCCATCGCTCGCCTCGGTCGTTGCCCACGGGTGATCGTTGACCCTTAAGCGTTTTTTGAATTTTTTTATTTCCTAGAACGCACTGCGCCGTTCCTTGATAAGAACCAAAGTTGAATTTTTCTTGTATTTTTCATGAAATTAGAAAAAAAAAATCGAAATTCGATTTGGCAAGTTCCTCGTTAATTCGGGCCCTTATGAAACAGGAAACAGCAAAAAAAAGACCCCCACGTACAGAACGGTCCACCCACCCACCACGGACGACGCAGTGCACCCTCCACCCACCGACCGACCAAACCTTTACTACATACAGCAGAACAGCAGTGCAGCAGTTCGTGCATCAGAACAGCAGTGCAGCAGTACGTATAGCACAGCAGAACAGCAGTGCAGCAGTACGTACATCAGAACAGCCGTGAAGCAGTACGTACAGCAGGATACACCTGGTACGCGGGGCGCAGTTAGTTGGTTGGTTCTTATGGAACAGGAAACAACAGCAAAAAAAAAACTCTCACGTACAGAACGGCCCACCCACCCACCACGGACGACGCAGTGCACCCTCCACCCACCCACCGACCAAACCTTTACTACATACAGCAGAACAGCAGTGCAGCAGTACGTACATCAGAACAGCAGTGCAGCAGTACGTACAGCACAGCAGAACACCACCCACCATGCACCCACGAAACTACCCAGTACAGCAGTACAGCAATGCAGCAGTACCTAGAAGAGCAATACACCTGACAGACGAGCAGCAGCCGATTTGTTGGTTACGATGCTCTCGGGCTGGTGGTACTCCCGAAATATGCCTGATGCCGGCCGGTATGGCGGATAAAAACAAATTAGTGCCGTATCCTCTGTATAGACTTAATTACTTAGTCCTCGACCCCCTGGGAGGTCTCGCTCGGCATATCCTCCCCCCTCTCAGCCCTTCCCAGCCCGAAATTGCCGGAAAAAGAAATAGTTGCTGGGGAAAAGAACCGTCCCGAAGTTCCTTAATAAAATTAGTTGCTGGGGAATTTACAAATATCTTCGTGCCAAAAGCGCTCGGTTGGTGCTTCCCTGGCACCTCGAGTTTCGTCAGCTGAGATCTGGGCTTGGCTCATCAGCTTCGCACCGCCCAGCACCCCACCGCAGCGCTATAGCTCGCAGCAACGCAGCGCCGTGCAGTGCCCTGCGATGCAGCTCTATCTTAGCAGAGCGCAGCGCTGTGCTTTGACGTGCTTTGCTGCTTTGCCATGCTGCGTGCTTTGCGGTACTTTTAATAGTTCGTACATGCCAGTAACATCCATTCGCAGTATCATCTTCGTACATACTACGTTGTTGGATCACAACGCACCCCCAGCTCAGGTTAGCCCGGCTATATATAGCTCAGCAGTCCAGCGCGGCATAGTGCGGTGCCGTGTCTTGCCCTTCGTTTTGCGGTGTTGTGTCGTGCGGCGCTGTGCGTTCTTTTGAACATACAGCAAGCAGTAGTACCAGGTATGATACAGGTACCAGGTGCCATTCATTATGTACGTGCCGTGTTCTCGTCACACGTATTGCCGTTCGTGACATCAACAAGCATCTAGCGCAGGGCAAATAGCTATTGGCTCATCAGCTCCACACCGCCCAGCACCCCACCGCAGCGCTATAGCTCGCAGCAACGCAGCGCCGTGCAGTGCTCTGCGATGCTCTGCAGCTCTAGCTTAGCAGAGCGCAGCGCTGTGCTTTGACGTGCTTTGCTGCTTTGCCATGCTGCGTGCTTTGCGGTACTTTTATTAGTTCGTACATGCCAGTAACATTCATTCGCAGCATCATCCCACGCACCGGTACTATTAATATGTTTGTACATACTACGTTGTTGGATCACAACGAACGCCCAGCTCAGGTCAGCCCGGTTGTATATAGCTCAGCAGTGCAGCGCGGCATAGTGCGGTGCCGTGTCTTGCCCTTTATTTTGCGGTGTTGTGTCGTGCGGCGCTGTGCGTTCTTTTGAACATACAGCAAGCAGTAGTACCAGGTATGATACAAGTACCAGGTACCATTTATTATGTACGTGCCGTGTTCTCATCACACGTACTGCCGTTCAGAACGTGACATCAACAAGCATCTAGCGCAGGGCAATTAGCTCTGCACAAGCACCCCTTGGCAACATTATTTCACCGCTCCAGCTTTTCTTTGCTTTCTTTCACACTTTATTGGTTCTGCCATTTCGTCAATTTTTGCATTTTTTTCTTTTTTCATTTTTTTCTTTGTTCATTTTCTACTATCTCCGTTAAATTTGATTCGTTCGAACTCGTTTTTCGTGTTCTGAACATTTTTTCAACTTTTTTTTTTCAACTCTTGTTTTCCAAGTAACTTTTGTTTTTGGGAGTTGTTGAACTTGCAACATTGTTTTTTCGGGAGCTGAATATGCATTTTAAAGGACGTCCACGCGAGGGAGTTGAACTTGCATTTTAATAGACGTCCATGCGAGCTTTTTTGTAATGCGCCCAAGGGCACACAGCACAAGGCAACAACAGGAGCAAGCTGAAGCTGAGGGCAAGTTATGACAATTTTTGTATTTTTATTTTCGTTTTTCAGCTGTTTCCTCGTTCATTTTGTACTATCTCCTTTCAATTTGTTTCGTTCGAACTCGTTTTTCATCTTCTGAACATTTACAATTGGTCCAGCTTTTCTTTGATTTCTTGCTTTGAGTTTCAACCATTCAGTCGGTCGTGCTCACAGCTGACGTTTTCCAATTTTAGTAAAATTTATATGCAGTATATCGATTCTTTTAAGAGGATATGTTTTTTTCCCCGATGACGCCTGGATTCAACTAACGAAAACCAGGCTTATAAGCGGACAGTCTATCTACTAGACCACAAAGTCACATTGCTATCTAATTTTTTTCACCAATAAATATCGATTTTTCATGAGGATCATTTTTTTTTTATGACACCCGGATTCGAACCAGCGAAGGCCACCAGGATTATACGCGTACAGTCAATGTACTAGACCACAATATGTCACAGCAGCAGTGGTGTATCTACCAGTGCTACCATTTTTTACCAAAACCATAAATAGCATTTTTTTCATGAGGATCATTTTTTTTCTCATATGACCCCTGGATTCAACCAAAGAACACCAGGCTTATAAGCGGACAGTCTATCTACTAGAAGGCCACAAAGTCACGTTGATATCTATTTATTTTTTCATGAGGATCCTTTTCTTTCCCCGATGACACCGGGATTCGAACCTACGAGAAGACCTTGAGGGTTATAGTAGTACATACCGGTAATACTACACCAGGTTTGTACATACTATCAGGTACTACGCTGTTGGATCACAATACACGCCCAGCTCAGATCAGTCCGGCTTTATACAGCCCAGCAGCGCAGCGTAGCGCCGTGCGGAGCCGTGCGGTGCGGTGCCGTGTGCCCTTCGCTGCGGTGCTGTGTCGTGCTGCGCTGTGTCCTTTCTTTCGAACATAGACTAGAGCAGTACCGGGTATAATACGCACGTGTTGTTGTTGTGTACTGTAGTCTATACTTTTCTTTTTCTACATGTATTCGATCTTGCACGGCCCCCTGTTTTTTCCCCCACGCACAGTACCCCCGTACCGCCGATCAGAACGTAACACCGGTGCCAAAAGCACACAACACAGCTGAGAACAACAAGGCAATTTGCTCTGCACAAGCAGCTCTTGGCATTATCAAATCGCTGTCCGCACCAAATCGTGGGCCCCTTCTTTCTGCCCCCTTCACATGTTTTTAGTTGCGTTCTTCCTTGCCTTGCGCGAGCGTAGCGGGCGGCGTCCAGCCGCCCGCGAACGAAGCCCTTGTACTAAGTGCTAAAAGAACAAAATAATCGTAGGGCAGCAGTACGGCAATGCAGCAGTACGTACGTACCAGTGAAGGTATCATCCTCTGTATGTAAGTATTCCAAAAAAAAAAGATAACACGGCAGCAGCACGGCAGTGCAGCAGTACGTACGGAAGTAAAGGACAGAGGATTGCAGCAGTGGGGACGGTGGTACTCCCAAGCACCAGTGGGAGGCCGGTATTTTAGAAACAAAAAAAAGGTTCATCCCCCACAGGACGCAAAAAGACTCCCACGTACAGAACGGCCCACCCACCCACCACGGACGACGCAGTGTACACTCCACCCACCCACCGACCAAACCTTTACTACATACAGCAGTGCAGCAGTACGTACAGCAGTACACCTGGTACGCGCGGCGCAGTTAGTTGGTTGGTTCTTGAGGACCTTGTATGAAACAGGAAACAGACGGGGGGGGATTCCTTTTTTGACGATACTCGGCCATCTCGGGGAGCAGGCGAGCCGCCGTCCACCACCCACCCACCACCCAACACCCACCCACCACCCACCATGCACCCACGAACCTACCCAGTACAGCAGTACAGCAATGCAGCAGTGGTACGTAGAGCAATACACCTGGCAGGCGAGCAGCAGCCGATTTGTTGGTTACAATGCTCTCGGGCTGGGCGGGATTCGCCATTGTTAGGCCAAGCGAAAAGCGCCCGCGTTGCTTGCCGATTCTGCGCACGGCGAGCGGCGACGGCTGGACGCTGCTGTGATTGGTCCTGGTGTTGTTGTGCTTGCTGTTGGCGCAGGCGCGCTTGTGGTCTCGTGTCCATGGCTTTGTACATGGCTCAAGTGGCCAAAAAGCAATTCGAAAGTTCAATATAGTTGGAGTTCGAAAAAAAAAAAATAGCAGGCAGCGACGAAGAAAAAGCGGGGGGGCGCATGCGAGCCGTCCCCGGGAGGGCGATTTCCACGCTCCCCCCTTGCCGAGGTGGGGCACCGACGCCCGTTCTTCCGCCGGCATGTCGTGGTGCTGCTGTGCGTATGGGACGTGGCAGCACCGCGAGGCCGCCTGAGGCCGAGTGGAGCTCGGGAGTCGCCGCTTTTTTGGGGGGGGTGTTTTGACCAAGATATTTCAAAGATCCAAAAAAACGTCACGACCACCTTAGCGTATTATATAAACTTAATTACTTAGTCCTCGACCCCCTGGGAGGTCTCGCTCGGCATATCCTCCCCCCTCTCAGCCCTTCTCAGCCCGTAATTGCCGAAAAAAAAAATAGTTGCTGGGGAAAAGAACCGTCCCGAAGTTCCTTAAGAAAATTAGTTGCTGGGGAAATTACAAATATCTTCGTGCCGAAAGCGCTCGGTTGGTGCTTCCCTGGCATCTCCGAGTTTCGTCAGCTGAGATCTGGGCTTGGCTCATCAGCTTCGCACCGCCCAGCACCCCACCGCAGGGCTATAGCTCGCAGCAACGCAGCGCCGTGCAGTGCCCTGCGATGCAGCTCTAGCTTAGCAGAGCGCAGCGCTGTGCTTTGACGTGCTTTGCTGCTTTGCCATGCTGCGTGCTTTGCGGTACTTTTAATAGTTCGTACATGCCAGTAACATCCATTCGCAGTATCATCCCACGTACCGGTAATAAGTTTGTACATATTAATAATACGTTGTTGGATCACAACGCACCCCCAGCTCAGGTCAGCCCGCCCAGCACCCCACCGCAGCGCTATAGCTCGCAGCAACGCAGCGCCGTGCAGTGCCCTGCGATGCCCGGCAGCTCTAGCTTAGCAGAGCGCAGCGCTGTGCTTTGACGTGCTTTGTTGCTTTGCCATGCTGCGTGCTTTGCGGTACTTTTATTAGTTCGTACATGCCAGTAACATTCATTCGCAGTATCATCCCACGTACGGGTACTTCGTACATACTACGTTGTTGGATCACAACGAACCCCCAGCTCAGGTCAGCCCGGCTATATATAGCTCAGCAGTCCAGCGCGGCATAGTGCGGTGCCGTTTCTTGCCTTTCGTTTTGCGGTGTTGTGTCGTGCGGCGCTGTGCGTTCTTTTGAACATACATCAAGCAGTAGTAATACCAGGTATGATACAGGTACCACAGGTACCATTTATTATGTACGTGCCGTGTGCTCATCACACGTACAGCCGTTCGTGACATCAACAAGCATCTAGCGTAGGGCAATTAGCTGTTGGCTCATCAGCTCCGCACCGCCCAGCACCCCACCGCAGCGCTGTAGCTCGCAGCAACGCAGCGCCGTGCAGTGCCCTGCGATGCCCTGCAGCTCTAGCTTGGCAGAGCGCAGCGCTGTGCTTTGACGTGCTTTGCTGCTTTGCCATGCTGCGTGCTTTGCGGTACTTTTATTAGTTCGTGCCAGTAACATTCATTCGCAGTATCATCCCACGCACCGGTACTATTAGACTAATAAGTTTGTACATACTACGTTGTTGGATCACAACGCACCCCCAGCTCAGGTCAGCCCGGTTATATATAGCTCAGGAGTGCAGCGCGGCATAGTGCGGTGCCGTGCCTTGCCCTTCGTTTTGCGGTGTTGTGTCGTGCGGCGCTGTGCGTTGTTTTGAACATACAGCAAGCAGTAGTACCAGGTATGATACAGGTACCAGGTACCATTTGTTATGTACGTGCCGTGTGCTCATCACACGTACTACTGCCGTTCAGAACGTGACATCAACAAGCATCTAGCGCAGGGCAATTAGCTCTGCACATGCACCCCTTGGCAACATTATTTCACCGCTCCAGCTTTTCTTTGCTTTCTTTCACACTTAATTGGTTCTGCCATTTCGTCAATTATTGCATTTTTTTCTTTTTTCATTCTTTTCTTTTTTTCATTTTCTACTATCTCCGTTAAATTTGATATGTTCGAACTCGTTTTTCATGTTCTGAACATTTTTTTGAACTTTTTTTTTCAACTCTTTTGTTCCAAGTAACGTTTGTTTTTGGGAGTTGTTGAACTAGCAACATTGTTTTTTCGGGAGCTGAATATGCATTTTAAAGGACGTCCACGCGAGGGAGCTGAACTTGCATTTTAATAGACGTCCATGCGAGATTTTTTTTGTATTGCGCCCAAGGGCACACAGCACAAGGCAACGACAGGAGCAAGCTTGAGCTGTGGGCCAGTTATGACAGTTATTATAAAAAATGAAAATACACTCCAGCTGTGAGATCGAAGATTTCGTTGAAACTCATCTTTGCAAGCTGTGTGTGATACTCCGATCGCGCGCATTACGAGTTATTGTATTTTTTTCGTTTTTCAGTTGTTTCCTCGTTCATTTTCTACTATCTCCTTTAAATTTGATTCTTTCGAACTCGTTTTTCATCTTCTGAACATTTACAATTGGTCCAGCTTTTCTTTGATTTCTTGCTTTGAGTTTCAACCATTCAGTCGGTCGTGCTCACAGCTGACGTTTTTCAATTTTATTAAAATATATATATACAGTATATCGATTCTTTTAAGAGGATATTGTTTTTTCCCCGATGACGCCTAGATTCATCTAACGAAAACCAGGCTTATAAGCGAACAGTCTATCTACTAGACCACAAAATCACATTGCTATCTAATTTTTTTTTCACCAATAAATATCGATTTTTCATGAGGATCATTTTTTTTTCGACGACACCCGGGTTCGAACCAGCGAAGGCCACCAGGATTATACGCGTACAGTCAATGTACTAGACCACAATATGTCACAGCAGCAGTGGTGTATCTACCAGTACTACCATTTTTTACCAAAAACAAACATCATTTTTTTCATAAGGATCATTGTTTTTCTCATATGACCCCTAGATTCTACCAAAGAACACCAGGCTTGTAAGTGGACAGTCTATCTACTAGAAGGCCACAAAGTCACGTTGACATCTATTTATTTTTTTATGAGGATCATTTTCTTTCCCTGATGACACCGGGATTCGAACCTACGAGAAGACCTTGAGGGTTATAGTAGTACATGCCGGTACTACTACACCAGGTTTGTACATACTATCTGGTACTACGCTGTTGGATCACAATACACTCCCAGCTCAGATCAGTCCGGCTTTATACAGCCCAGCAGCGCAGCGTAACGCCGTGCGGAGCCGTGCGGTGCGGTGCCGTGTGCCCTTCGCTGCGGTGCTGTGTCGTGCTGCGCTGTGTCCTTTCTTTCGAACATAGACTAGAGCAGTACCGGGTATAATACGCACGTGTTGTTGTTGTGTACTGTAGTCTATACTTTTCTTTTTCTACATGTATTCGATCTTGCACGGCCCCCTGTTTTTTCCCCCACGCACAGTACCCCCGTACCGCCGACCAGAACGTAACACCGGTGCCAAAAGCACACAACACAGCTGAGCACAACAAGGCAATTTGCTTTGCACAAGCAGCTCTTGACATTATCAAATCGCTGTCCGCATCAAATCGTGGGCCCCTTCTTTCTGCCCCCTTCACATGTTTTTAGTTGCATTCTTCCTTGCCTTGCGCGAGCGTAGCGGGCGGCGTCCAGCCGCCCGCGAGCGAAGCCCTTGTAATAAGGATAATAATTAGTCTAGAAGCTTAGACTAGTCTAATACGAAAAACTAGAAGGATGCACTTCAGCTTTTAGGCCATTTCTTACACAGTCGGATTCCTCTCCGCCAGTCGAAAACGGCCCCTTTCGACTGGACTTTTTTCGACTGGATTATTCTGGTCCTTCTTCTTATCGTCAGTCGAGTTGATTTTATAGCTTTTGTGCTCTTCCTAGAGGCGGTTGGTGTGAGGGAGTACTGCTGTACAGCAGGCGAAATCGGTTGGCAGCTCTGCGCTTCGCGCTGTCTCCGCGAGCAACGGCTCGACGAACCTTCGTCCCAGCGAGTTGGTGGCTTTGGGCTTAGCCGAAAGCCGCCAAAGCTACAGCAGGCGCAGCCGTTGTTGGCCGCATGGGATCGAGACCGCGCGCTGCTGCCGTCGTGTGATACTTGCTGCTGGCGAGCGGAACTAGGAATGCGCCAAGCTGACTTGCTGCGAGAAGCAACAGCAGGGATAGCCAAGCCAGGGTCAGCGCCTTGTATGATACGGCAGTGTGGTACCTGGTATGGGTGTGTGGCCGTGTGGCCGTGTGGGTGTGTGTTTGGTGGTGGGATGGGCGATGCGATCGGTTCAAAAAACACGTGTAAAACGTTTTCGACTGAGTTTTTCGACTGGAGGATCCAGTCGAAAAAGTCGAGTTTTTCGACTGGATCCGCCAGTTGGAATTCTCAGTCGAAAAAAGTTGAGTCGAAAAAGCACTTTTTCGACTGGATCCGCCAGTCGGAATTCTCGGTCGAAAAAAGTCGAGTCGAAAAAGCCCTTTTTAGACCACGTAAAAAGCCCGATTTGGGCTTCATTCGAAAAAGGCCGTTTTCGACTGACAAATCCGACTGCATAAGAAATGGCCTAAGAAAGCCCGATTTGGGCTTCAGTCGAAAAAGCCCGTTTTCGACTGACACATCCAAATGTGTAAGATATGGCCTTCGGCCAAGATTAAGGAAGACCACGGAAAATCGTAATTCGATTTTTTTTTCAACTCCGGACATTGTAGTTCGTTTTTTTTTTTCATGAAATACACGAGAAATGCAACTCTGCTTCTTGGGCCCGTTCTTATCGAAGAACAAAATTTTCATGGATGTGTTCCGTAGGGTACGTGCAAACCGTACCCGGGGTAATTCCCCCAGGTATCCCAACAAGAACTTCTGGAAGTTCTGTACGCTCGTGGCAACAATACCCGGGGTACGGGGACTGCATGTTTTGTACCCGCTCGGAACTTCTGTGAGTTCTGTACGCCTGTGCCACAATACCCGGAACTTTTGGAAGTTGTGTAAGACATCCGTACCCGTACCCGGAACTTCTGGAAGTTCTGTAAGGTCCTCATACCCTTACCTGGAATTTCCTTGACTCCTGTAAGACTGTGGCACAATACTTGGGGTACGGGTATACCCTCGTTAAAATACCCGGGGAGCTCTGTATCCATCCAGGTTTATCCGAAGTATAGAATCCGAAAAGTGTATTTTGCATTCATTAGGATGTCATGTTTGGTCAGTCACAAACCGAAAACCGAACACAGCAAGCAGTACGTATCATACAATAAGAGCACCCGTTGTTGATTATGTTTCTTTCGTTTCTAAGGGCACGTATTAACGTATTCTTA
The DNA here is from genome assembly GCA_012845835.1 of Undaria pinnatifida. NCBI lineage: Eukaryota > Phaeophyceae > Laminariales > Alariaceae > Undaria > Undaria pinnatifida. The sequence continues at coordinate 26,478,888 of JABAKD010000023.1, read as the reverse complement.
ACGAAGGACACTTTTGAATCGAAACTATTCCTTTTTATGAATGAATCGAATTGAATTCGGTTTGTTTAAAACAACGATTTTTTTCCTCCTATCGGGAAATCACGTATTGCGTATTGTCAATGTTTTTTTTTCGATCGGAATAATGCAGATCTCACTATCATATCATCGAAGTCTTGAACTGTTATTCTCTGTTTTCGGTGGCTTCGCTTCTTCTTTGTCGTTTTTATCGGAGATGTGAATTTCATAAATTTCCTCTTTTTTTTCCAGGATTTCCATGAAAAAACGTCTGCATTATTATCGAGCGCGGGGTTGTTTGTCTTATTTTTCCTGGTTTTTGAAAGCCGAGCCATAAAGCAAGACCGCCAGTACCCACACTAGCAGTCACGCGCATCGTCACACAGCAAGCATGAACGAACATCCCGGAAGACCGCAGAGGGATTGCCCCAGGCCAAGCAGATTCTTGCAATCCGGCGACAGCAGCGACGGAAGGACGACGGGCCCAGTGCGAACGAAGTTGCCTGGATTTTCAGGGGGAAGCACTCGTGTAGATGTGGCGTCAATCACCGCGGCCACAGACAGCATCAGCCCCACGAACACTTCGATGGGACACCTAACACAGGGGAAGGAGGCAACTGCTGAAGGCCAGGGTAGGTGTTCAGGCGCCGGTGCCGAGAGCGTGGGGCTCCGGGCCAGCAGCAGCAGCAACAACAACAGCTGATAGTGATGAAGGTGAGGATCAAGTCCATACAAGTTCGTACATTTTCAAATGTTGCACGTAGCTTGTACGAGTTCGTACGTTTTTGAATTTTTAATTTTGCACATACTCTACAGCAGCATACGAATTCGTATTTTTTTCAATCTTGCTTGCACGTACAGCAAGATATATCGTAGAGCTGTGATCTTTGGGTGGGCACACAAACAACAGCTGTATTTTATACAAACAGCTGTATTTGTATGGACATCATGGTAGAGTACGCGAGAGCTAGGTATACATGGGTATACGTAGGACTGTAACAGCACATTATATTTTCACTGGTAATGTGTATACTATATACATAATTGGGTACTGTACTCATCGGCTAGCGCTCCTTCCGATTTACATTGTCGTATGGATGCGCAGTATACACTGCCAGGTGGTATTATATTTCTGGCGGTATATTGTACTGGTCCAGGTCTGATGCAATCCAGTATACTGCTTCATAGCGCAGTTTTTTCGTCTCTACTGTTTTAGGCTACTCGTTCGAGTGCGCAGCCCAATTTTACGCCACACGTGCATGACATTAAAGTTTGTGCCTTCCTCGGTGCTCGCTACGTTTTGAACTCAGGTCAAGTCAAAGCGAGCACACCGGTCCAGTCAGAAACTATCCCGGAGGGGGTCGTTCTTACGCTTGCGCGGCTATGAAGGGGAAGTCATACTCTGTTGACGAAAACAGCACGTTGAGGTACGGAGGAAATCAGTACAAGGCGCCTGATGTGCTCGCCATCATCAGGAAGGAAGATGTCGCGGAGGATGCGTCCTCCATCAACACCCGGAGGTCGAAGCACTGTTTTATGCGGGTACTGGGGTTGATTGTTTCCGACAAGCACCGGGGAACATTTTTTCACTCCCGCCTGTCGTGCTCAAGGCGGGAATTATTGGTTGTCGATTCCCTCCCCCCCCTTCCTCCCCGTTTTTTTCCTCCCAGTCTGGTCAAGCACTGGAGGGTGTAATTTTATGGTTTATTGTGAGAATAACACGGTGCAGCTGGGCCCTGTTTTTTGTTTTCAATAGGCGTCCAGGGTATGGATTGGCGATTCCCCCGCCCCCCCTTTTTTTTCCTGCCAGTGCGGTCAAGCACTGGAGGGTGTAATTTTGTGGTTTATCGTGAGAGTACCCCGGTGCAGCTGGGCCCCGTATTTTTGTTTTTATAGGAGTCCAGGGTATTGATTGTCGATTCCCCCCACCCCCCTTTTCTTTTCCTCCCAGTCTGGTCAAGCACTGGAGGGTGTAATTTTGTGGTTCATCGTGAGAGTACCCTGGTGCAGCTGGGCCCCGTCTTTTTGTTTTTAATGGGAGTCCAGGGTATTGGTTGTCGATTTCCCCCCCTCCCCCTCTTTTTGTTCCTCCCAGTCTCATAAGCAGTGGCGGGTGTAATTTTGTGGTTTACCGTGATGGTACCACGGTGCAGCTGGCGCCCCCGCCTTTTTTTCAATAGGAGTCCAGTGTATTGGTTGTTGATCCCCCCCCCCCCCTCATTTTTTTCCGCCCAGTCTGGTCAAGCAGTGGTGGGTGTAATTTTGTGGTTTATCGTGAGAATACCACGGTGCAGCTGGCCCCCGTTTTTTTGTTTTGAAGAGGAGTCCAGGGAATTGGTCGTCGATTGTCTGAAACAAAGCCCCCCCCCCCCCCCTGTTTTTCTCCGCCAAGTCTGGTCAAGAGTGGAGGGTGTAATTTTGTGGTTTATCGTGAGAGTACCACGGTGCAGCTGGTCCCCGTTTTTTTGTTTTGAAGAGGAATCCAGGGTATCGGTCGTCGATCGTCTGAAACAAAGCTTCCCCCCCCCGTTCTTTCCTCCCAGTCTGGTCAAACAGTGGAGGGTGTAATTTTGTGGTTTATCGTGAGGGTACCACGGTGCAGCTGGTCCCGTTTTTTAGTTTTGAATAGGAGTGCAGGGTATTGGTTGTCGATTCCTAACCCCCCCCCCCCCCCCCGTGCTTTTCCTCCCAGTATGGTCAAGCAGTGGAGGGTGCAAGTTTGAGATTTGTCGTGAGCATACCACGGTGCAGCTGGCCCCTGTTTTTTTTTTTTTGTAGGTGTAAAGATTATTTTGTTGCCGAGCGTCAAAACAGAAGCCCACCCACCCCGCGCCTCCGGTTGTTTCCTCGCAGTCTCCTTGAGCAGTGGCCGGTGTAATTTTGAGTTTCGTTGTGAGAGTACCCCGTTGTAGCTGGCCCCAGCTCACTACGTGTTCTTTTCTTCGTGCAGGTTCATAGAGCATACGGGGTATTCGATATTGACAAGCGAGAGTACTCCCTGTCGTGGTTTGTTGTCCCATCAAACCACAGTAATATATCGGCTAATAAGCCCCTCCAGTATCAGAAATTATTTCCCTCGGGAACGTATGCATTTCAGCTTGTGACACGTGTGGGTTTCAATTAGAACATATCGTGGCTGAATCCGATACAGGAGCCTCGAAGTCCTATTTGAAGTCGTTGAGCTGGGTCATCGTGGCGCGGAAGTATGTTTATTACGATCTCCAGTAAGTACTATGCGTCGTCGAATCGCGAACACATCCTGTGAAACGCAGATGTTAACAGGTCCAGTGACGTCATGAGTACCCTTCGTATTCATTTCCACTTGCTTAATATATTTACGCAAGCACCCGACGCCATGCCCCCCATCAAACACCGAGTAGCACAAAGCGCGGGTAAAGGAGCACTTTCAGGTAAAAGCTCGGCAACCTACTGCTCTGTTGCAAACGAATAACGGAAAACAAGGAGTAGGCGGAAGGCTCTCTGGCGTCCTCTTCATTACAAGAAACGAACATGTACCCTCGATATATCATAGTATAAAAAAACTGCTGGCGCATCCATGTTGGGGGAAAGAGCGCTTTTCATTCGTACGCTCGATAATCGCAGGCACTCCTATAAAAATGCAAGGAGGCAGCTTTACCAAGGCCCTTCAGAGACAACTTACAACATTACACACTCCATTCGTTTATGAGGCTGGGAGGAAGCCGAAAGGGGCAGGGGGGGGGGTGGGGCGGCGGGGGTTGAAATCGTGCATGGTCGAAGTCGTATGACCATAGACCCGCGGAGGGAAATGGTACGGGAGGGGGGGGCTACGTTTCTGACGATGGACAACACCACCTTGCACTCTTATTGAAGAAAAAAACGGGGGCCAGCTGCACCGGGGTACTCTCACGAAAATGAACAAACTTACACCCTCCACTGCTCCATCTGACTGGAAGGAAAAAAATGGAGGGGGGGGCTTTGTTTCAGATGATCGACAACCAATACCCTGAATTGCTATATATACCTATATCCTTGATGAGGACACACAACCCGTAATACGCGCGATCGGAGTATCACACACAGCTTGCAAATATGAGTTTCGACAAAATATTCGATCTCACAGCTGGAGTGTATTTTCATTTTTATAAGATAAAAATGGGGGGGGCAGCTGCACCGACGTACTCTCACGATAAACCACAAAATTGCACCCTTCACTACTTGACCAGACTGGGGGAAAAAACTCTGGGGGGGCGGGGGGGGGGGTCGACAACTAATACCCTGGACTCCTCTTGAAAAAAGGGGGGGGGCGCCAGCACTATCACGATAAACCACAAAATTACACCCTCCACTGCTTGACCAGACTGGGAGGAAAAAACGAGAGGGGGGGGCTTTGTTTCAGACGATCGACGACCAGTACCCTGGACTCCTCTTCAAAACAAAAAAGCGGGGCCAGCTCTACCGTGGTACTCGCACGATAAACCACAAAATTGCATCAACCACCCGCTTGACCAGACTGGGAGGGAAAAAACGGGGGGGGCGAGGCTGGGGACGACAATCAATACGCTGGACTCCTATTAGAAAAAAAGGGTGGGGGCGCCGGCTGCACCGTGGTAGTATCACGGTAAACCACAAAATTACACCCGCCACGGCTTGATCAGACTTGGACGGAAAAAAACGAGGGCGGGGGGTGGGTTCGTTACGGACGATGGACAAACAACTCCATTCACTCTATTCGAATATAAAAGAAGGGGGCAATCTGCACCGTGTTACTCTCACGCAAAACTGCGAATTTACACCCTTCACTGCTTCGTCAGGCAGGATTTGAAAAAAAGAGAAGGAGGGGGTTCGTTTCTGACGCTCGGCGGCCAACACCCTGCACTCCTATTCAAAAAAAAGGGGGGGGGCGGCTGCACCGGGGTACTCTCACGATAAAACACACGATAATATACCAACCAAGATAGGGAGGGGTGGGGCTTTTGTTTCTGACGCTCGACAAACAATAATAACTGGGGGGGGGGGCGTATAGGCAGCTGTCTTCGAACTCGCGACCTGGAATTAGAAAAACCACGCCGTCAGATGTACGTATCGAATTAAACAACCAAAGCCTCCCCCCCCCCTCCCGCCTCAGTATTTATAAGCCCATGTCATCAGACGTTCATCACGGTTGGCACTCGTCCTTTCTCTGGCCCAACGCTCACCCGTTGACGACCATCACGTCCATCTCCAATAGTTTATACTCGGCACACCTCCCATCCTTCACACGCCATTCCCACCCTCCTTGTACCGCACAATCGCCCCCGCCGTACAACGCTCGGATGCCGACAAACTCTCTACCTACGCATTATACAACGCGTAGTAATCTAGGCGTTCCTGAGAATATTCTACTTCGGGCGGAATTGTCTGTTGTTGGCTAAGAGCGAAGTGGTCGCCGCTCGCGTGGGAGTTTCGCCGCTTCGCATGAGTTTGGCGGCTGGGCCTGACGGTTAGACCGCACTCTTGTACGCAGGCGGCAAAACCCCGCCCGTCGCCAGTAGGATTCGCCCCTTTTCTGTCTTGCAGTCTTCTTCCGCCGCGACCACTTTGGTTTGCTCATGTCGGCAGAAGTTTTACAGTTGGAAGCGGGCGACGATCAGGTCTGTCCGGCCTGCGAACCCTACACTGAGGGGCCTCCACAGAATGCCCCACGTTGACACGAGGATGCCGAACGACTGTTCGATCTTCACCCGCAGCTGGCTCAGGTGGAAGTTGAAGAGTCCTGGTCCTTTGGCAAGCTTTTCCCGGGGTACGGCGTGAGCAACTTCTCGCTGATTGGGTACGCCGCATCCCCGATGATGTGGTACCCGTCTGAGAGGCGCATAATTGCCTTTGCCAGAGAAGATCGGGTCCATGCCGACCAATCGTTCGCAGCCCCCGGAGCGATGATCGAGACGCTGCAGAAGCGATAGTTGGCATCGCACGTCGCCTGTACGTTAAAGCCGAATCCCGTCTTGCTGCTTGAGAAGTACGATACGGTGTGGGAGCTCTTTGCAGGCGGCGCTTTCATCTTGATCAACAAACCATCTGTGGCAGACACAACATGGTCGATTCGGTTGGTGCTCTTGGCTTGGTGTGTGGACGAACAAGAACAGGGCCGGGGAGGCGTACTTCAGAGGCGGTCACATCAAGACCCCAGAACCAAGGTTCCTCACGAAGAAATAAGCAGGCCTGCCTTCGGAAAACAACTCTATAGACTTCCCTCTGGTACGTACAGCTTGCATATCTACGCCATAAACTACTGCTGCTGTGACAGGTTGCTGTTGTAGTACACGTACCCTCACCTCGAATCCCGCGGCAAAAAAATCGGCACTCTTCGTCTGTCTGCGGAAAGAAGAACGGGCCGACTTCAGGGGTGTTGTTGATCGCGTCGACGACCTTCCCCATGATGGTGAAAACCGTGGACTGTGAAATGCCTAACCTCGGTGCGATATCCAGGTAGGAACCCCCCGCCAGCATTCGCAGGCCTATCGCCAGCCGGATTTCCACCTCGATAGCTCCATGCTTCGCGCAACGCAGTCCTGGGTAAGAGCAAAAACGATAGAATGTTGGTGTCCACCTCGACCGAGCTCCAACCCCATCCAGTACAGCAGCATTGCTCATCCCGTTGCTGTGCCTGTCGCAACGCGCGCCTGTCTGCCGCAACGCAAGCCTGCCTGCCGCAATGCACTACCCTTGCATTGCCTAACGCGACTACTACTGTTGCAGTGCTACTGTATGCACAGACAGCTGCCATAACCCTAACACATAGCTCCCTCCGTAAACGACGAAAGATACACCCACGTACTCATATACCAGGTACCTGGTGCCGGTATATCGTACTCGTAGGTAGCACGTACTCGTAGTCGTTCCATGTGCCAGGATTTTGTGGAAGATTGATTTCACAGCTGATGTTTCATTACTTCGCATATGTACAGGTGGTTTTTTGTTCATGAGTACATACCGCCTTGCAGCAGCACGAGTTGCCGTGCAACGTACCGGGCATACAAACTATCATTTACAGGGGGTATGGTAGATGGGAGATGCTCCAAGCGAGTGCTGAGCCTTACAACGTAGCTGGGCTGCAGAGGGTACAGCCCTGGGATGCGAAGAAAAACTACGTACTCGTATATCAGGTACCTGGTGCCGGTATCACGTACTCGTAGGTAGCACGTACTCGTAGTCGTACCATGTGTCCTATGGCCGGGAATTTGTGGAAGATCGATCTCACAGCTGATGTTTTATTACTTTGCTCATGTACAGGTGGTTTTTTGTTCATGAGTACATACCGCCTTGCAGCAGCACGAGTTGCCGTGCAACGTACCAGGCATACAAACTATTATATACAAAGGATATGGTAGATGGGAGATGCTCCAAGCGAGTGCTGAACCTTGCAACGTAGCTGGGCTGCAGAGGGTACAGCCTTTGGATGCGAAGACAAACTACGTAGTCGTATACCAGGTACCAGGGTACATCACATGATACTCACATCCAAAGCGCTCATTCTTTTGGATAGCTGGACGAAGCAGGTCAGCGAGCTTCACGAAGCTCGCCTCGGACATTCGAACAGTCCTGCGGAGAGCCTTGCGCCGACGTAGATCTTCTCTGAACTCTGGCCATGTCATACCGTGCGGCTCGTAGATAGGCGCCCGTGTCTTGGGAGCATAGAGTGTAGCTCCTGCTGTCAGGAGCATGCCGAACACGACGAGGACACCAGCGATAGCCTTCTGTTTCTGCGCCTCGTGTCTGGATAATTGGGAAGGCTGAATCGTTGCTTCGTCCGACTCGAGGATGAATCCTCCGGAGGCCCAGGCCGCTTCCTTCCATCGGCCATAATGTTGGACCACCCTGGTCAACGTTTGAAGCTACCCGATGATCCCAGCGTTGAGCCACGGGCCTTGTCGGAGCACTGCCTTCGAAGTATGGAAATCGACGACAGGATTTCCTAATTTGTGATCGTTAACTTTTCCATATTTTTAGGGCTGAAGAATTTCCTAAATTATGACAGAACGCCTCCGTATTTTAAGACAAATTTCACAAATATGGAAATTAAGGAAAATTAGGACAAGAAAAGGTCTCCGATAAGAACGGCCCTAATAGTGGAAAAAATGAAAAATTGGACTTGCGACCACCATTATGTTTTTTAGGCGCCACAGCTGGGGTACGCTATGGTATGATATGTGTTACAGAAGAACACTTACTAGTTGTAGACGTATGTGTAGTTCCCTATGAGTGCATCAGTGTATGCAGTATGCCAATCGCAGTAATTGGAAATGCGTTGACAATTGTCTTTTTTTTACCAGTGAATGTGCTGTTTTCTCGCCCCTTTTGAGGCGGTATTTACCCGGGAATTACCCGTACCCGGGACTTCTGTGACTTCTGTACAACTCTACCCGTACCCGGAACGTCTGTGAGTTCTGTACGACATTCACACCCGTACCCGAACGTTATATTTTCGTTCTGTCTATAGGGTACACACAAAACCATACCCGGGGTATTTACCCCGGGTATTACCGTCCAAAGAACTTCTGTAACTTCTGTAGGACACTCATACCCGTACCCAGAACTTGAGGAAGTTCTGTACGCCTGTGCCACAAAGACCCGGGGTATGGGTACAGCATGTTCATACCTGCCCGGAACTTTTGGAATTTCTGTACGCCCGTGCCACAATACCCGGAAGTTCTGGAAATTCATACCCGTACCAAACTTCTGGAAGTTCTGTAAGACTTTCGTGCCCGTACCCGAAACCTCTGTGAGTTTTGCAAGACCCGTGCATTAATACCCGGGGTACGGCTGCATCATGTTTTGTACCCGCCCGGAAGTTTTGTGAGTTCTGTATGCCTGTGCCACAATACCCGGAACGTCTGGAAGTTCTGTAACACGTCCATACCCGTACCCGAAACTTCTGGAAGTTCTGTGAGACCCCCAGACCCTTACCCGGAATGCTACATAACTCAAGCGTCAAAAAATATTTTTTTTCAACATCTTTGTCACGTGTTTGCGACAAAATCATTCCATCATTCACTACGAGGACCGGGCGTTTGTCACTTTTTTTGGAAATATGAACCCTTTCATCTTGTTTGTTTGGAGGACGGCGTCCTGTCTTTCCCCTACCGTACTCATGAGCTGGTACTCGTAGCACTCACTGGCGTAGGCACATGAACATCATAAGCCAAGTCCACAGCAAAATACACCCAGGCCAAATGGCAGCTACCATTCATCGTTACATATATGTATACTCGTACGTACAATTGTCATTCTTTTTTTGTTCGGGCATTTCTCTTCGTGCTCGCACCTTTGTCCGAAACGTCTGATGGGGTGGGCAAATTCGACCGTGGAGGTCACGATCCCGGAGGTTTGGTCGCGATCCGTGCAGTGTGTCGCGTGGCAAGCCTTTAAAACTTTTTTGGCCTTGGGCACACTTGAATCAAATCCCCGGGTTTCCGCAACATCCCCGGGGATCGGGTTTCTGCGTCCCCTATCCCCGTGTACGCACGTAATATTTGGATGCAAACCGGGTTTTTCTGCTCGTAGAGGGTACACGTACATTTCCCTATTTTTGCACAGAGCACCACGCTCCGATCCTGCCGCCCAGCAGCAGTCCAGCCCCCTCGCAGCAGCAGCCTGCAACTCTATGCGCGTGTGGCTGCTGTTGTGGTAGTTAATTGCTTTGATCGGAGCCTGCAATGCCCTACCCGCCTATACGCCACTACCTCTCGCTGCTGCTGCTTCTGCTGCTTCTGTCAAGTGACATGCCGGCGTAAAGTGTAAGGATCGTTTGAATATCACGCTCAAACGGTCCTTATATGTATGTGCATGTTGGTGTGCTTCTTATATGATATCGTACCATACCAAGAAAGCACAACGCTACAACTCTGCCGCACAGCAGCAGCGGTAGGCAGGCAACGCCATTTATGTAAGATCGCAGATGACAGACAGCAGACAACATGCGGAGAACACAACGCTAGCCTGCAATGCTCTACCCGCCTCTACGCCACTACCTCTCGCTGCTGCTGCTACTGCTGCTTCTGCCAAGTGTCAAGTGACATGCCGGCGTAAAGTGTAAGGATCGTTTGAATATCATATTAGTACTCAAACGATTCTTATTTTCATGTTCATGTTGATGTGCTTCGTATATGATATCGTACCATACCAAGAGAGCACAACGTTACAACTCTACCCGACAGCAGCAGCGGTAGGCAACACTATTTATGTAAATCGCAGATGACAGACAGCAGACAACATGCGGAGAGCACAACGCTACAACCCTGCCGCACAGCAGCAGCGGTAGGTGACACCATTTATGTGCGCTTGGCGTGTCCTCGCTATGGTGCGGCGATTGCTTGTGTCGGAGCCTGTCATAATTTGTCGCCCGACCATACCACACGTCTCTGCTGTGCTGCCGCTCTGGGTGCGCGCGTCCATTGATGCGAAAACATAGGGACCTTTGTAATAGCAATAATTTAGATACCAACCCATCCTTATACATTTACGTCCACAGAGGCAGTTCTTTAACGAGTATTTTTTCTGTGGTTTTTGAGAAGATCGCAGATGGCAGACAGCAGACAACGTGCGGAGAGCAAAACACTACAGGTAGGACCATGTGTGCGTGCGCTTGCTGTATCCTCTCTTTACGGCGTCGAGGTGCTTTTTTTGTCATGGCATATGTGACGTGGTGTTGTCCTTTTGCTCCCTCGTTCTCAATACGTGCCGCATCCCACTCCACACGTGCCCTTTCTCGCTTCCTGGCGATCCCTAAGCTGGAGTTCGAATTGTGACGCTCTTCTCGAAATCATACATATCATACGGTGTAAAAGTTTTTTGTTTCATCAAGTGGTGCTGTGTGTATTTTCTCAAGAACAGATCGGTCGTGGGCACGTCTGTATCGAATACACCCAAAAAGTGCTAAAAGTACTGCTATTGAGTATACCCAAGGAGTACTGTGCGGGTAAAATGCGAATTCATTATTTTTCTGGGCAATTTTTTTTTACGATGTACCAAAAAAAATGGTAATTGCGTCCGGTAGTGGAAATAATGTGTCCTTGCGCCACTCTTCTAGGCATTTACTTCCCGGAGGGGAACCTTGTATAGTAGTATCATTATTACTGTTGACGAGGTTTTATTACTGTTGTATTGTTTAATATGTTATTAAAACTGACGAATCATAATAACTTACAAGGGTGTGTTCGGTACGGTACCGGTATACTCGGTACCGGTATGGATGTCGCACGGAACTTACCGAAGTGTCCGGTACCGGTATTGACGTACCGAACTTACCGAAGTGTCCGGTACCGGCATTGGAGGTGTACCGAACTTACCGAAGTGTCCGGCATCGGTACGAAAGTATGTACCGGTACCGACGGTACCGGTATTGATGTCATACCGAACTTACCGAAGTTTCCGGTACCGGTGTTGATGTCGTACCGAACTTGCCGAAGTTTCCGGTACCGGTATTGATGTCGTACCGAACTTACCGAAGTTTCCGGTGCCGGTATTTTCTCGTACCGAACTTACCAAAGTTTCTGGTACCGGTATTGATGCCGTACCGAACTTACCGAAGTTTCCGGTACCGGTATTGATGTCGTACCGAACTTACCGAAGTTTCCGGTGCCGGTATTATGTCGTATCGAACTTACCAAAGTTTCCGGTACCGGTATTGATGTCGTACCGAACTTACCGAAGCGTCCGGTACCGATACGAAAGGCTGTACCGGTACCGATACCGGTACCGGCACACACTTGAATACATATACCGGCAGTACCGGTGGTATATACCGCCGACAAAATACCGACGCACACTTGCCCTTAGGTACATAAACTGGAGTTGAACTGGCGGTACATGTACAGAGAAAATCCGGTATTGGCCGGGGGTACCCGCTGAGGTATGTAATTGAAGTGAGTTATTATTGGTTCTTATATTTTCAATATTTTTCTCTTAGCTGATATTTGTCTTGATATGCTGTTCAAAAGGTAAGGTACCCTTTGGATTATCAGCAGTGCGCCGTCTTCTCGTCGATCGTTTCGGCGTACATGCCAATCGAGTACATAAACGAGGCTTCACGCGTCCCTTCCCTCAGAAAACCGACCGGCACCGGGAAACCATCGACGGCTTTGGTCGTCTCCGCCGGCAACTCGGACACGTCTCCCGTGAGCGAGTTGTACACAGGAGCAGGCAAAATCACCGGCACGGCTTTCTTTTCCGCATCCACGTCGATAACTTCTGCCGCCGGCGCTGGTGTGTGCGGGAGCTGGCCACCTCATTCTGGGAAGTTGCGTCGTTGCTCATGCGTGCTCTCGGTATACCGAGCGTACTGGAAGATGCTTAAGGACCGGGGTGTATGTGGCTTGGAATGCTGCCTGGACCCATAGCTCCAAAGGATGACGTCACAATGTGGTGGAATTGGGTTGATATCGTGCCAAACGTACCGAAGTGTCCGGTTCCGGGTTGGTGTTGTGTCGATCTTACCGAAGTGTCCGGTACCGGCACCGATGTTGTACCTACGTGCATACCGGTACCGCCGTTACCGGTATTGTTGTCGTGCCGAACTTACCGAAGTGTCCGGTACCGGTATTGATGTCGTACCGAACGTACCGTAGTGTCCGGTACCGGTATCGATGTCGTACCGAACTCACCGAAGTTTCCGGTACCGGTATTGATAGCGTACCGAACTTACCGAATTGTCCGGTACCGGTATTGACGTCGTACCGAACTTACTGAATTGTCCGGTACCGGTACGAAAGTCTGTACCGGCACCGCCGGTACCGGTATTGATGTCGTACCGAATTTACCCAAGTTTCCGGTACCGATATTGATGTACCGAATTTACCCAAGTTTCCGGTACCGATATTGGTGTCGTACCGAACTTCCAGAAAATTACGATACCGGTATTGACGCCGTACCGAACTTCTCGAAGTGTCCGGTACCGGTAATACCGCCGGTATATACCGCCGGTACGCCTCGGTATGTACCGTACCGAACACACCCTTGATAACTTACTATACATATTGGGATAATGTGCTCATATGATACGAGCAACTACCATTATTATTAGTACCACCACCGTCGTTACTATGATACTGATCAGGTTTTATTAACGCTACTGATAACAACTGCTGCTGTACACATATGTGTTTAATATGTTGTTATTGACGCTGACGAATCCAAACAAATTACCTGGTACTGCCTTGGACAAAGCACGTACAGCAGCTATCGTTCTTAGTATTGATCACTTTCTGTAAGGTAACATTTTGTTAATTTTCACCCTCGCAACACCCTTAGAATCCATATGAATATGTATTTAAAGGATGGTACATCTGTAAAACGAGCGGCCGGTGTATCACGTAGCTTGCAAAGATGAGTATCGACCCTAAATTTACAAAAAATTATCTAACTCACAGCTGACGGGTTCCAATTTTTTTTTTATAATATAGATCAACGCAACCTTGCGAGAGGAGAACCACGGTTGTCCCTGGGCATGTGGATTTGCCAGGGTTTTCCTATTGATAACCCAGGCCGGAAGACCAGTACCTCATGCCAAAGGAAACAGAGAGCGAGCGTCATCAGGGCGCCTATTTTGCAGTAAAAATTGAGTGATAAAAAATGGACGAATTGTGGATTCTCAACCGGCAAAAAAAAACTGTAGGGTTTTTCTTGTTGCTAATAGAGAGGAGCTCTCTCTCATGGAGCATCAGCGCCTTAGTCCACGGCGCTGTTTCGTCCATTGCCGTTTCGGTGAAACGCCGTTTCAGTGAAACGCCACACAAGGAGTGCCTCCAGACGTCCATTTTTTTTTTTTTGCGCAAAACGCTTGGAGTGTATGCATCATATCGACACGGATCTCACACGTCGGCTATTATTTCGGCTCTGGTATTCAACCCTCGAGGCCTCATGGTCCACACCCGCAGGCCCCATGTTCGCAATACAAAACATGCGGAGCGTAACTTCCCACTATCGGGGGAGGGGGCAGCTCATCTGGCATATTCTGGGATTGGCAAGTTTGGCAATACGGGGGGGAGGTGGATAACGTTACTCCCGCCATTTAATCACCCGTACACCCTGCTCCCTATTAGAACCGCCAGCGGAACAAACGGCGGGGAAGATGAGAGTGATAATGGAGAAGGAACAAACGCTATCCTAAAAAGTTGGCCAATGCCTTGCATGCCATTGCATTTAGAGCAAAAGCCAAGGTTAGAGGGGTACTCTCGCCGTCACGTCTTAGAAGAACTACCGATACACCCAAAACATACTAAACTTGGAGCAAACACATCTGACGAGAAACAGCGTTTAAGGTTCAAAACCACGTGAACCGGTTACACTCTGTGAAAACGGAAGCCAACCCGAAAATAGGCGGGGGGGGGTCTGACGACGCGCGTCGTTCTTTGGTTGTGAAAAAATATTACCCCCCGCATTCTATCAAGATCAAACTATGGGCGAAATAAACAGAGGGGCGAGGGGGAGGGGGGCGTAGGCGCGGCGTCCTCTGTTTGCGAGATATAGGTACACCTTGCCCTCTATCAAGCCCAAACTGTAAGGCAAACAAGAAGAGGGGAACTATTCGGCGTCCTCTTTGAATATAAATATCTATACCCTATACTCGATCTGGGTCAAGCTGCACGAAAAGAAACGGACCGGGGGACCAAACCGCTGTGCTGTCTTCTGTATATTTAACAAACTAAACCCCGTGCTCTGTCGAGCTCAACCTGCAAGTCAAAACAAACGGAGGCGGGAGGTCATTATTACGCCGTACTCTCTCGCTATGTAATAGAAACTACATCCTACACTTTATAATAATCAAGTTCGAACTGCATTTGAACACAAAAGGAGAGGGAGGGCGTGGCCAAACCTTGGTCTTTTCTCGTTATAGAGCAGAAAATACACCCTGCACTCTATACAACTAAAAGAGAAACAAACGAAAGCTGTTCGAGAGGGTGGCCAAACCGACGTACTTTCCCGATGCAGAACAAGAAATGCAGGCTGTGCACTCTATTCAACTCACGCTGTCAGCGAAACAAAAATGAGGGGGGGGGGGCAGCTAGCTATGCGTGGCGCCCTCTAGTTAAGACAGCAACATAAAAACACTGTACAAAAGTACAAGCTCCAAACAAAAACAAAGGGATGGGGAGCGAGGGAGGGCTGGGTGCCAAACCATTGTACTTTTGTATATAGAACTCGAACCGCACCCTGTACTTTATCAAGCTACAATCTTTAATCGCAACCCAAACTACGGGGTAGCATGAGGGCAGCTGTGCGTGGCGGCTCACGGTCATAAGAATCCAAATACCGCCTGCCCTTTATCAACCCCAAGCTGCAACTGAGCACAAAAGGAGAGGGAGGGGGGGAAGGGAACACCGTGTTGTTCGTAACACCGAACCTCGCCGCGACATCCAGGTAGAACTCCCCAGCAAGCAGTCGCAGGCCCATCGCCAATTGAATTTTCACCTCAATAACGCCGGTTGTCGAGCAACGCATTCCTGGGTGAGAGAATACGCGGAAGCAGGAAAAACAAATGATGTTAGCGCCGACACACCGCCGACAGTGTCACTCCCGCTAGTGTACCTGATCGCACTGCTGTTAACCCCTTTGAGACCCATCGATGCATCGACCAATGAGACCGCGATTTCCAAGGCTTTTCACGGGTCATGACCCGTGGTTTCAAAATCACGCGGGTCGGCTCGGGTCAAGAGGTTTCAAAATCTCGCGGGTCGGTCGGGTCGGGTCAAGATGTTTTCAAGATCCCGCGGGTCGGGTCGGGTCATGACCCGCGAGATACGGGTCACTCGCCGGTCAAGCCATAATGACCCGCGAGTTGTTTTCGGCTGACCCGCGGGTCAAACCCGCGGATCTGGCCCGCGTATTCGCCTTTTATACTTTTTTCAGCTGAGGGCCATTGCCATGCAGGCGCCCCGCGGGTCCGACCCGCGGATCCGTAAATCATACAAAACTCACCAGTTCCTGCCTCTCTCGTGCCGATGCTCCGATCATATGTCATCGCAGCGTGTAGAACAATCACCAGGCAGTACCGCTAGCTACTCGTACCAAGGCGTGCAGCACCAGCAGCACTGGCAGCAGCAAGCACCAGCAGCAGACCCCGGACTCTCGCGGATCGCAGCTCCTGTGACAGATCCACCGCCCCAGTTGTGAACTTGCTGCCGGAGGCGACTCAGCTAGGCTGCTTGCCGGGGCTGGAGACTGCATATAGATGGAAGATATATACAGTAATAGTAGCTATAATAGCTCGAGAATTATCATACCAGTACGAAATGTGACCAAACGTAAAAAAGCAAGAGCAGTCAGTCGTCGAAGCAGCAGCAGCAGCACAGCGGCAGCAGCAAGTACCTGCAGCAGACAACGCAATCTGGCTGATCGCAGCCCCTGCTGACAGATGTACCGCCCCATTTGTGGGCTTGCTGCCGGAGGCGGCTCAACTAGGCTGCTTGCCGGGGCCGGACACTGCATAGATAACTAGCTCACTCGTCGGGTCGCTCGTCGAGTCGACCCGGTGGTCTAGCGCGACGGGCGTGGCTAATTGCCCATGCGTGCGGGTTGCGGTTTATTTCTCCTTTTTCGCGCGCACACCACAAAATGCTGCAGCAAACAATATCGGTAGAAATAACCATAGAAACGACATCCTGGGAAAAGTACGAGGGACCAAGGACCAACCAACCGACCGCGGTATACGTGCTTTGACCCGTGACTTTTCGACTCTGACCCGTAAGAAATGTCACGGGTCAAGTCGACCTGACCCGCATGAAACCTGCATCTCGCGGTTTACCCGAATTGTGGCGGGTCAGGTCGGGTCGGGTTAGGAGGTTTTCAAAATCGGTTTTCAAATCTCGCGGGTCGGGTCGGGTCGGTGTTAAATTAAAGGTGGGGGACACAGGGTGCCCCCTGCAGGTCTGCCAATTGAGCAGGTCCTCGGAGAGTACTCACTTTCGTTCCTTCGTAGAGATGTAGCTTCATTCGTTTCCACCAGAGCCCGGGATAGCTTCTGAGATCGGAGGCGCGTGCCTCCGATCTAATTCCTAACTTCCCCGAATATAAACCGCCAACCTTATCATACGAAACCCATCCAAATGATCTCAAATTCAGATACCTACCGGCCTTTCGAGGCCGTATCTTAACATCGGGTCAAGGCATCTTAAAATTCTCGCGGATCGGGTCGGGTCGGGGCGGGTCGGGTCGGGTCGGGTCGGGTCGGGTCGGGTCAAGACGTCTCGAAATTCTGACGGGTCGGGTCGAGTCAGCTGACCCTGAGCTGACCCGACCCGACCCGCGAGATTTGACCCGACCCGTGAAAATCCCTGGCGATTTCGATATTACCGAGAGTCCAGGAAGAGCATGCAGCAGTTCGAGGATAAACAAGCGGGATGCATGTAGAACACTCCGTTCCATTGCAAATACTGCTGCCCTCCCCACCCTCTGCCCTATGCTATATATGAACGATACTGGACTCGTCGTTTTTTTTCTGTGGTGTTCGTACCCTGATCACTGCAGTTCGGTTCCTGATGCACAGGAACTTATTACCTTCGACCTTACATGGTATATACCGGTATCGTGTACTGCTATCCGTAGCTACGGAGTAGCTGTACGGCGGTAGTATACACCCAAACAGCTCTATTAATACCAGATGCTGCTGCTGGTAGGTGGTACGAGTAGTGCTGTTCCAGGTGTCTATATTTTTTTATTTTTTTAGTGTGATCGTACTTGCAGCGACCCTGGTACCTACCTGGTAGACGATACGCAAGCTGTAGGTCCGTCCTTCTTGACAGATATTAGGCTATATGACAGATGCCCAATGCTAATGTCGACCAAGTGTCTGTGTCTGGGTAAGCATGCAAGCAAAGGCGGCGCCGATGCCCTTGTGACCTTGAGTCGGAAACACCAAAGGCGTACGAGGACAGGTGGAATCATAACATTTAATTTTTTCACCTGCCAAAGTGCTACAGCAGTAGTTTTCCAGAGCTGCGCGTAGGACATCAGCGAACTTGACGAAGCTCGCCTCAGACATCCGCGAAGTCCTCCGGAAAGCTTTTCACCGACGGAGATCTTCTCTGACCTGTGCCCATGAGCCACGGTCCGGCTCATAAAGTTTACCACGTGTGTTGGGAGCATGGCGTGTAGCTCCTCCTCTAACCAACAGCATGCCTAGCACGACGAGTTCATGTTCCGCCGCCTGTCGTCACAGGGAAGTTTGGCTGACTGAATCGTTGTCTAGTTCGACTCGGAGAATCGCCCCCCGGAGGCGCAGACCGCTTGCTTCTACCGTCCATTACGTTCAACCTCCCTTGTCAACGTTTGAAGTTGTCCCTACGCTCTGACGTGGAGACACGGCGCCCGTTGCAGACCTCTGTCCCCTGGCGTGAAAATCGTGAAATATGGCCCAGATGTCGTTTTTTTTGGAAATCGTAGCCAACTGTTTTTCTGGGTTCTGTTAAATTTCCAAAAAAGAGACAGACGCCTCCGTATTTCGAAATTTGGAAATTTGGTTTGTCGATAAGAATGACCCTTGGACCTACTATCACGAAAAGTTTTGGGCGATTCGAATGTTTGCGTATAAAAAAAAACACCAAAAACTCTTCCATCAGGCTTGAAAAAGGCCAGAGTCGCCCCGGCATGCATTTGGCTGAGTTTGCGATAAAAATACCACAAAAAAAACACAAATAAAATAAAAAACGTGCCATAGGGTGATGTGTACAGAATCCACGCACAGCAGCATCGATCTCCCGCAACAGCAAACGCAGAACACGTTTGGAACACGCGTACGAGAGAGTGAGATGCAGCACAGCAGCAGCAGCACCGCAGAAGCAGCACCGCAGCCGCCGCAGCAGCAGCAGCAGCGGTGGGGCGGGGGTGGAGGTGGCGATGGCCCCGCCAGATGAGTTGCGGCGCAGCAGCTCGGCCTGGCTCGATCACCACGATCATCACCACAACAGAACAGCCAGTTTTTATTTTTTTGTTTAGAAATACGTTCCGAAAAAGACACCGACTGCAGCCGCAGCACAACAGCCGCCGCACAGCAGCAGCAGCAGCAGTAGCGGCGGCGGCGGCGGCCATGCGGCGTGGGTGGCGGTGGAGGCTTCGGCGACAGCGTTGTGGTATAGCGACGGTGGTTCACAAAATTAGCACCGAATACGACATTACGCAGCAGCAGAGAACGAGGTCACATCGTAAAGAGCGCGGGAGCGCTGGCTCACTAGCACCTACCCCTGAGGTTGCGCGTACGCGCCATGCTTCCCCAGCTACTCTTTGGTGCCTCCGCATCACTGTTGGGTTGTGTCTACCGCTGCACAGCGCACAGCAAGCAGTGTCTGCTGTGTGTTGCCGTGTGGGTTGTGCCCTCGTGCCCTCTGATTGTTGTGCCGTTGTGCCTGGAGAGCGACGGTGTTGGTAGGCCAATCGTATGAGCTGGTCGACATTGATGGAAGTTATGCAAATTCACTCTAGATCGTTCACTCTAATCGGAATTTACATGCCGTTTTGGGACAATTCTTCGTTCAAAGTTCGCTCTGCGATTTTCTTCATAGAAATTTTATATTGAAATCTTTTAACGCAAACTCTCTATTGTTGAAGTGTTTGCGCTCTTTTAAATTTTGACTATAACGTCCATTTATATTCCCCGGTTACCGACAGTTCGCAAAAACAATTTTCAAATTTACGAAAATTTGCTGCTACGTATGTAAATTTGAAAGGCAAAATTACATCGAGCCACAAAATATGCGTAAGAGCCGAATTAGACAACGACCACGTTATACGGTTGGTCAACTTCTCCCCCGCCCTTTAATCACCTTTGTGGTTGGTCAAGTACACCCGAGCAAGAAAACACGTTGGCTTGTGACTCATTGCCGCGCAGCATCGCTTGACCTTCGTGCAAGACGGTGCGTGCCGACACGGCCCTCGTCTGCGTGATAGGCGTTCGGCCGAGCTACGCCATGGTGGGGGGGAGGGCTGGTGATGTGGCGGTGGTGGATTCCCTGCGCATTTGTACCTTTTTTGTTCGTTGACCTTGCCGTTTGCGGGACCCATCGCAGTAGCAGCAGCAGCATGCTGCAGCTCGGTACACACAGAATTGTTGCTTCCAGCAGATAGATTACCTCGGCCCGCTCCGACGAAACAGACAGGAGAAATAAGAGACAGCTAGCTGTAGTCGCCGGATACAGCTCCTCTGAGGATCAGAGACTCTCCCGTCTTTCTGTCTGGTGCTTCTTCTTTTCCTGCCTCTGTCTCTTCTTATTGTGGAGTGTATCTGAAGCCGCATTTTTGCCGTGAGCTCTTCTATTGTAACCAATGTACCAGCACCAGGTACCATGGTACCCGGTACCTGGTATAAAATACGTTTACTCACCGATTGTACGACTTACCGCAGGATATACATGATAAACTGATGTATTATTTCCAAAACCGTGACATTTATCCCCTCAAAATAATGTATAGTTTCCAGGCACATATTGAGCTGCCCCCCCCCGCCCCCGCCCCCCCCCCCGCCCAACCCCCCCCCCCCCCCGCCCCCAATAATATACTGGTGCCAAAACCGTCAGATTTATCCCCTCGAAAGGATTTATAGCTTACATGCACAAATTGCCCCTTCCCCCCCCCCCCCTCCAAACCCGCTCGCTTTTGATCAAAACCAGGCCCCCTTTCCCTTCACAGCTGTCAGATTTTGTCCCCCTCAGAAACGGGTTTTATAGTTTCCGCGCACAGACTGACTAAAATCATCCTGTTGACCCTGATAGCTACACTGTAGTTGTAAGGGGAGTCGCCGACCTATATCCTTAATGAGGACACACAACTCGTAATGCGCGCGATCGAAGTATCACACACAGCTTGCAAAGATGAGTTTCGACGAAATCTTCGATCTCACAGCTGGAGTGTATTTTAATTTTTATAATAAAATACGAGTACTCGCGTGCGTACATACAGCTTGCTCAGCCTCTTGCTGCGCTGTTTCTGACGGCTTTTTTTTTAGTTGGTAACTATATGCTGGGACGAGAGCGGCAGGGCGTGGGGAAGCGATGAAACGCAGGCCGTGCGGAGAAAAGGTTGCCCGTGCTCTGCGATGTACGTGACTGTGTTGCGGTCGGGTTCCGCGCCTCTGGAGGGCTAGCAACTCATACCCAGAAACACAACAGCGAACGGCAGCAACGATGTTTTCGGTACACAACGCTATATACGAGATTGGTACTTTTTCCAACAGATAGCGTCTGCGAATCATTTTTCATCCGTGCCCATCGGTTCGCTTCCGCGAATATCTCAATTTCAAAACAAATTTCAAAAATTCTGTAGCGCCAGACGGAATAGCTTCATTTTTTTTTTTTTTTACCAACGGTTGTGCTATGTTGAAATTTCGTTTTGCGCTAACACCCCATTTCTAGCGATTACTTTTGTAGTTTTGAGGCTCCAGAAATGGCTGCATGAGAAATAAGGGGCGTCCATTATGGCTTCTGATTTTTGGCAAGTGGTTTTATTTTGATTTGGTAGGTCTTGTTTTCCCGTTTGCCATTATTTTTTTAATTCTGGCACGTACACTGTCGCCGGCGACCTTTGGTCACCACCGCCTCTGCTCCTGTCTCTGCTGCTGCGCTGCTGCTGTGGTGCTGGTGTGTTGGTTTTGATGGTGCTGCTGTTGCTGTCGCGTTTGTGTGAGGAGGAAGCTCTGTCTCGCACACAACAAGCGCGGTATGCTCTAGTGGGTGTGTTCGTGGTTATTTGGTGTGGGTGATGGCTGACGTGTACAGCAGACAGGTATCATACCAGGTACAGAGTAGGCAGTGGTGACATGTGATACATGGTACGAGGTAGTATCCAAAAGTCAAAAGTAAAAAAAAAAAATGCTAGTTCTGAGAGGATGACAGAGCTGTTATTTATGGGCTTAGAAATCACTAAATCCGCTGAGTTCTGCAGAAGACCTAACAATGTGGCCGCCCGGATCTTGGAGGGTAGTTTTTACGCTCTCTCATTGGCCGAGGACTATGTGGTGGTCCGCAGATCGGAATAATAATAAAAAACTAGCGCAGCCGCGTTTCTCGCCCATTTCTGGCCCGTTTTGGGTCCGGGTTGGGATCAGGGTTAGGGTTAGGGTTAGGTGGTGGGTTGGGTCTACGCTCGTACCTCTATTCCGACCAGGAAGTGCTTTCTGCTTGCAAACGCGAACAGCGCACCGCCCCAAAGATCCTGGCGGCTAACTTGCTAGGTGGAGCAGGAAGGGAGGGAAGTGGGGGGAGGGAGGAAGGGAGGAGAGGGAGGGAGGGAGGGACAGAGACTGGTGGGCGATTTGCAAACCAAATACGCGAGGCAAAATAGCCATCGCACCACACGTATAATACATTATACCCGGTACGATTTGTGCTACAATTCCTGCTGTAGTTTCACCCTACACAAAAGGAAAACAAAAAAAAACACAAACCAATACTTTGTTCAAGATAAAACATCCAGCATCGAAAATGTCAGAAAGCAACGAAAGAACAACGAACCTGATGAGCTTAACTGACGCTGCGATGTACTCCAAGTTGGATTTGGACGTCAGATCCAACTGCAGACTGCAGAACGGGCCCTTGTACCCCTTGCTCTTATTCTCGGCGTGCGCGCTCTGGAGGATCCCGATCAGCTCCTTCTTGGCGATACCGTACATCTCCCGGAGAACCTTGTCGAGAGTCTCGAACGACGGGGTGGAAGCTGCGAACATAGCATCCCACTCTGCGATGATCAGCTTGAATCCGATGTCGTCGATGGCTTTCCATGGCCTCCCGTTTTTTCACACCCCAAATGACGTTCTTCCGGTGCAGCCGCTCCGTCTGCTCTCTGGACATGGGCTTGCGCGAGTCTTGCCCGAACAAATCGGCGTCTGCTGTGCAGAAACAAGGAGTACGCCAAGAATACAGCAGCAGCAGCATACACAGCAGAGCAGCAGGTGTTATTAATAGCAGTAGTCGATATGGAGGAGTAGGATATGATACTTTTTGTCGAGAGGAACACACAGAGAGTACACTGTAATCAATACAATTCAGAGTATGACGGCGTGTATTCGCATGTTCCAGTTGATATGTACGCGTAAAGAAGATATCATCCGATGCATCGTAAGATATGGGATACGGAATATTTAATTTTGAGTACAAGTACAAGTCTAACTAACCACTAGCGAGCACGAACTCACTTTTCCCTGCCTCGTGGAGCGCCGCGCCGCGAGCACCCTTCGTTGCGATTGAATTCTTGCTCTCTGCGTCAAAGTCCTTCGCAGCTTGCTGGTGGGATGCGTCCTTGCATCTGCGCAAGTGCTTGATCATAGAACCAGTTCCGGTATTTCCCTTATTGTCGTGCTTGAACACCGCGTTACAGTCCTTCCCATCATTCTTTTTCAGCGTGCACCGCACGTTTTTGCCGTCAAGCGGCGGGAAGAACTTCGCAAAGAACCGCAGATAACAGACGTCCTCGAGCCGTGCAGTTCAGCGACATTCACCTTCGTGCGTTCAGCGTTTTGCCAGAAAGGAAGCCGGCAGTCGTCGAACCAGCAGCAGCACCGGCAGCAGCAGCAGCAGCAGCAGCAGCAAGCCCCGGATCCTCGCGGATCGCAGCCCCTGCTGAGAGATCCACCACCCGCGTTGGGCTTGCTGCCAGACGCGTAGTTATGCTGCTTGCCGGGGCCGAAGACAGCACTGCTAGCTCGCTCGTCGGGGTGGAAGCAGAAGCCATCGGGTCCGAGCTGTCGGGTCGACCCGGGGGTCTAGCGCTACGGGCCCGGCTCTAACTGAGGTTGTGTGGGTTGCGATCTTTCTCATTTTTCGCGCGTACACCGCGTACACCACAAAATGCTGCAATCAATACCGGTACAAAGAACCACAAAACACGACATCCTGGGAAAAGTACGAAGGACCAAGGACCAACCTACCGACCGAGGTGTACATGCCTTGACCGGTGACTTTTCGACTTTGACCCGTGAGAAATGTCACGGGTCAAGTTGACATGACCAGCATGAAACCCGAATCTCGCGGGTCACCCGGATCGTAGTGGGTCGGGTCGGGTCGGGTCAGGAGGATTTCGAAATCTCGCGGGTCAGGTCGGGTCGGGTCAGGAAGTTTTCAAAATCTCGCGGGTCGGGTCGGGTCGGGTCAGGAGGTTTTCAAAATCTCGCGAGTCGGGTCGGGTCGGGTCAAGACGTCTCGAAAATCTCGCGGGTTGGGTCGGGTCGGGTCAGCTGACCCGACCCGACCCGACCCGCGAGATTCGACCCGACCCGTGAAAAGCCCTAATTAATAGCCACAAGTATTTATAAGATATTTCAAAGGTGCGCATGCATTATATTGACAGCGGCAGCAGTACAAAGTTAACGCCACCCCTTCATGCTGGTGCTGGTGCTGTCTTGAATTTGTTGTTGGGCTATGAACCCACGCACGCTTTTACTTTTCCAACCGTGAAACAGCGCAGACCACCGTTATTGGTATCAAAACCCCCCACGACACGCAACACCCCCAACCAAATTTGGCCGTCGGGTTTTTATATGGGTTTCCGTTTGGCTTGCGACTTACACAAGTATGTTTTTCCGAGTTTGCATGTGAAAGCATATACGAATTAATGTAGTATTTATTGATGATATTGCTGTGTTTTGCATGTTCTGTGCCTGGTGATCAAGAGTTAGTGTTTTTGTGAAGTATTGTAATGTTTCATGACTCGTAATCATTGGGTATGGTGTCTAGATGTATGTGGTCGTTTATCATTCAAAAACGACATGTATGCTTTCTTCGATGTGTTTGGTGTAGCTGGTGCTCACTTTTGATCAAAGCTTGTTCATGAACTACTTCGAGTACGATCGCCGCAAATGCCCCCTTTTTGGCTTTTGTTCGCTATAGCTCCAAGTAATCGAAAAAAGAGACAATAAAATGCCGCCACTGTCGACACGAACAGCCCTCCCAACTACGCAAACTATTCTATCATCGCAAAAGCACTTCGTGTTTCACGCCTCCTCCATTGCGAACATACGTTCGCAAAATGATACTGTTGGTCTAAGACAACCAATCATTCATGAATACGCCCATCTCTATTTTGCAATCAACCAGAAGACTACCACCGAAACAAAGATACCCGCAAAATTCAATATGACCAGTGCCACCATCAATACCACATATAATCAGATCAGTACACGTCTACAGGTGCACCTACGTATCCTTTTCTGCCCCACCAGTCCTGCAATCGACGTAATATTTTTTTTTTACATGACGCAGAGCACACACTCTAGGCATACGTACGTCTGCACTCAATGTGTGTTTAAATACACGCACCACAACGCGCGTACGGTAGTGCAAGTTTTGCATCGCAAGGGACACGCCACGATACCACACGTGCTCGCTTCAATCTGTCGGTGAAAACACCATGGTAATGCACATGTATGTTTATAATCTTCTAACGTAAATCACGGTTTCGATACGTTTTGGAACACGAGCTCCTTCAGGCTAACTCGTCCATATGCAAGAGGGAAAACAAGTACCACCAGGTTCTTTGCGGCAATACGTGGGCATCTTTGCTCTCGTGCAGAGGCCATCGGCATGCCCACACACGCATTTTAAAAGCCCCCTTTCACTAAACTCTCAGCAGCGACGACGAGATCCTCTCCTTACAGAGGCATGCAGCATGTACTCGCAGCATAGAGCATTCCTTTTTGCGACAAGATGGTGCTGCTACACATAAGCACTCAAACCAGATTGACATCAGTCGCAAAACACGCGTTGTATTATGCCGCATACTGCTGTATGGGCAATCAACACAACACAAAGCATGACGGGATATAATTTTGACAAGCAAAGCACGCAGCACGCTTGCCTCTAAGTTCTGTATAAGACCCGACGCGCGACAACACGCGACAAATACAGCAGTATCTTCGAAAACAAATCAAACTCACACCTTGAAAGCAAAACGTGCGCGGACTCCATGGTGGAAGCCAATTCAGCACATAGCCTTCGCAAAACAAGAGCCAAGCTCAGCGCCTGAAAGCATTCGAGGTCTCAGCCACCCCCTTTTATAGCGGCACTCCAGCTCCTCCTATTCTGAAATACAGAGCGCAACCACCTTCTCTAATGGCGGTATATACATGTGATTTCCTCACTCCTCGCTCCGCCTCCCGAAGTGGATATCCTCGCGACGATCTAAAAGCCCAGCAGGGGAGATTGAAGCATCTCGCCGCGTTGATCACGTTTACACGCTTCGCATGTGATGCCGCGCCTTCCCCCTCGGGACGCGTGACACAACAGCCCTCAGTCGGCACCGCCGAACCACCGCATTTCTGTGTGTTCATCTCGCCAGCATGCCCCCCGAACGCCTTGAGCCCTCGTGATTGGCGGGTGTGTCGTCGCTGCCCGAGTTGAACCTTCAGCGGATTAAATCGTGCCTATACTGCGAAATTTCACAGAACCAAGTCAATCAGCCCGATTCGAATCTTGTCATCAGCGGATGTGGACCCTGCTGCCGCAGCCGCTCCACGCTGGGTGCGGTGCTGGGACATCGCCTCTAGCGGCCCCTCGTACTACCACAACGGACCCCGTTCGGGGTCCTCAGGCAGCATATGGACACCGCCCTCATCGGGTCAGACGGCTTCCTGCCGAAACGCGGCCCAATCCACACCTGCTTGCTGCTGTCGCAATCGCACCAGAAAAAAATCCTTGACTAACGTCGGTGTGTTCAACCTGAACTAACGATAAATATAGACACGCCTAGGCCAGGCAGGGTCTATTGACCAGAAGTTGTCCCCCCTTGGCTAAAGGGGGCCTGGTCAGCACCATTTAGGTGCTAAAAGTGGGAGATAATATGTTGTTGTATTAGCTCCGAACACAAGAAAACAAGCGATCTTAACTTCATCCCCGAATGCCCGTACCATAATCCAGAAGAGGGTAAGTAGAAACCCCTACTGTCTTCAGATCTAAATAACGTTCACACCCCCCGCCAGATCCTCAGCAATTAATCACCACCACGAAGATCAGCTGTCGCATCTTACCACCAACACTACACACTCTTTGGTGCTCCACTGTCCACAGACCGTACAACACAGGACATACTGGTCTCAGATGAGAGGAGATGCAAAGTGATGATTAGTCATTCAATTTCGATCGATGTTGTTTTTCCGAACTTGATGGGTGGTTACAACCTTGTTTGGGAATTCGAACGATGTGATTTTTTGAAAATTTGATATTTTTCACAAGCAAGATATTTTGCGTTTGTTTTGCAATGAAAAACGGGATGGCTTGGGGATGGTCAGATAATATTTGTATCAGGGAGGGCGTAGGCTAATTTTCGCGTCGGATACATGATGTGTTTGCGGACAATACTTTATGCTATAAAACTAAGTACCAATTCGATGCGGCTGGCCGGTAAGGCTTCCGTACCTGCTGGCGCGCCTTTCATAGTTCTGTTGCCTGCTGTTGGGCCTGCTGTTGGGCCTTCGTTTATTTTTGGGCTATAGTCTGCAAATGTGTCATCAGCTGCCCCCAATCGTTTTTTGTTCCCCGCAACCGCTGCTGCTCACAACGTCAGCAGATTTCGTGTCGTACTTGGTGCTTAATGTTCACCGCTTTACCACAGCATCGTCGCCGAAGCTTCCAATGCCACCACCGGCCCTCCCGCGTCGTAGCCGCCGCCGCTGCCGCCGCTGCTGCTGCTGCTGCTGGTGACTACTGCGTATGTTTTAAAAAATCACAAATCGTGTGCCTTTGGGCATGAACTCGTGTAGCCAGTGCCAGTGCTGTGTGTGCTCATCCTGCTGGATTACCACTGCTGTAGACACTACTGCTGCTGTGCCGCAATTCCTTGCGGGGCTATCGCCCGCCTCTGCGCCCGCCGCCGCCGCTGCTGCTGCTGTGTTGCTGCTGCTGGTGCTGCTCTCACTCTCTTCTGTGCACGTTCCTAAAGTATCCTGTGTTTGTTGTGCTGATCTATACTGTGCGCGGATTTTTCACAAGGTCTCATGTTTGCCATACTGAGCCCTATAGGTTTCTTTGCATGCCATCGATGCGTAGATAACCAGATGTCTCTGGATCTGTGCAGCTTCTAGTATTTTTTCCCGCCTTTTTTGTGTGTGTTTTAATAACCATGTACCACACAGCTTGCAAAGTTGAGTTTCAACCATTCAGTCGGTGGTGCTCACAGCTGACGGTTTTGATTTTGTTTTGAATGTTTTTTTTGCATAGTGTAGCTGCTGCTGCTGCCGCTGCCGCTGTTTTCTCCTGTGAGTACGGTTCTAGACCTATAAAATCGTCTGTCTGGTCTTGAGCCCGCCGAGCAGTGTGCCCCCCCCCCCCCTCCCCCTGCCAGATGTGCTGCTGCTGTAGACACTACTGCTGCTGTGGCGGAATTCCTCGATGGACCGTCGACCGCCTCTGCCCACGCCGCTGCTGCCATTATAATAGATGCAAATCATCAGTCTTGCGTCACCCTGCCTCCGAAGGGGAACCTTGTATTGTTTTTCCGGTATGATCTGTGTATCTATGGTGGTAGTAGGGGACAATGTGAGACCTTTGTCCGAGTGACCTTGCGATCTCTGGCATTTTATCTGTCGCAATAGTTATTTTTCCTGAAGGGGCGGCTGTTGTGATCTCTTTTTGTGATTACAATTGTTGTGAGTGGGAGTATGGAAGAGTTGTTCGCTCATGAGGATGAGTTCCCTCTCGCCAATTTTGTTGTTTTAGGTGGTGAAGTTGAGTCTATTGTTGATTCATCACTGTCTTGTGAATCATCCGGGAAGGTATTGATTTGGGATTTCAGTTTCCAGTATGACAGTTACTTATCAGTTTGGTGCTGGTTCGAGCTACTGGCCTATTATTGGGTACCTAGTCGTACCAGGTTGGCGTTTGGGATGGTAGACTGCTGTGAGCTCTCGCTCGGGAGCGGTCTCACCCGTGAGTTTTATTCTCGACTTGCCTCTAACCTGTGGTTGGGAGACGTAATGTAATGACTTGAAACCTACCCGCTTGGAGCTAACGAACACGGCACACCGCTTGCTTGGCCGTTGCACTCCGGAAACGGTCAAGTGCCTACGGGGAAAGCCCTAAAGATGCTTTTGGATATCGGTGGTCGGTATAGGTCAGGAGAAAAGCTTTAGGACGGGTGTTGCTGATGGCTGTCTTGTGTTTTGAGGGGGGGGGGTTGCCGCGACCCAACGAGACCACCAATTAATAGCCGACTTTGCCGGAAGTGCCGGTTCACGATACATTGTTCGGAGCGCAACACAGCTGACGTGTGACAACAACTGGCGTGTGTGACGCAAGGGGCGCAAAGTCAATCGCAGCTTGCGCTGAGGGTAGTGACAAAGGGGCGCGGCACAGCTGAAGTGTGTGGCAACAAGTCGCGTGTGTGACGTGAAGGGGGCGCGAAGTCAATCGCATGTCGTGCTGAGAGTAGTGACAACGGGAAGAAAAAGCTGAATTATTGTTGCGAGAAAAATGAAAGCCCGCACCGCGTAGTGGGGAGGGGGGAGGAGGGCCCGGTATGTGATCCCGGATTTGAGTTACTACTGGGAGGGAGGGCGAGAGTGGTGCGAAGGCAGTAAATAGGAGGGAGGAGGGCGCCCGCTGTGTGACCTCGGATCTGTGTTACTACTGGGAGGGAAGGCGAGAGTAGTGCGGGGATAATAAATGGGATATGCAACTACTTACAAATATCGATCTCCCGACAGGCCCTGAGAGGCCTCCATTTTTTTTCGCTTTCCACACCAACTTTAAGACATTATCCTCTTCGGACGGCTGAGCGGGCTCGGATGCCTGAAACCGCGCTTCTCAGCGCTTTTATCTTCTTTTTTTCAAAATTCAAGTTTGAGAGTCCTGTTTTGGGGGAAGTTGAAATCTTTGCTTGCCATATGTTTAAAACTCCTGTTTTGTGGGCATACCACATTCTACCTGGACACCGCCTCCTTTCGTTACTTGCGGAACGGTCCAGCTTTTTTTGAACGAAGCTTTAATCATACCACCTCTGAATCTGAATCTGAATATCAGCAGCTTAGTCCTCACAGCAGCGCTAGCTCAGAAGCGCAGCGCCATGCAGTGCCGTTTCCTGGCGTGACCTGGCGTGCCCTGTCGTGCGGTGCGGTGCGGTGCTGTGCGATGTTGTGCGGTGTTGTGTGTTGGTAAATCAGTGGCTTCTGGAGAAAGGTATTATATTAGAGAGACCAATGTCTGGAGAGACAGGTCAGAAAGTGGAGTGGGCCATGTGGGCCAACTCTCCACAGCCCAGTAACAACCGCTCGTAGTCGAATACCTAAACCTCCTCGCATAGTGCCTACTCGTACATACCCGTGGGACTGCTCGTGGGTGATACCACGAGACGATCCCTGTAACTTACCTCCGTGACACAACGTATGTAACTGTAACTTATTGCTAGGCTGTTCGTTGAGACAAGCTATATCGTGTTAGCAACACTACAGGAATGTTCCTACTCGTCAATGTGTCCAACGTACCGACATACCGAAGTACCGTAACACCACAAGAAGAGTATTCTGGTACAACAACATGCAATCAACAGTTCTGCTATTCAAACCAACCAATCAGAGTTTCACCGCAGTACAGTTGATACATACATGCTGCTATCACGAACACCCTCCCTAGGGGCTGTTGTATCTACCAGACCAAATACATATCAAACAAAAACAAAAACAAAACGACTCAGACTTCTACTTCTTGATACCAAGTGCAAAGTCGCGGTGAACTTCAAAAAGATCTCTCGGCAACGCCTTCGTGAGGATGTCCGCGTGTTTCTCGCTGGGGACGTGAGTGACTTCGATCACACCTTCCTTGGTCAGATTCCTAAGAAAGTGGTGCCTCACATCGATGTGCTTACTCCTACTCGAGCTCAGCGGGTTCTCTGCGAGCGCAATCGCCCCCTCGTTGTCTTCAAGGACATCTATCTTACGAGGCTTCGCACTAGGCCTCAGGAACTGAAGCATTCCGTTTACAAACAGAGCCTCCTTTACACCATCTCCCATCGCAAGATACTCTGCTTCTGAAGTTGACTGTGAGACGCATTTCTGCGTCCTAGAAATCCAAACTACAAGCATCGCCGCCACGAGAACCATCGCACCCGAAACTGATCCACGGTCAGTGGCCCTACTTGCAAAGTCAGCATCTACATACACCAACGTGCCTGCGTCTACCGAACTATCCTGCTTGAACTTCAAAGTCAGATGCGCCGTTTCCAGAAGATAATTGAGAATATTCTGAGCTGCCTTCCAGTGGCTCCTCTTTGGTTTGTGAGAGTGCCTCGCCACCGCCCGCACAGCATTCGCGATGTCGGGCCTTGTCTGGCTGGCGATCCACATCAGGCTCCTCACCACCTCTCGGAACGGCACATCTCCTGCCCCCTCATCCTCCATCACGGACCTGTTATCATTGGCAAGGGAAGCAGGGATCGAGCTGGTGCGACATATATTGAATCTCTCGAGAACACTCCTGATATAACTTTCCTGAGAAATCTCAATCGTACCAGCCTCACGGTCGCGAATATATTCACAACCTAGAAAGAACTTGACCTCCCCCAAGTCCTTCGTAGGAAGAGAGTCACCTAGTGCTGCCACAACCACCTTGGCAAGGCTCTTACTTCCTGCATACAGAATGTCATCCACGTGGATCGCGACCATCCTTAATACCTCGTCTCCCATCATGACACGCAGGACACAGGGGTCAGACATTGACTGCTCAAAACCAATCCTCTTCAGTTCCGACACCAGCCTCTTGTAAAATGACCTAGAAGCCTGCTTCAATCCGTACAAACTCTTGTTCAAACGGACAACCTTTCCTGACATCGACCCGCAGCCAGGAGGCAACTTCATGAACACCTCGTGATCCAATTCCGACTGAACAAATGCTTGCTCAATATCCCAGTGGAGTAATTTCAAATTGTACAAACACGCCAACACTATCAGCAATCGTAAAGATGCAGCATTTGCGGTAGGCGAGAATGTCTCAAGATAATCCACACCATACTTCTGCTTGAAGCCCTTCGCTACAAGCCTAGCCTTGGCCTTCACTATCTTTCCTGTTTCGTCTGCTTTCCACTTGAAAACCCATCTAGCATCAATCACATTACAGCCTATCGGGACTTTTACTGCCAACGTGAACGTTCCTGCTCTTATCAAGCCTTCAATTTCGGCAGACCTGGCTCCTTCCCAAATCTTAGCGTACT
The DNA here is from genome assembly GCA_012845835.1 of Undaria pinnatifida. Taxonomy (NCBI): domain Eukaryota; class Phaeophyceae; order Laminariales; family Alariaceae; genus Undaria; species Undaria pinnatifida. The sequence continues at coordinate 26,446,740 of JABAKD010000023.1, read as the reverse complement.
TCGAACGCTGGGCTTCCTGATAACTACCAGGCTCCGATTCTGCATCCTGAACCAGTTCTTTCGGCAATTCCGTCTCATCACCTGCTCTCTGCTCCGACAACAATGAGTACACGACCTCTGTCGCGAAGATGGGTCCTAGGGTGGCCATGAGGCCGGGTACACTCTGCTGGTTGACTGCACGAGTTTGCGCGCGAGTCCTACCTTCTCTCACTTCATCATTTTCACGCGCGGAAATATTAAAGTCAGCAAGCTCGGCCACATGCCGCGGACGACGAGCGGCTGGAGGGGATGCCTCCGCCTCTACCAGTCCTCCCGACCCAATCGACTCTCCATCATCATGCCCTCCCTGCCCCATCGACTCTACCTCATCATCCCCTCCCAGATCCCCCATCTCTACCTCTCCTGATTCCTGCCCTCCCTGGCCCTCCCCGTCATTCACAGGCGAAGACACAGAAGGAGCTACACTACCAGAAGAAATGTTCACGGGGGCAGACGGTTCAGCAGGGGAAGATGGAACAGAAAAGGACGGGCCTATACTACCTGCACCAACACTCAACCTCCTCGACTCCCGCACCAGAGGGCACGGCATCACGTTTCAAAAGTGTGTGAGCGACTCCTCTTCCCACAAGCGGCCATATCTCGGTTTCAACATCGTCGTCACTATCCTCCCCTCCCTCCTCTGCTACCTCTATCGGCAAAGAAGGTTGCAGTGGAGGGAGCTGTGACGGCAGCACCTCCCACTTCACATCCTTCGTTTCTTGAATAGTACCAGCCCTCGTAAGTACTCTATGACAATCACGCGGGTGGTCTCTCGAAGGACCGACATAGAAACAACTCTCACCCTTCGGCAGCAGCTTTGACGGTCGCTGCCACCTACAGTAGGCGGGCTTCAAAAACGGATATGGTCTAGCGGGACGAGGTTCACCATACCACATTTCAACCGGCGATTTGGATTCAGGGTTAGCAGAACACGCAGTGTGGTTCATCGCTTCGCAAGCCCAGTGCATAGCCTCAGCCCAGAGTTTATCAGTCTTAGGTAACTGTACATGCCCAAAAAGAACTTTAGCTTGAATACGAGCCGCCATCGCGGCCTCCTCTATCAATCCCAGCCCACGCTCTGCAACACTATTATATTGTGGACTATAAGCCGGTGTGAACTCTTGTTTGATCAAAAGCTCGTTGCACACAGATGCAAACTCCCCCCCGAAAAACTCCCCACCATTGTCAGACCTAACAATCTCAACCAATGACGGGACACCATCAGCACGCACACTCGCAAGAAAACTCCGGAAAGCACTGCCAGCGTCTGATTTATTTTTCAGGAAATACAGCCATGCACGTCTCGTGAAATCATCCTTCACAATCATGGGGTAATGTTTTCCCCCTACGGACGCAATGTCCTTTCTTCCTCCCAGGTCAACAAAAACTCTGCCCAACTTTTTATCCGATCGAGTTTTAGTTTCCCGAACGATTCCTTTCCGAATAGCCTTCGACATCGAACACCCTGAACAAGCATGCATGTCACCAACCAACTTGGTACCTAATCGCTTTGCAGTAGTGCGAAGCAGACCCTCGTGCGAATGTGCTTAAATATTGTGGAAATCGTTGATATCCATCGTAGTTTCATGCTTGGGGTTGACGGGAGTGAGAGCAGCCAACACCGTACCAACAGAGGCTTCTCCTAGGCGATACGCAGACGCAATCAGCATGCCATCGAAGTTCTGAAAAGTTACTTGTCCATTGAATGCAGTCATAACACCATTGGGACCACCAAGACCATTCCATGACTCACCACCAAACTCTGCACTCGGAGAAAAGAGATTATACCCCAAGTTGGGAGAGTGCTATACGTTCTTCAATTCCACGGAGAACTCACTGTCAGCAGTCACAAATACCAAGTCTAGCGTTCCGGAGTAAGCTACTTCACAAGACACGCCACCAATTCCATTCACACTTCTGTGGCAAGGCTTCAAGTCTCTCATGCAAGACAGGGAATCAGCATGTGATATGAAGTGCCTGTGTCAGCATACCAATCCTCGACATATCTAGCCTTGTTGACAGCTTTCAGGATCATATCATTACTGACGGCGCTCATAGTCAGATCATCACGGAACGTCATCTGACACTTCAGACCAGAGACATCATACCACATCCTACTCAAATCATCACACGCCTTCAAGACCACTTCCTTACGACACGTTGCAAGCAACACCTTTTGGCAGTCATCACTCATGCGGTAACTACCCTTTCTGCACACCAGATCCGAATCAGGAATAGCACACTGCTCACCGCTCTCATTCTCGTCGGCCTCGGGCTTTCCAGTCTGGGAAGGATGAGGGATGATGCGAGCCTTGCAGTCGAGCTTCATGTGACCCACCTCCCCACACTTGTAACACCTCCCCTGAAAAGACTTCTTCGAGGAATCAGACTCAGAGTTAGACTTCTGCTTGTTGTGCTTCTTGAAGTTACTCTTCTTCGCAGGTCTAGACACCAGAGCAACACTATTCTGCTTCTTAGAACCACCCTGTGCTTGCAAGTCTAGGTACCGCTCACGCACTTTGGTCTCGATGAAAGAGGGGTCATTCGAACAGAACACCACAAGAGTCTCACGTAAAGTCTTGTACTGGGGGGACAGTCCTTCCAGCATGAGATTGCACACTTCACGATCATCCTTCGTTACTTCAAGCATGGTCAACACACCAAGCGTCTCTCTGATGGATGAAAAGAAAGTTGTGGGATTCTCGTGGGGACGCATGCGCAGAGACTTCAGTTTTTCTTCCTGCACTCGAATTTGACTCTGACTCAACGGTAGAAAGTGATCCTTGAGCGCGCGAAAAGCCTTATACGGGGAACCAGCGTGCCTTGCCATGTTTTTGTGGCTGTCTTTCTTCAAGCAGTCGAACAGAAACCACCAAGCAATCTCATGCTGACGCAGTACACCAACGCTGTGTCCCTTCTCTACCCAAGGGGTCAAGTCGAAATTAACGTCGGCGATTTTAATGTCGATATCACAGGTGAACGGCTCGCTCAGATTGTAGTGACGAGCTTTGAGCAGAAAATTCTGCGACCATGAAGGATACGATACATCAGTACCGATAAATTCAGGAGCCTTGGGAACTTTCTTGAAAAGACCCCCACCCAAGCTCTCCCCCGAACTACTGTCAGCCGCTGGGATCAGTGTGTTCCCACTAGCGACTTTTCCCCACCACTCACTTGCTGAGGTAGTGGGCGGAACAGAGGACTGGCTACCTAAAGCCCCACCAACAGTCCCGTCAACCGAACCAAAGTTTACTGCAGGAACAGAGGAACGATTCTCATCAGAAACACGCGGGTTCAAGCCTGGGTCTACAACACCCCTACTCCCAACCCTCATGTCGGACACGCCAAAGCCTAGGGTATCGCCTCCCGTACTCCCCGCGGTCCTACCGGCAGCACCCGATTGGTGCACACCAGACTCTAGTTCGATGCCTCGCGGCGCAGCACGCGAACTAGAGGACTCCACATTCTCCCTCTGGTGTGTCTCAACAACTGTCTGGAGCATCTGCTGCTGGTTAGAAAACATATCCAGCATTTGAAAACACTCGAGACTCTAAGGAATCCATTCTCTCACCAAAGCCCTGCGGGTCCCCCTGTTGGTTTGCCGCAGGGTCACCTCCTTCCTGATTAGCCATGACGAGGCCGGTTGATCAAGCCGCTCTCACAGTCTCGTCGAACACAGTCCAGGGGGACGTACAGCAGTCGACCGATAGCGCTATAGCGTGTTGGTAAGTCAGTAGCTTCTGGAGAAAGGTATTATATTAGAGAGACCAATGTCTGGAGAGACAGGTCAGAAAGTGGAGTGGGCCATGTGGGCCAACTCTCCACAGCCCAGTAACAACCGCTCGTAGTCGAATACCTAAACCTCCTCGCATAGTGCCTACTCGTACATACCCGTGGGACTGCTCGTGGGTGATACCACGAGACGATCCCTGTAACTTTCCTCCGTAACACAACGTATGTAACTGTAACTTATTGCTAGGCTGTTCGTTGAGACAAGCTATATCGTGTTAGCAACACTACAGGAATGTTCCTACTCGTCAATGTGTCCAACGTACCGACATACCGAAGTACCGTAACACCACAAGAAGAGTATTCTGGTACAACAACATACAATCAACAGTTCTGCTATTCAAACCAACCAATCAGAGTTTCACCGCAGTACAGTTGATACATACATGCCGCTATCACGAACATGTGCCGTATTGTTCCATGGTGAGGGCTTTGCTGTGTATTTATTCTAATTGTGTTGAATCACAATAACAATGCACCCCCAGCTCAGCTCAGCCCACAGCTATATATAGCGCACACCAGCGCAGCGCCGTGCGGTGCCGTGCGATGCCGTGCCTTGCTTTGCGGTGCGGTGTTGTTTCATGCTGCGCTGTGCTTTCTTTAGAACATACAGCAGTACCAGGTATATGATGCGATGTACCAGGTACCAGGTATCGTGTTGATAATTTTTTATGCTCGCCTTTTATTTAGCTTTTTTTAAGTTTATTGTCCCCTCTCGGTCCCTATGTTTTTTTCCCCTCGCAAATGACACCCGCACTGCCGATCAGAATTTGACATCGCCACCAGCACAAGGCACAGTGCACAGCACAGGGCAACTATTAGTAGCTCTGCACAAGCAGCTCTTGGCATTATGAATTCGCTAGTCGCACCAAATAATGGGCCTATTGTTTCTGCCCCCTTTACGTACATGCTTTAGTTGCATTCTTGTGCGAGCGACGCGGGCGGCGTCAGCCGCCCGCGGAGCGGATCATTTGTATAAATATATAAAAATATATATAAACTCGTCTGGCGCGGTCGGTCGCTAGCCGAGCCCTTCCCCGGAATTTTCGCTAGCCAGCGTCCGTGACTGGCTAGCACCAGGAACTTGTCGTGGAAACAGCTGTTAGCTTCTACCTTTTGGGGAGTAGCTTTCAGGACTGTCGCCTTGTTAGACCTTAGTGGAGACCGTGATTTCAGTTTAGTGCGCCAACAAGTAATTAGGCGAGATCGTCAGCAGCAAATGTTGTCACAGCCATGACAAACAGCTTTTTCGGCATTGCAGGGGGCAGTGGCACTGTTCAATCGGCACAAAATCATAGATATACCCGAGGAAACAGTAAATGGAGGGGAAAACAATCAAAGCAAACACCAACAATTTTCGTCGTCGTGTAGGGCAGACGGCGCTAGACACGGGCCGGCGTAGCCGCACGCCGAGCGACTGCTATCACAGCACGAGACGTCGAGGGGAGGGAGAGAATCTGTGGTCCGGCCTTGTTTCAGCGGGAAACGAGCTGCGCCAATATTGCAAGTGATTTTTTTCGAGTAAAACAAGTCCAACATTTTGTCCGCAATGTACGGACCGGTTGTATATTTATATGAATACAAGGGGGCTTCGCCGGCAGCCGAGTAAGGGCCGCCGTCGAAGCAAATACTCGCAGGCAACGAAACAGCAACGAAGCAATAACTGCAAAAGGCAGTTAACGCTGCCAAGGGCTGCTTACCCCGGGCCCGTGAATGTCCGATTGTTGCCGGACGGATCGAATAGCAATGGAAAGAAGAGCGGTTAATTACGCATGTACTTCGTATAATTAATATGCACGATTAATGCCGGACGCAATTCATCATTGGATTAATTCCCGTCAAAAACATGTTCCTTAGTAAACGCAATGAATCATCATCAAAATAATGCGCGTAAAAATTGTCCGATGAACCTGACGCATTTCCATCGAAATATGTCCAGAAGGGCCCTACACAACGGCCGCACCAAAAACGTCGAATGAAGACAGTATTATAGCGCCGTGACCTCAGAGTATACACTACATGGGAGTATAAAAACGTTTCCTTAACTCAAGACAGGCAATTGATAACCCATTCATTATAAACATATTATATCGGAAGTCAGCCTACGTACGTGCCAGGCCCATACTGGCTGGTGGTCACAGGACAGGCGCCGTTCACTCTTAAGTGGAAGACTGCCCCAATGAAAACACAAAACAAAGCCAACAGTGGTACACGCATATATATGTCATTGCTGAAGCAATTCATGCATCCGCCAACAATGCAAACAAACAACATCGGAAGTCAGCCTACGTACGAGCCAGGCTTGTACTGGTGGTCACACGATAGGCCCCAATCACTCTTGAGTGGAAGAATACCCCGGGGAAAGCACAAAACCAAACCAAAAGTAGCACACGCATATGTCATTGCTAAAAAGCAATTTATACATCCACCAATAACTACAGGGCAGGCTCCAGTTACTCTGGAGTGGAAGAATACCTTACGAAGACACAAAGCACAAACTATGAGTGGTACACGCATATACATATGTCATAGCTGAAGCAATACATGCATCCACCGAAAACATGAACAGATGGCATCGGAAGTCAGCCTACTACGTAGTACGTGCCAGGCCCGTACTGGTACATACGTTTCAACACTCGCATCTGAAACCGACAACACTGCATCCCACCCAGGGAACCCTTAAAAAACAATAAAATACCAACCCGATGGAAACAATACTTGTTTAGTCAGTGTTTTTTTGTGTAAGTGGAGAAGTGTTTTGTCACACTTGACTGGTGGCTCGCTGCGCGAGAAGGCACTTGGCGATCGTCGGGAGTGGCGAAATGTTTTGTCACACTGGACGGCGCGAAAAGTCACTTGGCTCTGTCGGGAGTGGCTGAATTTTTTTTTTCATACTTGACTGCGCGAGAAGGCACTTGGCGATCGTCGGGAGTGGCTGAATGTTTTGTCACACTTGACTGCGCGAGAAGGCACTTGGCGATCGTCGGGAGTGGCGGAATGTTTATGACACTTGACTGCGCGAGAAGGCACTTGGTGATCGTCGGGAGTAGCGGAATGTTTAGTCGGCGACTTTCGCTTTGAGGCGGAGAGTATCACCTATAGGATGCTCGTACTTGGTCCCCTGTAAAGGGAACAGCAGAATCTGGCGAGGAAGGCCGCATGGTGTGATGACAATGTGCGCATGGGTTACGTTGTACGCAGGTGTAGGATGTAACGTGCCGAAAGACACGAAAACTTGTTTCAGGACGCGCAGCCGTACGTAGCTGGAGACGCATACATACATGGGAGATGATGCATACACAGGTGGTGGACGGGATTTGTACTGCAGGAACGCTGGAGGAAGGTGAGGTAGTATGGCAGGTTCGAACACGTAAGCGTATCCTACACACGCAAACACACAGGAGTACTGCTGCGCTACACATACATGCATGTGCTACACATACAGCGAGCGCTGTGTGCACACCGCTGTACATACACACACTGCTGAGACCATGCTGAGTGCGCAGCGTATAAGCAGTGCCGTGTACACACCTGCATACACAGGTGATGGAAGAGATTTGTACCGCAGGAGCGCTGGAGGAAGGTGAGGTAGTATGGCAGGTTCGAACACGTACGCTTATCCTACACACGCAAACACACAGGAGTACAGCTGCGCTACACATGCATGTACTACACAGAGAGAGCCCTGTGAATGTGTATTGGAAGAGTTAGTCTCCCCAGTCGTCAAGATACCGCTCTGCTGTAGGGACGTTCTGCTGCATGGTGTGCAGAGATTCCGCCGCAGCACGAGGAGGTGGTACGCCGTAAGGTTTGAAGAGGGCGAATAACACGCAGCCGCAGAGAAGGAGGAGCCTAGAACGAGCGAAGAGGCTCATAGCAGACACCCACAGCACGCGGCGGAGATGAGCTGCGACAGCAGAACCAGCGACAGGAAGTATGCAGCAGCCGAACGGAAGGACGCAGTCGCCGCCGCACGCAGACACGGAAGACCACACGGGCAGGATCGAACAGCAGAGGCGCCAAAGTTCCAGCGCAACACCGAGGAGCGCGGTGTATCCGACGAGGGATAAAAATAGAGCGTGTGCGGTGTGTGTTGGCGTGTGTTGGTGTGTATGTAGTTCGTAGCGCCGTTTAATTTGAAGCGCGGCCGTTTGAATTTTTGTTTTTGTAAGGACGAGGCGGTATTTTTGGGAGGGGAATTTTTTTCCGCAGCCCAGGGCACAACGAAGTGAACTATTTTTGTTATGTGTGTTATGTGTGTTGTGTGTGTTGTGTGTGCCGTTAGATTGAAGCGCGACCGTTCAAATTTTTTGGTTTTGTAAGGACGAGGCGGTATTTTTTTTTGGGGGGGGGTTTCCGCAGCCCAGGGCACAACGAAGTGAACTATTTTCGTTATGTGTGTTATGTGTGTTGTGTGTGTTGTGTGTGCAGTGTGCGTCCCAAATCCCCCACCAGTGCTGGGTTGGCAGGGCAGCCGAACGGTGCTTAGATGCTACTAGCAGTGTCGGTGTGTGTTGGTGTGTTGGTGTGTGTTGGTGTGTGTTGGTGTGTGTTGGTGTGTGTTGGTGTGTGTGTTGGTGTGTGTTGTGTGTGTTGGTGTGTTGGTATGTGTTTGTTCGAGGCAGTATTTTTGGGAGGGGATTTTTTTTCCGCAGCCCAGGGCACAACGAAGTGAACTATTTTTGTTGTGTGTGTTGTGTGTGTTGAGTGTGTTGTGTGTGCCGTTAGATTGAAGCGCGACCGTTTGAATTTTTTGGTTTTGTAAGGACGAGGCGATATTATCTTGGGGGGGGGGGCGTTCCGCAGCCCAGGGCACAACGAAATGAACTATTTTCGTTATGTGTGTTATGTGTGTTATGTGTGTTGTGTGTGTTGTGTGTGTTGTGTGTGCAGTGTGCGTCCCAAATGCCCCACCAGCGCTGCGTTGGCAGGGCAGCCGAACGGTGCTTGGATGCTACTAGCAGTGTCGGTGTGTGTTGGTGTGTGTTGGTGTGTGTTGGTGTGTGTTGGTGTGTTGTGTGTTGGTGTGTGTGTGTTGGTGTGTGTTGGTGTGTGTGTTGGTGTGTGTTGGTGTGTGTGTTGGTGTGTGTTGATGTGTGTTGATGTGTGTTGGTGTGTTGGTGTGTGTTGGTGTGTGTTGGTGTGTGTGTTGGTGTGTGTTTGTTTGTGTTGGGGTGTGTGTAGTTGGTAGCGCCGTTTGATTTGAAGCGCGTTGGTGTGTGTAGTTTGTAGCGCCGTTTGATTTGAAGCGCGGTTGTTTGAATTTTATGGTCTTGTAAGGACGAGGCGGTATTTTTGGGAGGGGATTTTTTTTCCGCAGCCCAGGGCACAACGAAGTGAAGTATTTTCGTTATGTGTGTTATGTGTGTTACTTGTGTTGTGTGTGTTGTGTGTGCAGTGTGCGTCCCAAATGCCCCACCAGCGCTGGGTTGACAGGGCAGCCGAACGGTGCTTGGATGCTACTAGCAGTGTCGGTGTGTGTTGGTGTGTGTTGGTGTGTACGCGTGTTGGTGTGACGTGTGTTGGTGTGTGTGTTGGTGTGTGTTCGTGTGTGTTCGTGTGTTCTTTGGTGTGTGTGTTTGTGCTTGTGTGTGTAGTTGGTAGGGCTGTTTGATTTGAAGCGCGTTGGTGTGCGTAGTTTGTAGCGCCGTTTGATTTGAAGCGCGGCCGTTTGAATTTTATGGTTTTGTAAGGACGAGGCGGTATTTTTGGGAGGAGATTTTTTTTTCCGCAGCCCGGGGCACAACGAAGTGAACTATTTTCGTCATGTGTGTTGTATGTGTTGTATGTGCAGTGTGCGTCCCAAATGCACCACCAGCGCTGGGTTGGCAGGGCACCCGAACGGTGCTTGGATGCTACTAGCAGTGTCGGGGGGGGGGGGGTGCAGTGCGCGTCCCAAATGCCCCACCAGCGCTGGGTTGGCAGGGCAGCCGAACGGTGCTTGGATGCTACTAGCAGTGTCAGGGACGAGAGTGTGCAGTGTGCGTCCCAAATGCACCACCAGCGCTGGGTCGGCAGGGCAGCCGAACGGTACTTGGATGCTACTAGCAGTGTCGGGGGGGGGACCCCCCCCCCCCGGGACGCCCTTCAGTGTGCGTTGGCAGGGCCCGACAGTGTGCGTTGGAAGGACCTCCACCAGTGTGCGTTGGAAAAAAGTATATGAAAAATGTACGTAATGGATTTTAAAAAAAGAACTACGCAATATGTACGGCTGTGGTCGTATCATTGGGCAGTTCACCTGACATAGAATGGTTGGATACATTTTGTCAGGGAGTTCAATTTTCATTATTGGCGTTTCTCGCGAGCTCTTGAGATCTTGATATACGAACGGGAAGGTTCATGGCCGATGGCATGGCACTTCCTCGTGTGACAACGAACGAACTAATGCATTTTGGACAAACGCACTCCGAGCCTCCGGGGGGAAGTCCTCGGAGCTGATACCACCGGGCCCGCGGTCGCGCGAGTCGGTACAATTCAATTGAATTGGGTAAGTTCTGCTTACTGCCCAAAACGTGACCAATTTGCTTTTCGGAGACCGGAAAGCAGTGCTTTGCGTGTTGGTGTTGGACACCAGCCGAAAGCAATGGAAGAAGACCGTACGGTAGCAAGTGGAGCGCGAGCGCAGGGCGCTGGCGGAGTCCATTCTGCTAGTTGGGGCAACCCGAGAGGTGTAGGCCGTGCCGGTGGCGGGCTGAAGCCGGAAGCCAAGGTGACGATGAGAGGAGGCGGATCACCTAGGTTGGGTGGTGATGTTGTTACCTTCGAAGATATGCGTGGATTTCTTGTTGCCTACTCGGAGTACGAGCAGCAGATGCATATCACAAACCAAGATGGAGAAGACCGGGTACTCGCGAGGAGGCGAGAGCGGGTAGATTCGGCGACCCAAATTGTGGTGGCTGATTAATTCTCCGATGGCAAGCTCTGGGTCGACCTCTCCGAGGAGGAGCTAATGCAAGGGCTCAACAGGGGTGCTAGCGTTGTTGTGCAGCAGACGAGTGATGAGGGTGTTTTGCGGCCAGATATTCCGTGTGCTGGAGATGGATGCAAGCGTGCCAGTAGATAGCAGGGTGTTCATGCAAAAACGTGCCCTCCGGAAATACCTTGCTGACAGCGGGCTCACGGAGGTGGTGGGGCCCGACGGTCGGCAGTACACGCTAAAGCATGGCAAGGTGCTGGTTGAGGCAATAACGGCGGGAATCGAGCCACGCGAGTTACGCTGCCAAGGTGGACAAAAAATATGCGTTTCGATCTCGTAACGCATAACCCTGACGCTTTTTTTAACAGTATTGCCAAGCAGTAACGGGACCACGCTGTAATTGAGGCCAATGATGCTAAACGTCGGGAAACAGCTACACGGCGTGACGCTAGGTCGATGGCTGCTGCGGGAACCAAGCCGCATGGAAGTTTTGCTGACGAGCACGACTCACGCGAGAATACCAAGGCTGCTCGAGTGAAAGCCGAGCGGAATCGTCGGTACGGCAACAACGAGCGTTTCGTATGTGGCAAGCAGGGACACAAGCAGTGAGACTGTCCCCATAGCCAGCAGGGTAAGGCGGGGAAAGTCGTCTATGACCAAAGCCACGGCCAGACTCCCACACATCAGCAGCATAGTACAAACGGTCCCCCTCAGCATACCCCGAGCAAGACAACTGGGATGGCGCCTACGTCTGCCACCCCTCGAGCTAGTGGGTACCAGACCGCCTCAAAAGCGGTGGTTACAAAGACCGAACCTGCTGCGCCTGAAGCGTCTACACAAAGTGACGAGACCTCGTGTATATTCGCGTGCCGCGGGAGAGGATGACGCCAGTGGATAGCGGGCTCACCGAAACAGTGCAGCACCAGGTTTCCCATAGCGCTGGGCCACAGAATGCAGCACCAGGTCTTCACACCGTTCCGGTGCAGCCGGCGGCAACGGCGTCACAGCAGTGGCGTGGATATTCCAGCACCATTTATCCGCGCGTGTCGCGGTCGTACGGCCTGGCAGATGTGGTGAGACGATCGTGAATTCGGTAGAGAACGAACCGCATGTGGAGGTCCTGACGCAGCATCTCGCGGGGCGTCTTGCGGTTCCCGGTGCGTCGGCGGCTGCTGAGGTTAAGGTGATCATGGATTCTGGTTCAAGCATCACAACAATGTCGGAGGAGCTGGTACAGGCCCTGCGGGGACAGATGGGGATCGCAAACCGCGTTAACGCAGCCGTTTGTTGGGCATGCGCGTGTGGTGATGTCGTTGGGCCAGGAATGTGATATTGAGACGCCATCGTGCCCACTCCACTTGACGATCGATACGCCATGGAGACCAGTCCGATGTACCATGCCGTTTATCGTGCACCCTAGGGGGGCGATGTGGTTATCATCGGGCAGAAGACGCTGAGAGAGAAACTTGACATCGATGTCATGGCGCAGCTCAAGGCCTCTGTACTGAAGGCACAAGGGCATCAAGATGGCGCTGGGATGGAGCTCACAGCTCGTTCTGTGGGCGAGCCCAACGATGGTGCTGTGCTGCGAGCGGCGATGGCTGTCACAGCGTTCGTGCCGGGCGGTGACGCGCGGTGACGCGCCAGGCGACGACGTGGACGATGAGGTCGCACTGACGCTGCCGTCTCAACGACCCACGATATTCCTGGATTCCGAGGTGGAAATGCGAGATCGTGCGGGCGTGTTGGAGACGGCTGTCGATAACACTGTTGACCATGGCTCCCCGCCGGAATGTGCCAAGATGTTGCGCGATATCGTTTTTCGCACGCACCTTGACGTGTTATGCCGGGCGTTGCCGGGTGACCCACCCGCACGCAAGAAACCTGGGGTTGTCCGGTTTCATTCAGGGGCGAGGGTGGTGCGGGCAAAGCCCCCACCCGAACGTAGTCGCCTGCGGTGGAGTGCGGCAGAGTCGTGCCCCGAGGGCCGCTCGGTGGTGACGACGAGTTTGTCGTCAAGGTGGCGTGGGAAGGGTCGGAGGAGGCAGATAGCACCTGGGAGCCCGTGTCGCGCGTGTATGATGGCGCGACGGCCGTGGTGCGAAAAGAGCACAAGGCGCTGCGGTTGAAGATGGGTCAGAAGGGGGGACTCGTACAGCAGCATGAGCTGCGGTATGAGCTGCGTTTTTGATCATATTGGGGTTTTGGGGGGGAGTTCCGAATTCTGAATTGCTGATTTTCGGTTTAATCCAAATATGAATTTCTGGGTTTTTTTTCTGACTTGGAATTTTTGCGCAGGGCGCTGGTAGCTCCTGCTGACGCAGCCACAGCTGGCGGTTCATCGCCGGGGCTGTGTGGACAGAGCATGTCCGGCGTTGATGCTTCCGATTTACGGGTGACTGTTGTACTGAAATACACGTTCCATGTGTGTTCTGGGTTTCGGCAAGTTGCATGTGCAATTGGAGGGGTGACGCTTGGTGCGCGTGGTTTGCTTGAAGATGTTTTGGTGATGACGCGACTGCTGACCAATCGTTGTTCACGGTCAGTAAACGTGGTAGATCTTGGGTCGTGGTGGAAATGACCGGGATGTGTTGGACTTGACCATTGCCCAACGGACGGCCAGCTGTTTATCAAAGCTACTCGGTCTGAGCCAACTTGTGGTTGGTAGCCCGAGATGGGGTTTTGGAGGGTGCTGTACCGCTGTGGTCGTATCATTGGGCATTTCACCTGACATAGAATGGTGGGATACATTTTGTCAGGGGGTTCAATTGCCATTATTGGCGTTTCTTGTGAGCTCTTGAGATCTTGAGATACGAACGGGAATGTCCATGGCCGATGGCATGGCCCTTCCCCGGGTGGTAACGAACGAACTATTGCATTGTGGACAAACGCACTCAGAGCGTACGAGGGGAAGTCCTCGGAGCGTATACCACTAGGCCCGCGGTCGCGCGAGTCGGTACAAATAATAGGAAGAAAGAAAAGAAAGAACGAGTACCTGTACCGTGGGGACTATTGATATTATTACGTTTCATTCATTCGATCATTAAGACTTCAATTATTACTGTAGCTTAACATGCCAAAAAAATGGCGTGACCCAGAAGTCGAGTACTTTGTAATTATGTTATCAATAAGATAAGTACGTTGGCTGTATTTAATAGTTGAGACGTCTAAACATATCGTCAATGCAGCATTCTAGCAGTTTTGGGGCATATTCAGAAGTATTGTACTAAATACAGAAGAAATATTGAGTTTGGAATCCACGCGGCGGGCTTTTTGGAGTAGCCACGCTTTCGCTGTCGTGTGTACCCGTTTTTACGCGTTTGTTGTGCGTATCAGTCTTACTTTTCAGTATCTATTTTCGGTGTTGTTTTGTGACTCGCGCTGCACATTGAATTGCCGAACGGTAAATACATTATCAAAACGCTGCTGTACAATTGGTTCTGACATCGCATTTTGTTCAATGTTGCGTTCCGGCGTCAGTCGTCAACCCTGTTACGTACGGACGGGTTGGTATCAGGTATGGAATAAGGGCCTCTGTAATATAACGACCAAACAATATATTCACTTCGACTGACCCTTCTATTATCCGATGTTCTTGGGATTGCGATGCGCGTCGGCGCAGAAACCTCGAATGTACTTGCTGTTTTTTCTGTATGCTTACACCACAACGCTGACCATTACTTACTGAGAGGCAGGTAGCAGTCAACATGCCAGGCAGGGGGTTGAGGAAATTGGTTAACCAACATTGCTGAGCTACAGTAGTATGCATTGCATGTGAGGTAGCGGGGGGGGGGGGGGGGGAGACGATGGACATATACCACACAGCCACTGCTCCCACAGTAGTAGTGCCCGGGATGATGGTGTTCCAGCTGGCTCGTTTATCTCCACCGCTTATCTCATGGATTCCATTGCTGTTGATTATTTTTTTCGTCGCGGTATAACTTTGCAAACCATGGACACATCGTAAACACTTTTATTTAACAACTTATGCTGCGCAGCTCAATCTGTAGTACCCCCAGCGACCTTCCAGACAAATCTGACGAAAGAAAGCGAAGAAGAGAGACTTGCATTTAGCAGTGGTCTGACGAAAGAAGGCGAATAATAGGCCATTGGAATTCAGGAATTATTATTCAGAAGAAATTTCATCTGCATGCGTTCACGTATTACCGTAAAAAGCGAAGTTAGACCCCTCCGAAAAGAAAAAATATCACAAGTCGATAGTAACCGCAGTATTAGTGTAGTGGTAAGTGCCGGTATTTAACCTGACACTGTGTTATGTGTTGCTGTTGTTGTTCTCACGTTAAGTTGAGTAATCAAGCCCATCACACACAGCCAGTTAGATCAAGCACCGGCTTGTGGCAGGCTTTCTTTTCACTACATGCCCGCGAGTTGTCATCACAGCAAGCCCTGTAGCAAGTAGCCGCGAGTTAGTTGTGGGAACGGGGGAATCTGCTATGCTGTGGTTAAGCGGATACCCGCGGCCATGTTAATTCAGTTTGTACATTGATTCATTTTGCAAACCGACTACACAGCATGCCACCCAGTAAAGACTACCAAGTATATATTACACGTAGTATACCTATCACTACGCGTACGCACATCAGGCTCAAGTCAATTGGAAAAACAAAGGAAATAAAGGAAAATAAAATAAATGTACGAATGTACCAGGTACGCGAACGCCAGATCTTCGCACCCAATTTCTTATTTTATGAAAAAGTTGAACATTTTCTCAACAGCATACAAATATATTCAAATGCGGGCGGCCACTCTGTGTGTTGTGTATACCTGGTATTATTGGAGATATTATTATAGAAATAAAAATACACTCCAGCTGTGATCAGCTGTGAGATCGAATATTTTGTCGAAACTCATCTTTGCGAGCTTTGTGTGATACTCCGATCGCGCGTATTACGGGTTGTGTGTCCTCATTAAGGATATAGGTCGGCGACTCCCCTTGCAACTACAGTGTAGCTATCAGGGTCAACAGGGTGATGTTAGGCTGTGCGCGGAAACTATAAAACCCGTTTCTGAGGGGGACAAAATCTGACAGCTGTGGAAGGAGATGCATCAGTTTATCAAGTGAATCCTCTAAGTCGAATATCCGGTGAGGGGAGGGCGGAGTTTTTAAGGACGTGGGGGCCTGATTTTGACCAGAAGGGGGGAGGGAGGGGGGGGGGTGGACGGTTGGGGCAGGTCAATTTGTGCGTGGAAACTCTAAATATTTCTTGTGGGGGAGGGGAGGGGGATGTGGCGGGGGGGGCCGGGGGCGGGGGGGGAGGGCTTTAGGTCGCATAGATGTAGGGGTTTGCTATACGCGTGGTGCTAGGTCTAGGCGATGGTGCGGGTGATGGGGAAGGAGGGGGCGTTGGGGGCGGGGGTGGGTGGGAATCGCAGCAGCGGCATGGACGGCTCTGAAACGATAACGAGGCGATATCCAGGGCATGGAAGTGTTTATACTCTGGCGGATTTCGATAGTAGGTTGGGCGTTTAAGCAAGAAAAAGCGAGGAAAAATATGTATATATATTATGTAGTAATTCAGCATTTCCTAGCTGGAGACAAGATTAGACGTGTGCTCTTAAAGTAGACTGCGCTTTTAGTTGGACGAGCTATCATTTAACGATTGAAAGCCGGGGGGTGACCCACATCTCGAAAGTGCCACGCCGGCAGAGTTAGGACCAACGACACCCAACGATGAGTTCATGAGGTGGAAAGAGCTAATAACTTTTCGATTTTTGGCAAGAGTTACGAACCCCGCGGAGAAGATTTAAAGTAATCTGTCTGGGCTGAGCGAGCAGGATTAAAAAAATATAGGCCATGTTTCAGTGTCGCCGTGTTGTAATCCTATAAAAAATGGGCCCGCAGATGACTAGCAATAAACATCATAATTAATATGTTCACAACGGGGCTTCGCCGCCGGCCGAGTAAGGGCCGCCGTCGAAGCAAATGCCCGCACGCACCGAAACAGTACCTGAAAAAATGGCAGTTAACGATGCCAACGGCTGCGTATCCCGGCCCCGTGAAATATCCCATTGTTGCCGGATGGATCCAGTAGAGATGGGAAGAAGACCGGTTACGGTAAAAAAATGCACGGAAAACACGATAATATAGCTTTGCTGAACGGAAACGCGATCGTACAGCTTTTCTAAAGAACACGTTTGTTTGCGCTACTTGAACAGCCGTTCAAAGCTAATGTTTGAGTGTTCCGCTGGGTCGACCAGCATCATATCGGCATTATTCGTTTGTGCCGATCATCATTTGTATCAATTTAGAAGCGTGGGTTCGAGGCTCACCGGCAGTTAGTTTTTTTTTTTTTTTTTTTTCAGGGTGGGACTCGTACATGTAAAATGTTATGGTGACAGCGTTTTTTTTGTGTTCCTGCGTGTTTGCTTGCTTGCTTGTTTGTTTGGTTGTTTGTTGGTTGGTTGGTTTTTGTTTGTTTTTTGTGGTTGTTTTTAGGGTAGACTTTTATATGATATCTATTAGATCATTACTACTGTCTTCATACTCCCGATGTATACCAAAGCCCGCCACTGTAGTGCAAAAAAACAAAATAATAAGACCACCCCCAGGTAGAGAAAACTTACTTGCGCACTTGACCACAAGTATCAACAACCCTGACCAGGCCATCCATCCGCAAACCATCCACCATACATATGGTAGAGCAATATAGTGGAAACCACAGAAATAAATTTATACAATAGATACGATGTTAGAGCTACTTCCAAATTCCCCACCTAAAGTAAAAATACCAACACCAATCATTGTAGTGGAGAAAAATACATATTTGTCTAAGAATAGGACCCCTCCCATTAAGAAGAATTTACCCGCATAATATATTACAAGTACCAACAAGCAGCTTAAAAATATGAGCACTGACCCGAAATTCGTCGAACTCACACCTGACGTCCTGAAAATACTTTTATAAAATGTTAGAGTGACAGCGTATGAATTTGAAACCGTGGGTTCTTGTCCCACAGAGGTTTTTTGGGGAGTAGCCGACTTTTAGTCTCGAATGCTGTATTAATTTTAGCATGTTAAATAACTAATAATACTCTGTATTCGTACTCCTCCCGATATTGAAGCG
The DNA here is from genome assembly GCA_012845835.1 of Undaria pinnatifida. Taxonomy (NCBI): domain Eukaryota; class Phaeophyceae; order Laminariales; family Alariaceae; genus Undaria; species Undaria pinnatifida. The sequence goes on along the minus strand of JABAKD010000023.1, from coordinate 26,428,911 downwards.
GGGGGTAGATAAACAATAAACCACCTAACATACATATGATGGAACAGTATAGTGGGAACTACAGTAATACTATTATAAAACAGATATGATGTTGGATCTAGCTCAAAATTCCCCACCTAAAGTAAAAATACCAACACTAACCATTATAGTGGACAAAAAATAGGACTCCTCCCAATATAAAACTCACCCATATAGTATGTTACAAGTACCAACAACGCAGCTTGCAAAGATGAGTAATGACCCGAAATTCGTCGAACTCACGGCTGACGCCCTTGAAATATTTTTAATAAATAAGAAAAAAAGGGCAATGGTTAAATGGGGGTATAGCCCCTGCTTTTTTACACAATCGGGGATATAGGCCAAACACGGCCGCGGGAGGCGCTCGCACGTGCCCCAGACTTCCCCACAAGCAGTTCTGACACGCAAGCAAGGCGCCCGCAGACCTTGCCGAGCACGCGCACTTTTTTTTTGAGCACGTTATTAGGGCTAACGGGACCGCGGGGCACGCGGGGTCTTACGGATCCCCCCTTTTGACCACGTCTTGGGGGGGTATGCCCCCGCAAATATACTAAGGTCATGTAATACCACCGCGTGAATACCCTTTCATCCCGCTTGACCGAAATCGTGCCCCTACTTGACCACTAACGCAAACCCCAAAAGCAGGTACAAACACATCTACACGTCACCGTGTACAACAGCCCGAACAGCCCAAGGGACGAGCAACCGGCAGTTGCCAGTAGTCGTCATCGATTTCTTCGGGAAGTAATACACAAAGAACCAATCAGCAGTATTTGAAATCGCGTGTTTGATTGTATCTAAACATACAAAACTTTGCAAATTTGGAAACCAAACAAGAACAATTATATACGACTGCTGCTGCAGTACGGGGTTGGTCGCACAATACGTGGTACCAGGGGTGCTCTTTACTTTTTTATTTCTTCCTTTACTTCCGGTTGTTTATTGTCTCGCATACATACGTGGTGCGCCACGTACGAGTACTAACTATTGTACGAGTGCAAACTATGTACTACAGCGTTGCTTACGAGCGTTGTTGAGTTTAGTTTGGTTTGCCTTGTTTGCGGCCTCTGTTGCTGTAGTAGTAGTTTTTGGTCCGTCTGTTTCTATTTGCCTTCCCTTGTGTTGTGTACGTTTTTTCTCTTTTTCCTCTTGTTCATGTCTTCGAGGGAAGGAGGAACGGACCCTGTTCCTTTCCGCTGTTGTGTGTCATTGGTCTTCTACGTGTTGTCCCTTTTGTATTTGCGTTCTCCTTGCGAATTAGTTGTAAGTTTACTACGAGTACTACTACTGCTGCTGTGTGAAAAGTCTCTGTTACTGTAAGCAAAGAGATAACCAATCATAAGTAACAACACGAACTTCAGAAGATAACTAACGACGGGTAACGGCAACACAGTTAGATACGTGCGGAAGGTGTGTTTTATAGCCGGTACCAGCAGTAAAAGTGCCCCTCGATCGTTATGAGTACCAATGAAATTCAAAACTTGAACCGATCACAAACAAGTCGAAAGACAGCAGATGTCACCGAAACTCCAAGTTTCAGCAGCCCAAAACGAACAGTCACCGTAATTTTTCCATCAGTCAGTAGATTAACTGATGATGGGCAAAAGGAAACGACGAGTATATCTGGTTATTAATGTAGGACTAAGGAAGAACGAAACTGCTTGGCAACCAGCAGCAGCAGCAGCGAAGGATGGAAGATTTCGCAGACACCATGTGCCTCCCTCTTGCATCATATATTCATTCCGCATCGGCTGCCTGTTTCATGTCTTCCACCTCTCCGTGAACGCGGGCATGGAGAACGCTCGCCTTCTGCCTGTCTTATTGTTGCCCCCGCCCTCTGTCTTAATTTTGCTTTCACCCTTACTCACATCCTCTATAACGACAAACGGCCGTAAGTCATCTATTTTCGATACTCTCGTCCACTTCGAATTCAGACGGGACTGCGATCTCGGCGGGGACAGGCGAGTGCCTCCTGCTTGAGCGACCGGACTACCTGGTCGATCCTTCGCCTGTAGCTAGTGCAGTGGATAGGGTGTCGAATTTTGTCCATTGGCGCCTTGCCTGCGATCGCCAAAAATACGGCGGGTTGTTGAGCAACCAACAGCAGCAGCAGGCAAATAAAAAGAGTATATCAGCAAATGGAGCTTGCTTATACCCAGTCTAAGTTGGAATATAAATGCCGAATACGCTCGGTACGTCCGAAATACGACGAGATTCATATTGCCTCTGAGGTATATACCACCCGTATAAAACGTGTATCAGGTACCTGTCACGGTATGCCATGTTTTACTTAGGTTGTGAATGAAAAAAAAGTTATCGGCTGAGGTCACTGAGACAAGAGGACGACGCAAAAAGAAAACGAGTGCTGCTGCTGCTGGTAATGCTGATGCTTACCGGTTTCTCCAGACCAGCCGCTCGTGCCTGATCCGCCCTCCTCTCCTCCCCCTCGACTTCCAGTGCCGCTTAAGCTTCGCGCATGTCTGCTTCAGCGCGCTTCCTCCTCTCCGGCAAAATCGGCTGCCACATCATTCCTCAATAGCCCCAATTTCTCCGATGGTTGTGCAGTTCGACTTCCTCAGCGCATCGAGCAACGGCCGCAACACGGGCTCGCCTTGCGTCGTTTTTCAGTCGCTGCAAACGCTTGACAGTCACCACGCCGCGCGGGAAATCGCAGCGCGCCTCATCACCCCCATCTCGGCGAACGACCTTAACGTCCGACGGACGAGCTCATCGCAAGTTTGTTTTGGAGCCTCTCTGTTTTTTTGTTTCTTTCGATCTCGGCTTCTTCGAACCCCCGTTATTAGCCATTTTACATCATTACCTTGTACTGGATCTTCTATTACTTCGGCTGTACCGGCCGGATTAGGGCGCGGTTTGTTTTGTGACGTAGCTAAACAACACAGCTAGTATTTGTGCCATTCACTGTTTCTATGGCCATCCACATCATAGACCTTACCTGCAAATTAACAGAAACAATCTCAAATCATTGCTTTTCCGGTTGAAATATGGTCGACAGAGGCCCCGGAAACTGTAATTTTGGTAGGAAACACGACTTTAAACCGTTTCTCGAAGTCTGGAGACCGGATTCGTACCGTATGGCGGGCATTTTCGGATCTTGTGACGATTTGCAGTGTACTCTAAACTCAAGATATTTTGATCCCAAACGGATGGTCGGTTGCCTTGCTCGAGATTTGATCTCTTGGTTGACTATTTTGTTGTGCATGTCTTGAATTTCATCGTGCCACTTTTTTGTGACCTTACGCGCGCATCTAACAGTGTCTGTTGCTGTCCGCTTGCTGCTGGAGTTTGAAAGCAGTGTCTCCATTGTTCTTCTTTTCGCAGCACCCACCACCAACCCCTTGCAGCAGCAGCAGTGGTACTTGTATTTGTTGTTGTTTGATTTCCTAATTTGCAAAGGTTTGGAGGTTTAGATGTAATCAAACACGTGATTTCAAATACTGCTGTTTGGTTCTTTGTGTGTTATTTCCCGAAGAAATCGATCGAGACTACTCACAACTGCCGGTTGTTCGGCCCATGGGCTGTTCGGGCTGTTGTACACGGTGGCGTGTAGATGTGTTTGTACCTGTTTTTGCGTTAGTAGTCAATTGTGGGTACGATTTCGGTCATGTGGGGTGAAAGAGTGGTCACGCGGTGGTACTACACGAATTTAGTATATTTGCGGGGGCATACCCCTCCAAGACGTGGTCAGAAAAAAGGATCCGTAAGACCCCGCGTTCGCCGCGGTCCCGTTAGCAAGCAAGGTGTGCGGGCACCTTGCTTGCGCGTCAGAACTGCTTTTGGGGCATTCTGGGGCACGTGCAAACGCCTCCCGCGGCCGTGTTTGGCCTATATCCCCGATTGTCAAAAAAAGCAGGGGGTATACCCCTATTTGACCATTGCCCATAAAAAAGCAACACGAAAGAGTATCAATGAACGACGATGCTGCTGGGGTGGAGGGAGCGTTGATACCCGGGTGTAGACCCAAGATGGAGTAGAGTAGAGAACCGAGAGTAGCACCAAACCTACCCGCGCTCGGGTAGGTACTACCCGCGCTCGGGTAGGTACCAGGCTATCTACCCGAGGAGGGGTAGAGTACCGAGTGTAGTACCAAACCTACCCGCGACTAAGGGTAGGGTACGGAGAGTAGTACCTAACCTACCCGGGATTTGGGTAGGGTACCGAGAGTAGTACCAAACCTACGCGCGGGTACCGGTAGATACGGAGAGTAGTACCCAAACTCCCCGGGGTTTAGGTAGGGTACCGACAGTAGTATAAAACTTACCCGGGATTTGGGTACGAGTACGAGAGAAGTACAAAACCTACCGGTGAGCTGGGCATGTAAACAGCCGGGTAATTCATCGCGGGTGCTCGGATAGAGTACCCTACCCAACACGACCCTACCCAACACGACCTTGCAAGTCTCGTGCTTCACCAGCTAGCTGCTGCTGCTTCTTGTGGTTGTTTACGTTCTCTGGGCGGACAGATTTCGATGCTTTCGTTCGTTTTGAAAATACGGCGAGCTGTAGATGTTTTTACTCACGTTGTCGCGCATAGCTTAGCAGGGCTTTTGACGGGTCAGGAGGTTTTCAAAACCTGGGATCGAGTCGGGTCAAGAGGTTTTGAACTCTCACGGGTCGGGTCGGGTCGGGTCGAGTCGGGTCAAGAGGTTTTGAAGTCTCGCGGGTCGGGTCGGATCTGGTCAATAGGTTTTGAAATCTCGCGGGTCGGGTCACAGGTCGAGTCAGGAGTTTTCAAATCTCACGGGGTCGGGTCGGGTCATGACCCGCGAGGTACGGCTCATTTCACAGATCGGGCCACTTCGACCCGCGATTTTTTTTCTTCTTATCTGCAGGTCGGACCCGTAGATCTGACCCGCGAACCCAACACATTGAAACTTTGCTGCTTGCAAGGAGCGCAAAGAAAGTCGCGGGAAGATTTATCCAAAGAGGGGAGTTAGGCAGGCGTGTTCCAAGTGGGAGCGCTGAGATCGGAGCGGGTCCCATATATCAAGTGAATAAGGTTTAAAAAATGCTGAGAGACAACAAATGTATATGTGTCTGTGACGCTTTGAAGGCTGATTGTACTGTATTGTTCTCTACTCTTGTGATCCATGCTGGACGGTGATGTGTTGTTTCTGCTGCCTGTTGTAGCTCTAAGAGCTGCTGGTGGGTGTGTTTTTATTGTGAGTTGAGCAGGAGAAACAGGAGGTGTAAAATATAGGTGTGTACTACTGTATGTAGTAGTCTACGAACAACGGATCATGTGATATGATACGTGCAAAGTAAACGTGCACGTACGTACTGGGACAACTTTTTGTACTCGATTTTGTTTATCGTCACTTTTTATGTTGAACTTAGTGTCGGAAGAATGGCTATCTTGATCCTTTATTTCTCTGTTTCGATTCTAAATCGAGTTTTGAAAATGCATTTTTTTACTTTTTCCGACTTTTTGAAATATACATATATCTTGATTTTAGTGTGTAAAATTATCTTGAAATTTGTATGGGGATATTTATCTTGAAGAGGTGCTGGAGATTGTGTATTGAAGTTAGTGTTAATGCTGTCCCGAAGAACACGAAGAAGGCGGAGAAAGCAAGGAACGCAACATTTTTTGTACTCGATTTTGTTTATTTTCGGCACTCTTTATGTTGAATCTAGTGTAGGAACGGCTTTATTGCTAATTTTGTAGTCTTTTTCGATTCTGAATCGAGTTTTGAACGTCCATTTTTATTTTTTTCCGACTTTTCGAAAAAAAAATCTTGATTTTAGGGTGGAAAACTATCTTGAAAATAGTGCAGGGATATTTATCTTGAAGCGGTGCTGGAGATTTTGTCTTGGATTGAGTGTATGGGCCGTCCCGAAGAACACGAAGGAGGCGAAGAAAGCAAGGAACGCAAAGAAAGCCGCCGGGAAGGTTCTCGAGTCGGAGAGTTTAGGCAGGCGTGATTCGAGTGGGAGCGCGGATAGCGAAGCGGGTCCCATTAATAATGTGAAGAAGGTTTAAAGAAATCTGGGAGACAAAGTATATAAGTCTAACTGTTATGGGAATATTTTGAGCGATTATTTCTCTGTAACAGGGATCTCCGACGCCAAAATGAAAACCATCCACTACGGGGACAAAAATCATCGTTATTCCTGGGTTCAGAAATAATCGAGGCCAGAAATCAGCGGATCTGGTGATTTATGAGCCCAGAAATAACAGCTCTTCCAACCTCTCAGAACTAGGATTATTTGACTTCTGGATACTACCTCGTACCAAGTATCACATGTCACCACTGCCTACTCTGTACTTGGTATGATACCTGTCTGCTGTTCACGTCACCCATCACCCACCACAAATAATCACAAACACACACTACAGCACACCGCGCTTGTTGTGTGCGAAACAGAGCTTCGTCCTCACACAAACGCGACAGCAGCAGAGGCGGCGGTGGCCTAACGTCGCCGGCGACAATGTAGGTGCCATATTTTCAAAAATATAGGCAAACGGCAAAACAAGACCTACCAATTCAAAATAAAACCACGTTCCAAACATCAGAAGCCATAATGGACGCCCCTTATTTCTCTTGCAGTTATTTCTGGAGTCTGAAAACTAGAAAAATATTCGCCAGAAATAATCGCTCACAACTTTTCCATAATAGTAGGTCTAAGTCTTCCATCGTTGTATGGCGCATGGGTATTACGGGACGAGGGGCGCCGGCAACAGGGCATGCACCGACACGTAGCCCAATAATCGTCGATCACTCGCTGGTGCATTGGCACAGCGGTCGGTACATGTATGTACCGTTTTCTGACTTATGCATCATTTTTAACAGCTGATTATTAACAGGGCTTGTCATGGGCGAAAGGTGAGGGCCGCGCCGGGCCGGGCCGAGATTTTTGAAAATGTGATGGGCCGGGCCGGGCCGCGGCCCATCGTCTGAAAATTTGATGGGCCGGGCCTGGCCGCGGCCCATCCTCCCAAAATTTGATGGGCCGGGCCTGGCCGCGGCCCATCCTCTCAAAATTTGATGGGCCGGGCCGGGCCGCGGCCCACCAAATAAAAAATTGGTGGGCCGGGCCGGGTCGCGGCCTATTGACTCGATTTGTGATGCCCTGCCCAGCCCATGTGGTGGCCCACGTGTTTTCACGGACCGGCCCAGGCGACGGGCCATGATAAGTAGTGAAGCGATGCTACAACAATGATGACATCCACCCGGTCATGCTTCGACCCACGCGTGTTCACGGACCAGCCCGAGCCGCGGCCAATGATATGTGGCGTACTTTGAAATAAAATGATTCTTTTTTTTGTTTCTGTATTATTATTTTGGCCGAGCCAACGAACAGCAACATGCAGCATCAGACAGCTAGCTGCACAGCTAACCAGACTGTGCGACGAATGCAGCAGTAGCGGCAGCGCGTGACCAGAACCTACGTATCCGGAGTCGGATCGAACATACAATAATGCAATCGTTCATGCCTATGATACAGAGTACGCGGCTCTCGCGCATACCGGGAGTGTTGAACTTGGATGTTTCAGGCCCCTTGCAGGAGATTTTCCTGCGTGTGTCGCCGTCGCTTGCCGGTGACCACCACAGGCAGAAACCGCCACGGCAGAAGAAACCACAGCAGTAGACTGGCCTCTACTGTAAGCCTATTAATCGGCAAGGGAATTCTTGTTCCGCTCGTGTGCTCCGTAATAGTCACGGAGCTATGCACGTGATACGCTTGATGCCTCGAGAGTGATTGTCACTGCTTTCCTTCATCCTCCGATCATATGTTTTATTAGCATTATAGCAATTGTCCATCCGTCGGTAGGACCCTTGCAGTATCATTTGTACAAATGTTGAATACGCTGGTTTTCGAACGAAATGACGTTTCGAACAAGTATATGGCTTTCAGTATAACTCGCACCTGCCGGATGTTCCTTTTTATGTATGATATAGTGCTTTGCGCGCTATAATAGCTTCAATACAAATAAGCCCACGCTAATTTCAAGGGAAAGGTTTCCACACTAAAATCAACATGTATTTTTTCGAAAACGTGTATTAAAAACCATGGCCAATTTGCCAAAACTCGAATCAGAATCGAAAAACGCTCAAAATCGAGCAAAAAGCCCTTCCGACACTAAATGCAAGATAAAAATGTATGAAAAACAAATTCGAAGAAAAAGTCGAAAAAATGGTCGTTGTATATCCTTCAAATTGTCATTTTTATTGTTCTGTGCGGTGATGGGGGCGGGGGGGGGGGGGGAGGGCTCCACTGGCGTGACACGAGGGCCGCGGCACCGGCCGCTGCTTCTACTTTTAATCTCCATATTGTACTGCCAGGACCCGAGATCCCTCTCCCCCGGCCAACTTGCCGGGGCTCTAACATACGCAGTCACGGGCGACCGAGACCCCCAATGGTAGCAACCATCAACATACTCCAACCCCGAATCATCGCTACCAGTCAACCGCAAACGACAATTCTAAATGAAGTACGATGTGGCCAATACCTAATATGTGTGGCCTCTCCGTTCCACCCACCTTCGAAAGAAAGGGACGGGAGGGCGGGAGAAACCACAGCATCAGACCAGCTTCTACTGTAGACCTATCAATTGGCAAGGGGGGTGTCGTTCCGCTCGTGTGCGCTGCTGTACTCGCTGGGCTACGCACGTGACACGCGTGAAGCCTCGACGGTGATCACCGATTCCTCTTGCACCCGATCCTACACGTCCATCCGTCGATACGACCCCCTATTGTCGTATAGGTATTTTATTGATCGGTTTTGAACAAAACTTACCTTTTGAAGAAATTTATTGCTTCGTTGTGTATCCTTCAAATTGTCATATTTATTATTGTTCTCTGCGGCGTCGACGGGGGGGGGGGGGGGGTCCACTTGCGTGACACGAGGGCCGCGGCACCGGCCGCTGAGTCTAGTCTCCTATTGTAGTGCTAGAACCCGAAAGCCCCCCCCCCCCCCCCACCCCCGACCAACTGGCCGGGGCTCTAACATGCACAGTCTCGGGCGACCGAGACCCCCAATGGTAGCAAACCATTGGCATACCCCAACGAGGTCGCGTTGATACTACGGTGTTCGGCCTCATACGGTACCTTGGTCTGGTTGCCTCCCCAACTTCGCAGTCTGCTAGTTTTCGAGATACTTTACCCACGTCCTACGTGTTATTGTGGGTGTATACCTTGGAGGACTAGGACTCGTGAGGACTTCCATCTACCTTCCCTCTGGATGACCCTCCGCGATACTTCCGCCACGGCGGTCAGCGTAGTGGCTACACCGATACGCAAAGAGTGGAGGCCAATTTCGCTGGGATCGTCCCCTGCGTTCGCTACCATCTGGCGAAGTGCCGCGTGGGCCTCAGAGTAGTTCCACACTCTAACCTGTTACCAAACCGATACGACGACAAGGGGGCGCTTTTCGGCAGTGTCGGATAACCCGACAGCAACTCCACCATGAGAGCGACAGCACCGCCGCCCTCTCCCACCCCGGACAGTGCCCCCCCGACGCCGTCGCGTGTGCGCACGATAACCGGCCCCTGTTGGGCCTGGTCACCTTTATGACCTCGAAAACAAACCTCGGTGTTAGTAGCCTTGTGCCACTGCAACGAGCTAAAGCTTTATTTTTCCCCATCCGCCGGAGGATGAAAAAAAAACAAAAAAAAAACGACATCAATCGCTGCCCCCCGCAGTACAACGCTACGTCTCTCCCTTTCGAACAATGCACAGGGTGTACCACTCGGGTCGCCGAGGCTAACACTCCGTCCGATCTCGCCACAAAAGAATATCCCAACGCTAGAGACATCCAAAGAACTCGGCCACCCGGGCCCCACAACGAAGCCAAGCCTTGTCCTCCCAAGAGTACGTCCCAAGAAATCGGGCGGCGCACTCTTTTTGGAGTCCCTGCGGCGACATGCGACCGTTCAACCCCTTTTAATGCGCGTCTAATAAGCGGCGAGGACGTGGGCAACTCCATTTGTAAGTTGACGCGGTGGAATTGTAACACGGCCGAATTTTTTCCGGCAATAGCACCGGCTTGGTTACCCTCCAATGCACGCAACGCTACCAAGTCGAGCAACTCCTGAACTTTATCTGCATCGGAAACTGCCGTGTCAAACTAGTCAGCCTTCCCAATCAACCCCCGAAAAGCGGTCCAAGATCGGAAACCCGACGTATCAGCTCGATTAGACGAAGGTCCAACCGACTGGCGGATGAGCTGGCGGCCAACACTCCTGAGCATATCGCGACGTCTGCTGTGCCCAGTACCTGCCGGTGCCAAGCAACGTCGTGTCGGAACGCGTAGATGCTACCGTCGATAGCCTCCGGGTTCCATGGGGAGATGCCATCAGCGATGATGTTCTCCACCCCAGCAACGTGCAACGCGTCGAAACACCACCCTCTACCTACCTCCAGACATCCTAAAAGACGCACGAGCGCCTCGGATGGGGGTTCGCCCCCCCCCCTTGCATGTGGAAACCCATTGAACGGCGGACGTGTTATCCCCCCGCATTAATATAGTATCCCCTGCGTTACTAGGCCGTATGTTCGATCGCGTGACGAATATCAACGCCGTTACCACCATGCCCAACAACTCAAGCACGTTAATCGACAAATCGTTCCAGTCCCGAATCGTTGCCGGCAGCCGCTCGTGCACGTCGTCGTCAAGGTGAAAATGCCACCACACACCTGGTCCGGGCTCAGACCCCAAAAAGTAACCCCCCATGGCGTCGCCGAAGGCGTCCGGCCACAAGAAAAACGCGGGCGACTGCGTGTAACTACGGTACAATTAGGCGGAGAAACGACTCGCTGGGGACCCTCAACCTCCTGCCACCAACGGACGCCAAAAGGACACGTCTGCGTGGAGCTCAGGACCTAAACGGATACGTGGGGACGACGCTGCGCTAGTGTGCGCTAGGTGGAACTTCGCGTCCCACGTGCGGATGGGACGCAAGCCTACTTTGGTGAGTATTTTTTCCAACAAAATATTTCCCTACCCGCACTATCTCACGCAGGCGCAGCAGCCGACCGATCAGAGAGCGCAATCCTTTCTCGGACGCAAGGTTGCCGTCCGAGGGCCACTCGCTTAGCGTTTCGCGGAGTCGCTCCAGTTTTGCGTGGGGAACGGAAATTGCCACCGTATCGATGTCCCATCTACGCACGCACAACCCAGTATTCCATTGCGAAATCTTGTGCGGAGACAAAAGGGCGGGATCCCTCGCGGATCTCTCCCCAAATAACCGATAATGGTGCGACGCTAGAGACGCAGACGGGTGCCGGGAGCGCCGAATATCGGGCCACCATTGTACCTCCACCAAAATGCCGTCGTCTACGTAGTATCGTACGAAAAAATCGCTACGCCTGCCTCCTTTTTGTCCAAGGGGGACCCGACAATTAGGAGGCAACGTGGCCAGCCGATCAGGTGCTCTCGGCGGGGTTACCGCGACATGCTGCGTCGCGGTACGCCCTTGTTCCATCACCACGGCGTCGTAGTACGACGTGTGTCGGTGAGAATATCTGAGGGCTGCCGAAAACGAACAAAAGAACCCGGCGAACTACGCCGCGCGAACTGCAACCCACGGTCGCGACCTACTCGTGAAAACTGTATCCAAACACGGGCGCCCCACCCCACTGCACACTGACCTGACGGAACGCCTCATTGACATCTTGCTTAATACAATACGTGCGCGCCGCTCGAATCGTTGGCGCAAGTACAGAATGCGCCAAATGACGTCTCGTAACACGCGACCCAACGCTACAGGCGGGAGCTTGTTCGAAATCGGCGTCGGGGTTGGCGCTGTGTGTGCGCGAAGACATCGAGAACATCAGATCGTGGATGATCCGTGTTTTCGAGGCAACACTACGCCCGACGGAGACGGCCGCAGATCAGGGATTGTATGCGCTTCGCTACGCGGAAAAATTACTGCCTGTCCAAACCGTACGTCGTCCAAGATCTTAGCGATGATGCCGTCAGAGTGTGGGGCTGCACTGCTATGGTTTGAATATGCTAAGGCCTTACGTCCGTGCTACTTCAACGTGGACGAGGGCACCGTGTTCTGCGATACAGCACCGTGTTCTGCGATAACCGCCACCTTCCTACCTCAGAAAATCCTTTCCTTCTCGCGAACCAAAAACGTATCCTAGCTACTTTCACACGCGGCACGCCCAGGGCTGTCTCGATGGCCCGCATGCATCCGAAACGGCCACCACTCGTCCGAAAATACTGTACATACCGCTGGGCCACGTGACCTAAGAACTCCACCGGGGATGCCCTGCCATACGATGTGACATGAGGCATGTCGTGCAACATCGACACAGCGGTTGAAAAGGCTCGTCACACCTGCTCCCCCAACAGACGCCGATCCGCAAGTTAGACGCTATGCAACTTGTAGTGCCTCTTCCGTGCACCCTCTGATCGGCCTCGACCCCACGGGGTGAGGCCCGCTCCTCTATTCGTCCGCCTTGGCCGTTGCGGAGCGAGTGGAGGTCCCGACACCCGACGCCTCGCTCCCACTGCCACCGCCGCCGCTGCCAGAACTCCCGCCGCTGCTTCCAGAACCGCCGCCGCCGCGGCTTCCGCCGCCGCCACCGCCTCCCAACCCCGCCGCTTTTTCCTTGCACTTGGCCCTCTTGGCCGGGGTATCCGCAGCGGCAGCACCGCTAATGGCCGACCCACCGCCGGTCACCCCCTCCGTCGGCCGCTTATTGCCGTTTCCCCCCGCTTGAGCGGGCCCGACGTGCTTGAAGATGCAAGTGGCCCCAGCGGCACCTTGCTTTCCGCGACCGACATGTCGGGACCGGGGGCGACGGCGACGTTGGAGGACGTCGGCGGTGATGCGCCCACTACTTTTTATGTAGGCGTTGAGAAGGGGCCAATGCGGCTCCGGGATGGCCGGGAGGGCATTAACCGTCGGCGGGTAGGCCTAATTGTGCGCCGCAGATGTCGGGCACGGCGCGAAGATCCATTGTAAAGCTCACTATGTCCTTCTCAACCAATTCGGCGAGCCTGGCGCGGTTTCCCCGGCTATTGGCGATGGCGTAGTGCTCCATCACATGAGAGTTTAACATCTTCGCCCCGAGCTCGAAGGCAACGTGCAGAGCCTTCACGCGGGCGCGTGCCACGTGGAGATCCGCTGCATCCTGTGGGAACCCGGGGCTCGCGACCGTTATAATCGTGTATACGTGGGAGATTGACGCCGGCCCCACCGCGCGGCTCGAAGGCCACTATTTCTATGCCGTCCAGACTTTCGAGCATGGTGTGGACGCGCGCCGAGATGTCAACCGTATCCCCCACGTACCCTTGCACTGCCGCCCTCTGCATAGATGCCGGATGGCCCCCACAGATCACCTATTACAGCCGGGTCGTAGGGTTGCTCCATGATGTTACCGCGCGGGCGGTGACATTTTTTGTTTACCCAGCGTGGTCGAGGGATTGCCGGCGTCGCCGTCGCCAAGGAAGGCCCGGCCGACCTCCGGTGCATCCGGCCCGTCGTAGGCTGCTCGGCCGAGTGCGACCGAAGGCGCGCCGATGGCTCCGGCCCCGCCCGGAGCTCCGTCGTGTCCGAACCCCCGCCCAAGGCCCACGGCGAGCCCGTCTGACTGTCCGTAGGGGGCTCCGAGGGCTCCAGCACCGCCCAGAACACCGCCGTAGCTGACCCCGCCCCTAAAACCCACAGTAAGCCCGCTCACCTGTCCGCCGACGGCGAGCTCGCCTGGCTGTCCACGTAGGGAACTGGGAACTCCGGGGCCGCTCATAACACCACTGTAGCCTACTCTGTACCTGGGGTCCATGGTGAGCCCGCCCACCTGTCCGATGGCCCAGGCACCACCCAAACCGCCGCCGTAGCCGAGGCCGGCCCCCGGCCCGAGGTGAACATGCCCATCTGTTCGTAGAGGGCGCTGACGGCAAGCCCACCTAGTTGTCCGGTGAGGGCGTCGGCGTTTCCCGCCCCATTCGGGGCACCGCGATATCCAACCCCGGCTCCCAAACCTGCGGCGATTCGGCTTGCCGGCCCAGAAGATGTGCGGGGGGCGCCAGCTCCGCCGTGGGCACCGCCATATCCGCCCCCCCTCCCGGGCCACCGCCGCGCCTGCCGCGTGTCTGAGCGTGCCTGCCCCCCCAGGACCGCCGCCAATCGGCCGAGCGGGCCGAGCGGCGCCAGGGGAGCCGAGGCTCGCTAGGAGGGCCCCGGCTGTGGAGCCGCCAACCGGCGATCCGAGCTTCCCGGCGCCGTTCGTTCCCTCTCCGGGGACGGGTCGGTGTGTGACGTCGACCACGTCGTCGATGGTGGTTTGCAGCACGGTCTGAAGCTGCGCGAACTCGTCCGCCGTGTCGTGCTAGAATGTGGCGATGTCGGCCTGAGTCACGGACCCCCCGCCCTCGCTGTCGCTGCCCGTCATTGTCCCTTTGCCCGTCGAGCTTTCCAGAAACCTATTTTCATATAACGGAACGTGTTTTGGATGCAGAGGGAAAGCGCGGGAGCGAGACGCGGCACAGAAGTGGACAGAAGAGAACGGGCAACGACGGGTACGATATTAGTTGGGGAATATATTGGGTACTCTCCGGGCACCGGCCTGGACGAGGGTAGTGTCCATGCACTAGCCTGGACGAGGGTACTATTCGCGCACCGGCATGGACGGGGGTGATGTTGCGTGCCGACACGCCGTCGTATGTGTCGACACACCATCGTTACGCTTTGGCGGTGGGTATTGCCGCGTGTGTTATGCGCCGGCATCTATTGCGATCAACGACGCCCGCTTGCTGGCGCTTGGCGTCGCACCAAAAGCATTGAACGTATCCACTTCATGCGTGGCCAGTGTATACGCCGGAATAGTACAACCAGTATGACTCATCGCTATAGAGGCCCGTCTCGCCGATCGCTACTTTATGCACCGGCATAGAATGTTTAGCAAAACAAGCGCACAAATGTTTGCACCGGCCGAGAACGTGTGAAGCATATTTGAGCCTCACACAGTATTTGGATTCAACCCACACCGTGTAGCCAAGTAATTAATAAACACAGTCAAACTAAGAAGAGTAACGGTATTAGAAGTCTATTATAATACCGCTACAACCCATAGTTGTCAAGGCTGGTTATTGCATGTTTATCTTTAATGATAAATATGCATTCAACAATACTTGACAAAAGCCGCGAGGGGGAACGTTGAAATTCCCAAACGTCCCTCGCAACTTCGTTGTTAGCTCCCCGAAGCAGGTTCTCGGCGTACATAAATACGTTTTGCAGATATACACAACAGCCCCCCCCCCCCTCCCCCAACCACTTGAAAACAATATGCTTTTGAAAACACCACTCTAAAACAACACGATAACGATGTCCAGAACATGAACCAAAACATACACGTGTAGAAGCAACCATGAGGACACAACATAATATGTATTCGAAAACACCACTCTGATACAAACGAAAATGAAGTCTAGAACATCAACCAAAACGTACACGTGTAGCAACAACTAGGCGGACACAAAATAATATTTATTTAAAAACACCACTCCGAAACAACACGATAACGAAGTCTAGAACATCATCCAAAGTAGCAACAACCACGCGGACACAAAATAATATGTATTCGCAAACACCATTCCGAAACAACACGATAACGAAGTCTAGAACATCAACCAAAAAATATACGTGTAGCAACAACCACGCGGGAAGCACCACTTTGAAACAATACGATGACGAAGTCTAGAACATCAACCAAAACATGCACATGTAGCAAAAACCACGCGGACACACGACACACTAAAACCATATATACGTCCACATACGAAACCCAGTCAAAAGATGGAACCCATATACCCTAGGTTCCAAATTGAGGTCCCTACGAGTCAGAAACATCACATAGTCTACATAAAGTCTTTACACAAACCTAAATTGCGTCAAAACTGCTCGTTGCCAAATGACAGGTTCATCAAGAACGCAAGAACAAACAGAACGAGAGATGGGGTAATCGCAGCAGCGCATATCATTATAGCATTCGCCCACCACATCACTTCCTTTGCAATTGGTTTTTTGGGCATCAGCGAAGTGTCTTAGGTGGAGTGATGAACGGTAGTAAAAATCAAGTGCGCTGCTCGACAACCTGTTGCTGACCGTCGGTATACTGAACAATCTTCGGGCCGCGTCTCCTCTGTGTCAGGTGTGTGAGGACTTTCTTTGTCGTTTTCAAGCAAGCGTTGCGTTGGCATATACTACCTGGCTTGATGTAAAGGAAAGGAACACCACTCAGCGATCATCTATTACACGTGAGGGCATGTTTTCATGAGCACCACTAACAAGAGCACCAGACATGGACGCGACATCTACAGGACCACAACATCTTCGACGACAGTGGGGGAAAAAACAGGACGTATAATCGTACACTACATAATAATGTGAAAAGGAAGTGCAGACGGATATGTTAACAATGTGGTAAACCACACGACCACCCTATTACGCAGGGTATTTCGTGCCTCCATCCGTTTACATGATTGCCTGACAACCTCTACCATACCAAACGCAGTAGCATATGCCTAACGAAGTAAAGTCACCCTCGCGTTCAATAGTGGTGACATCGCATGCCTACGTGAGACAACCTCTATCAAAAGCAGTAGCGTATGCCTAACGAAGTAAAGTCACCCTCGCGTTCAATAGTGGTGACATCGCATGCCCACCTCGCCTGCTGTATTTGTAAGATGTACAGTAGGTGGCCCTATATAGTGCGGGTATGTGTCACGAAAATTTACCCGCACTATACCCGGCACCCGCACTATATAAAAACCGGCCTGATTAGTGCGTTTTCCCGCACTATTGACGATAGTACTAGTTTAAAGCATACGACGCAGCCTACAGCGAGGTGTATGAAGGCAAATAGGGTGTTGGATGTGTTGCCGACACGGATAGGAGGCTGCGCCTGTTGTGATGCGAAGAGGACAGCATATTGCAGCCGTGAATACAGTACAGTACTGTATCTGCATCCTGAACACGGGTGACACGACGGTACAGGACAGTACTGCTGTACCGTACTTGGTTCATGACATGTTCGTACTCTGAGCGTACCAACAGGCTGTGTGTGCAAAGTCCCGTGGATGGTTCATTCTGTTTTCGCTGTTCCACTTCTCTACCACGTACAGTACGAAAATTATCACACCGCACTTGAACTTGTCTGCGACTCTCTTGAGTGGCCTTCTTGTCCAGGTCTGCGAGAACCTCCGTCTTCTGGGCCAGAGTCAACCTCGTGCGCGGTGCAGTTCGGCCCGCCTTTTTGCCTTCCCCCGCGTTCGCGCGTTTCAGGATGCCGCCCGCATCTTGGGCCTTTCTCTTGCCCGCGGCAGCTGTGGACGCTTGTTTGGAAGACAAGCATGCGTGACAGATGCGATGCATTTCTTCTCCCTCGCCTTGTACCGCCATCTCGCCGCATATACCGTGCAGTCTGCCACCACATCCTCCTCGGCATGGGTGACCATGGGGGGCTACTGGTGTTTGGTTGCTGAGTTGGCAGAGTTCGCCTGCTGCACAAGGCATCGTATACCTCTCCGCTGTTCTCGTGGCCAGGGGTCTGCTGCTAGGCGGTAGGGGTACAGTGCTGTACCTTGGGTGGTTGTGTGTTGTGTGTGATTTGTGCGTGTGTTTGCGTTGGTTTGACCGCATCTAGGGCGGGGGTGACGCCGAACCCGCACTATATAGGGTCGTTGGTTGAGCCGAACCCGCATTATAAATGCAATTCCTCTATAGTGCGGTACCCGCACTGTAGAGGGGTCTATATTGTGCCAAACGATTTCACCCGCACAATATCGGACACCCGCACCATATAGGGCCACCTACTGTATCTATGTCTTTATATTGGCGACCTCATAGCCCCACATCGGCACGGTAAAAATCATGGGCGTGAAATCGTACATTTGAGGCAATAATAATTTGAAAAGGAAGCACAGGCAGATATAATAAAATTGCGGTTAACCACATTACCAACCCATTACGTAGGGTATTTCGTACATACCGTCTGTGTCAAGATACGGCCTCGAAAGGCCTGTAATTATCGGAATTTGAGATCATTTGGATGGGTTTCGTATGATAAGGTTGGCGGTTTATATTCGGGAAAGTTAGGAATTAGATCGGAGGCACGTTCCTCCGATATTAGAAGCTATCCCGGGCTCTGGTGGAAACGAATAAAGCTACATCTCTACGAAGGAACGAAAGTGAGTACTCTCCGAGGACCTGCTCAATTGGCAGACCTGCAGGGGGCACTCTGTGTCCCCCACCCTTTAATTCAACATGTGGCGTCGACGGCAGGACACAAACCTGCGCGTGAAATCACAATGGGTTTCGAATCCATCGGGCCCGGCGGGGCCCCTCGGCCATCTTCCGGACGAAGTACAACCCCGTAGCGAGTTCCACGGCCGCAGCCGACCCCGTCGCCGCCGCGACCCCTGCTCTTGTCGACTCGCCAATCCGCACGGTGCCACTACCGTCCGACCGCGACCACGCAGAGCCTATATGGGAACTCCTCTCTTACGGCTCACGCCTTCTCCTGGTGGCACGCCGACCGCATATACAAGGTCGGACGCAACGCTGCTGAATTGCGTTTCGCTGATTCCGTCGCGCGTTATTCACGTGACGATTGGAAGCGAGAGCAGCACGCTGAGCCGACGTGCCATGCCATGATGCGTTACGTTTCTATCGGCCGGCCATCGGTCCTGCCGCCCGACTTTTTGGCGTGCTACCTCTCGCACAAGCGTCCCTCCATCTCGGACATCCAGGAACTGGCGGGTGAGGGTCGACTACATGCAACCGACATCGACATCGTCCTACTCGTCCGTAACCCGACACTGCCGCCAACAAGCTCTGACAAACCGAACTCTGTGGGGCGAGCTGCTTGCTTGCTAAACGACGAGCCAGTGCGCATCTACGTTCCCCTGCTCATGCGCCCTTGGATCATGCAAGCTGGTCACTCGACAGCCTCCTGCCACCTTGGCACCACGCGCACGTTGCGCATGCTGGAGCGTTCTTATTGGTGGATTGGCATGAGTGTGTGCACCCGGTGGTGGCTTCGCCACTGCTTGAAGTGCCAAGCGCGGAAAACCCCACGGCTGACTGTCCGCTGGCCCATCATCACAATGCCTCTGCCGGAAGGTCCAGTTATCGCCGTCAGTGTTGACTACTTCGGCCCCCTTCCTTCCGGTCACACCACGAGGCAACACCTACATCCTGCTGTTCACCGATCGCTTCAGTCGTCGGGCCGACATGTTCCCCGTCACTGCCGCTGAGTTCACCGCGGAAGGTACAGCCAATATCCTGGTGAACCAATACATCCCCTTGTGGAGGTGCCCGCCCACCATACTCTCGGACAACGGACTGCAGTTCTGCTCCAAGCTTTCACAAGCTGTATATCAGCTGTTGGGTGTACACAAGCTTGCTACAAGCTCCTATCGTAACGGGGGCGTTGAGCGGTCAAGTCACACCATGGCACAAATGCTGGCTATGGTCATCAACGAGCGACAAGACGATTGGGACTTGCATCTGCCCCACGTAGAATTCGCTTACGACAACTCTGTCAGCGCGGCGACGGGTTTGGCGCCCAACGAGGTCCACATGGGCAGACTCCCACGGCTCCCCCTGACGATTTTCGACCGCACAGGTGTCGTGGGACACCAGAGTCTGACCCGTGACCACCTGGCCTATTGCGATTTGGCCACCGACCGGCAAAAGCGCGCGAACGACATTTTCCGCGCACACCACGCCTTCACCGTTTCCCGTGTTAACCGCAGAACCTCCGCCCTCGCCGACGCGCTGCGTCCAGCACCTAACTTCACTGTGGGTGGTTGGGCATGGGTATACAATTATGCCTCTACCATCCGCCAGGGTGTGAAGGCGAACACCGACGCCAAGGTACTCAAGGCCAAACTCGCACTTAACTGGACGGGCCCATACAAATCCTGGCGGTTGGTCCCTGCTCCGCCGCCGAGACCATGGACGGCTCGCCGCTCGGGAGCAACCTCCTTTATTTGGATCTCCCTTCCGACCTGCCTGGTTCGGACGCTCGTCGGTGTGTGGCCATCGAGCGCTGCAAACCCTGTGCCAACCCCCTCGACAACGGGGACATGCCCAAATACCTACCGGCGGGGCTGACACAGTATGTGCTCAACAAATTTTCCAAGAAGTCCCCGCCGTACCACGTCACTCAAGACGACGTTTCGACTCCCCTCCAACGGCTGGAGGTGGAGCAGATCACTGGTCATCAGTCGGTACGGGGGCGAGGTGGCGTCATCGTGGTGCTATACAAGACGCATTGGGCGGGACTCTCCGAACCTTCCTGGGAGCGGAAAATGGACCTTCACCTCTCCCACTCCCACATCTTGCGTTATTGGGCCGGAACCCCGGACCAGCACCGCCAAACCAACCGCCTGTACCGCCGAATGCGGATCGGGGCGGCACACCTCGAGCTCTCCCGCAATAACGGGGAACGTTTCCAAGCGCCGGGCAACGCCTGTGTTCCCCGCGCGGATTGGCTCCGTCGATACCACGATACAGTACTCCGTAAGGGAGCCCACTTTTGGTACCAGGGAGACGATGGTTTATGGTGGCTTGGAAAAATCAGCGCGAGCACTACCGAGGACAAAGTATACCTGGTCCGCTTTCTGAACGACCCGGGACCGATTAAACTCCCTCTTCCCCCGGCGCGCTACACGACTTCAACGGGAGCCGTACGAGGTTCTTGGTGCTTGCAAATTCCCATCGCCAGTGCGTTTCCTCGGGGAGTCCAACGTAACGTAGACGAATCTCGAGGCGCGGCCGTAGCCAGTTGACTTCCAAGCCACCACCGCTCCTCGATAGTTCATTTTTTTGAGTTATGAGTTTTGCGTCTTCGTCTTTGGGTTGTTCGTAGTGTCCTGAGGGTCTTTGTCGAGTTTTGGGGCGGTTCTTCCCATTTTTTTTTCTGTCCTGCCGAACCCCCTGCTCAGTGCCGGGTCAGGGTTCGGGTAAAACACCTCTATCTGAGGCGCAGGGCTGTCGCCTTTTTGTCATTGTTCAATTTCGCCCTGCCGACGCCCTCCTCAGCCCAGAGCCGGGGGGCGACCAGGGTACCCTGTTCGCGCGTAACGTGGTACAGGGCTATGTGCGGGTCTGTGTGTTCTTTTTTATCTTTCATGTGTTGTACTTGTTCTACTTTGATTTTTTTCGTCTAAACACTTTCTCCCCTAGCGGGGCTGTAGGTGTTGACACCTTCCATCCCGGGTATTCGTCGTTTCCTCGTCTAACCCCCCGCCTTGCCGATGGCCCACGGGAGGTATTTCGCATGACTTCTCCCTTGTGTTAACGCCTGTGTTCCCCGCCATATCGACGAGGGCTCGCCTCGCCATAGTACCTTTTTCTGCGGTTGGTTTGCCGTAGAGCCTTTCCTGCCCCCCCGCCACACCGGCGGCATGCGGCAGATTCTAGAGCCTTTTCTGCCCCCCCCGCCACACCGGCGGCATGCTGCAGGTTTTTTGATGGGTGACTATTGCCTTGTTGTAGGGTCCTCGTTTCTTTCTACTGCTTTTCTTCGCGTGTTCCTGGCTCCATAGCCAGACGGTTAGAGGTGTGGGAGTGGGTTTTGAGGAGCCGCATCTTCGACTCATGGTCTAGTTCGTAGAACCGGAGTTTCCCCGAATCTCACATATTTCTGCATATGCGACTCATCAGGGTGGGCTAGTGTTAAGATACGGCCTCGAAAGGCCTGTAATTATCCGAATTTGATATAATTTGAATGGGCTTCGTATGATAAGGTTGGCGGTTTATATTCGGGAAAGTTAGGAATTAGATCGGAGGCACGTTCCTCCGATCTCAGAAGCTATCCCGGGCTCTGGTGGAAACGAATAAAGCTACATCCCTACGAAGGAACGAAAGTGAGTACTCTCCGAGGACCTGCTCAATTGGCAGACCTGCAGGGGGCACTCTGTGTCCCCCACCCTTTAATTTAACATCTGCATGATCGCCTCCCAACCTATGCCAAGCGAAGTGTGACTAACGAGGTAACGTAATCGAGCGCGTGTACACCAAGCGTTCCTTTCAAAACACTGACGATTCGCATTTCTCCCTCTCATGCTTAATGGACCTCGCCTGTTGTATTTGGCAATACGTATCTCATACCACATCACCTCGCCTGTTGTATGTGGCAATACGTATCTCTTTCGTATAGTTAGCGATGTCAGAAAATAATGGTAACTACAAATATTCTATCTTTCGATCCATGTACAAAAACAAATTATTAATAAGAAGATTCAACACGTTGTTTGCTACACCTAAACACTGGGTTGCATATTACATCTAACATCAAACCTTCTAGGATAGTAAACATTACCAGGCAGATGATATAAAGGGATGTCTTCTTGCTACAACCGTCAGATTTGTCCCCTTCAAGGATTAATAGTTTCCGCGCACATATTGAAATGTCCCGCCCCACCCCCCCCCCCCCCCCCCTCCCCTGATCCCTCTGTTCAAACGCCCCACCCTTTTCCCCCCCCCTCCCCCGATCCCTCCCCCGATCTCTCCCCCCCCCCCTTTTTTTTCTCTTCTTGCCCAGATTGTTTAAACGCCCCACTTACAATAGAAATCGGCCATAGTAATAAACACCTCTACGCAGTTGATATCACGTCATTATCTTTCTAACCATCCATGACGTAGTTTTCTTCCCCCCCCCCCCCCCCCCCTCCAACGCCCCCTCCTTTTCCACCACCCGCTCGATCGCCTAGACCTAGCCCCACGCGTATAACAAGCCCCTACATATCTTTGATCTTACAGCCGGAGTGTATTTGAATATTATATGTGACCTAAACCTCTTCAAAATCCTTCCCTCCCCCCCCCCCACCCCGCTCTTCCTTGCTCAAACGCACCACCTAATATTGAAATCCGCCAGAGTAATAAACACTTCCACGCACTGGATATCACCTCATTATCTTTCTAGAGCCATCTATGCCGCTGCTTCTTCCCCCCCCCCCCCCCCCCGCGCCCCCAACGCTCCCTCCTTCCGCATTATCCCCTAGACCTAGCACCACACGTATAGCAAACCCCTACATCTATGCCACCTAAAGCCCTTCTTCCCCCCCCCCCCCCCACCTCCCCACCCTCCACCCCCCCTCACCCCCAGCCTCTCGAACACTCCGCCCTCTACTCACTGGTTGTACGAGTTACAGGATATACATGATAAACTGGTGCATTATTTCCAAAACCGTGACATTTATCCCTTTAAAAGAATGTATAGTTTCCACGCACAGATTGAGCTGCCCCACCGGACCCGCCCCCGCCCCAACCCCCCCCCCATGATAAACTGGTGCATTTTCAAAAACCGTCTGATTTATCCCCTTGAAGGATTTATAGTTTCCACGCACAAATTGAGCTGCCCCGCCCGTCCCCCCCCCCCCCCCCCCTCCCCCCCCCAACCCAGCTCCCTTTGATCAAAACCAGGCCCCCACGTCCTTCAAAACTCCGCCCTCCCGTTACCGCTTGTTATACTTACAGGAGTCACTTGATAAACTGGTGCTTTTCCTTCCACAGCTGTCAGATTTTGTCCCCCTCAGAAACAGGTTTCATAGTTTCCGCGCACAGACTGACTAACATCACCCTGTTGACCCTGATAGCTACACTGTAGTTGCAAGGGGAGTCGCGGACCTATATCCTTAATGAGGACACGCAACCCGTAATACACGCGATCGGAGTATCACACACAGCTTGCGAAGATGAGTTTCGACGAAATATTCGATCTCACAGCTGGAGTGTATTTTCATTTTTTATAATATATCTTTGGTGCAAATGAATTGCGTAAGTCGTTGTTCGTATACTGTCCGGGCACCGGCCTGAACGAGGGTACTGTCCATGCACCGGCCTGGACGAGGATATTATCCATGCAACGGCATGGACGAGGATGATGGTGTGTGACGACACACCATCGTTACGCATTGGCGGTGGGTATTGCCGCGTGTATTATGCACGGTGTCTGTTGCTATCGACGGCGCCCGCTTGCTGGTGCTTGGCGTCTCAAGCGTTGAGCGTACCCACGATGTGCGCAGCCAGTATATACGTCAGTAAATAATACGACCGATGTGCATCGTTGTGAGGCACGTTCCGCTGGTCGCTACTTTATGCACCAGCATAAAGTGTGTAGCCAAACAAACAAACAAAATTGTGCACCGGCACAGAAGGTGTGGTGATGCAGATATCTTGCCACATATGTATCACGTAAGTCGTTGTTCGTTTCCTCGGTGTATTACCATTTTTTATAAAATTCATGGTCAATACTCATCTTTGGAAGCTGCGTTCTTTCACTTAATCTAAAGGGTCATATTATTATATATATATATATTTTTTTTTTTTCTTCACTATAATGGTTTGTGTTGGTATTTTTACTCTGGGTGGGGGACTTTGAGCTAGATCCAACATCAGATCTATTTTATAATTTTATTGCTGTAGTTTCCACTGTAGTGCTCTATCGTACCTGGTATGCATGGTGGATGGTTTGGTCAGGGTTGTTGGTACTTGTGGTTAAACGCGTGGGTAAGTTTTCTCTTACCTGAGGGTGGTCGTATTATTTTGTTTCTTGTTTTTCTCCACTATAATGGCGGGTTTTGGTGTACATCGGGAGTGTGAAGACAGTAGTAGTGATCTAATATGTTGATATTCTTAAATATATCCTTCGAGAATAAAAGTTGACTGCCACCATCCTAAAAATAAATATGTAAGGAACGCGTCTGTATGACTCGAATCCACGTTTTACGTCTAAATTATGTATGGTGGATGGTCTGTGGGTAGATGGCTTTGTCAGGGTTGTTCGTACTTGTGGTTCAATATATAGGAAAGTTTTCTCTACCCGAGCGGTTCTATTATTTTGTTTTTGTTTTTGTTTTTTGTTTTTCTTCGCTATAATGGCGTTTTGCATGCAGTACGCGATGAGACCAATACGCATTGCTATGAAAGGGGCCGTCTCGCCGACGCTATCTTGCGCACCGGCACCGACGGTGGCTACATCTCGTGTATTGACATGGTGTGTGATGGCATGTATCGTCACGGAAATTCCGTCTGGTTCTCTATGCATTGCGACACGATGCTACGCGTCGTTCGTGAGCGACATAACTGTCACCATCCTACCAGCCTTACAGCAGCAGTGGCCATCCGTAAACAGCAGTGGTTAATTTTTCTTCATAAAACACACAGATATTTGTTTGGTTTCCTTCGCCACACTGTAACGCAGTACCGGCTCTCGCTTCCCTGTACGCAATATACGAACATTCCTACCCCCCAACCACTGGGAACACCAGCCGAAGAAAAGCCTCGTGGGAAAAAATTCGGCTGGCATGCCTGATGATCGGCGAGACAGAATGTTGCATATGATATCATACAATAAGGTGGTCATGTCATACGTGCAATTTTGCTTTCTTCCGTCGCCCGTTCGTATGCATCAACACTCGGACACAGTCGCCAACACTCGCTGCATTCGGGAAATCAAGCAAAAGACCCAGTCCGCGAACCGACCAGCCAATCCGCATCACATTCGAGGTCTATTAGTTTCCCTCGCTTGTTTATGACACCGCACAAACCAGGAGGGAACAGGTTGGATGTCGTAGACCCGCCCAGAATGCACGCGCTCCGCACCGCTGTCCCGTGACGAGCGCCGCCGCCGCCATCGCAGGAGAAACCACAGTAGTACGAGAACTCACAGTAGTAGACTAGCTTCTACGGGAGCCTCTCAATTGGCAAGGGTAGTGTCGTTCCGCTCGTGTGCTCTGCTGTACTCTCAGGGTACGCACGTGAGACGCGTGAAGCCTCGAGGGTGATCACCTACTCCTCTTGCACCCGATCCTACACGCCCATCCGTCGGTAGGACCCCCCAGTATCGCATGGGTGTTTCAATTCATCGGTTTTGAACAAAGCTGACTTTTCGAATAATGTATTGCATTATTTTCTGTGCGACTCGAAACTACCAGGTGTACCTCTGTACGTCAAATAGTTTCCGCACTAACTTAAGCGAAACATATCCACGCACCAGTTCAAGACACAATTTTCCGTTACTAACATCAACATAGATTAATTTCGATAAAAAACCCTCAAAAGTATACAAAGAAAATGGGTTTCCACAACTCCCCACCCCACATTAGGGATGCAGCAGATTCTAAGAATTTTCTGGAGCTCCTAACATGAGGAGGAGCTCGACGTCTCGCCGTCACCCGAAACACGACTTCGAAGGCGTCCGTTTTAAGCCAGAATCTAAAACGCTCAAAACTGAGCGAGGTAACCGCTCCAAAATTAAAGTCAGGATAAAAATGTCCGAAAAACAATTTCGAAAATCGAGCGACAACTAGATTGTCGGTTTGACAATCTACCACAGGGGGACTGCCGTATATTCTGTTATACTTTCCGCACTACACCGTACTGCAAAACGAACATCCCTCCCTTCGTTGCATCCCCCCCTCATTCCGCGGACGAAGCAACCCATCCCCGAGAGGCCGCTTTTTGACGCCCCCCACTTGCCCTGAGCGTGGGCGGAGTCGCGGCAACCCCATCGAGAGGGTAGACTGCTTGTTCCACTGCTGCTGTAGTATGTGGTGCTGCTGTGCGCGCGCATCGGTACGTACTGCCTGGGATGAGTATTATTCGCGTCGAGCTGTTTTTCTCTGTGGCTTAAGCTGCCCATTCAATGCGCTTGCACTTGTCCGCTGACTTACGACACCTTGTGTCCACACTCTGCAGTGTGTTCTGATACACTTAACGTTTTAAGCTGCACACTGTGGAACAGCAAAGCGGCGCACATAGCCCTGCTTGTTTCTACAATTTGATGGACATGTGGTTGATTTTTGCACTTTTAGCCTTCTCAAGAACTACCCGTCCTGGCCATTGTACGCATTAAACCCGTTTAGTTGGTGGCAACAAAGTATCTGCCCGAAGCCTATGATGTTGAGAAATCACGTAAGCTGTAAAGAATAATACCTACCGTAAACTGCATAAGAAACCACAATCCCCACAGAAAACCACACCCCGGTGATATTTTTTGGGCATTTCGAACGAGGAGGCGAATATTCACCTGGGTTATACAAGGTAACACCCCCCCTGTGAGGGTACGCCGCATACATTCACGGGGTCCCACCTCCTATCACCGGGGTGATACAGCATTTGCCCGGGGATCGCACACAATACACACACTCTGTGTGCAGGGAAACACCCTGTATGGAGACCTCCAACAACATGAACGGGGAGGGAGAACAGAATGCGGCCGCCAGCACCTCCGCTCCTTCGGCAACTGCTTCGACCGCAGCAGCGCAGGCGCGACCAATTACCTCGTTCTTTCGACCCGAGCAAACCTCTTCTACGCCTGCGGCTCCTCCTGCTACTGCTTCTGCTACTGCTTCTGCTGCTGGTGTTTTTGACATCCGCTCAAGCTCCAAGAAGGCTGGCATGCTCCTTCCCTTCGACGGCTCGGAAGACGAGGCCTGGGCCAACAAGGGGCTCGGCTCCGACGCCCAGCGGGAGCCTTTGGACTCTGCCGCGCCAGCGGCCAGTGCAGACAAGGCCGACTCCTCTTCGGGAGGCGCCGACTTGCTGGAGGTGCTGGAAATCGTCGACGACGACACGGGGGTGGTGGTGCTGGACGTCAGCGACGACCAGGAAGTGGAGCTGTGAGGCATCGACAGCGATGCTGGTGTTGAGGAGGCAGCTTGTGATGTTCTTCTCATGTTTCCTCGCGTTTCTCTTCGCGTGCGTTTCTCTTCCTTCGTCCTGTTAGTGTGAATGAACTGTCGGGTGTTGCACAGCCGCGTCGAGTGCAGCCGCATCGAGTGCCACGTTGTTGTATCTCTTGTGGAGTGTAGATGTCGGTTTTGTGGTCTTCGTTTTTTGGTCGTTGGTGTCTTTGCGTAAACCTCTATTGGCCGTACCAGATAGCAAGTTATGTAGCAGCCTCCTTTTTTTTTAGGGGGCGGGACGGTTGGCACACTTAGTGGTCACCGCCTCGCATGACAATGGGCGAGGTGTCTCCGATGCAAATAATCAAAGTTTATTCTTCATCAGGCGGTGATGATGGTTGCCTTTTTTGGTTGTGGTATTTTCTTCGGCGTTGAGGAGCTGAATCATGGCCGTGGTCATGTGCTCAGGGGTTTTGTCACCTCCCTTGAGCCCCTTTGTTCATCACATCCCCGCAGTACCGCACCCGTACAATGTGTTGCAGCAGCGGCAGGTACCATTCTGTGAAGGCATTGCTATCACATCCCCGCAATACCGCGTCCTTCAAGTGTTCGGCAGCAGTACGATTCGTTACAGGCAATGTTATCACACCTCTTTTCATGACACCCCTCATTACTATGGCCGTCACAAGTTACCGTAACGCCGTCCTGACTTCTTCGCCTTGTTGCATTCTCCCCCCAGTGCCATTGATGCACTTGATACCCTCTATGAGCCCAATGCCGTCTTTAGTCAGTTCATAGGGGGTCTAGTATGGTATTTTCTCCTCCCTTTCTTTCCTTGCTTCGTATTCTTGTCATTTTTTTTTTTTTTTTTTTCCTTTCTCGCTTTGTTTTTCTTTTCTTTCTTTTGTTTTCTGTCTTTTCGTTCCTTTTCTTTTTTTCAATTGGCTTGAGTCTAACTTGCGTATGCGTAGTGATGGGTACCACGTGTAACATATACGTAGTATTAATAGTCGTTTTCTGGGTGGCAAGCGGTGTAGTCGGTTTTTCCAGGCGCCAGTAGTGCAACGTATGTACCAGTATAGACCTATCGTAGGCTGACTCCCGATTTCGCTTTTCATATATTTTCTGGCGGAGGCATGAATTGCGTCAGCTATGATATATGCGTGTACCACTTTTGGTTTTGACTGTTTTTTCCCTGGAATATTCCTTCACTCCAGAGTGACTGGAACCTGTCCTTGTGACCACGCACTTGATTATGCGAGTTAATGTGAGAATAACAACAACCACAACAACAACCACACCCCCGATGCCCGCCTGTGGGTGTGCGGAAGTGCTCTATGCCCGCCTGTGGGTGTGCGGAAGTGCTTTCACACCCTGTGGTTTGTCACACCCCCTTCGTACCCCCTTCGTGGCCCGTGCGAGCTGCGCTTAATCACCCGGGTTACATAAGATGCTACACCCCCCACAGGATACCATACCCGGTGATATTTTTTCAAAACCGAAAATATTACCACTGGGGTGTGGTTTCTTATGTGGTATACGTGTAAACGAAAAAAGGCAAACATGAAGTCTCCGGGACTGGAACCTACGTCCCCACATTCAAAGTGCGCCCCGTGGTCGAGCTGCGTTTCTTCAACGAAATCGACCTCCCAGCCTAGGAGAAACATTCAGTAAAAGTTTGAGAGGTAGAATGGGATCATGATAGAGAAGGAAGAAAGAAAAGCGAAGGGCAAGCATGGTTTAGGCCAAACCGTAGCTGCTTAGACCATGTGTACATGTCAGGCAAGATGATTCAAGGTAGAAAAGACACTAGGCTGACCACGTTCTAACTTTTTATACTTCGAAGCATGAACGAAAGGACACAGTGCGGAGAAATGGGCGGCGGAAAAACATGTAGGGAATCGGGACCAGAGGAAAATGTGGAGAATGATGAAACAGATGACGGAATGTGCGACAAGTGCTCTGATGCTGGAAGAGGATTCATGGAATTCGTTGGGGGGAGTTACGGAGCGGCACAGGGATGTACGGTATCACCCAATCTAATCACGGTATGTATTAATAACATGATTGTAGCAGCCGAAGCATCAAAACAGGGAGTCACCGTGGGGTAAGATACGGTGTCGGATTTGATGTACGTAGATGATTGCGTGGAGATATTAGAAATACCCGAAGGGCTGCAGAGACAGTAGTTAAGGTACTAGAATACACTAGAAAATGGAGAGTGAAATCGTACGTGTAGAATGTGAAGTGGTACCGAAGATAATAAACCAGTAACATTCGAATGGCAGTAGGGAGAAGGTGAATTACCGATCGCAGACCGTACCGTGTCGTAGACATCTGAAAATACTGTTCTAGTAATGCACAAAACAGCAAAGGTAATAGGTGAAGGTAACGCATACATACGCTGCGAGTTAGGCATACGTGTGCTTGACCTTCGCCTTTTACCTTTGCTATTTCCGCGTTCCTAAAACAGTAGTTTGAGATGTGTACGCCACAGTACGTGTACTGGTCTACGATCGGCAATCCACCTTCTCTCCATTGCCATTCGCTGCATACAACTACCTTCAAGTTGAAAAATATCCCCTAACTCGGGAGGTCCCCTAACTCGCAACATACCCATCTCACCACTTTTCCATCTGGCCCTACCGCCGTTTGGCGGGAGGGCCATTTAGTTCTCTGGTACTCTGGGATGTGCAGCAATAGATGCAGCAAGAAGCAGCAGCAGCAGCTATAAACCGCTGCCGGTGCTGGTCTGTAGCCGTCAGGAGGAGATACACCGGGCGTGATAAAGGAACTACCAAGCGCGTCGCAGACGACAAATTGTTTTTCATCTTTAGGGCTGGGCTAGAACACCAATCACCTGTGATGAACCTTTCACACCCCGGACAGCTCATGAGCTAGCTCACCTGTCATGTATAGCTCAAGCTTTGAAAACATGTGCAGATGAGCTACCGCCTATAGCTCAAGCCGGGGCAAACATGTGTAGCTCATGTAGCTCCTATAGCTCATCTCGGGGGCAGATGAGCTAGCTCATGTAGCTCCTATAGCTCAAGCTTTGGAAACATGGGCAGATGAGCTATCCCCTATAGCTCAAGCCTTCGAAACATGTGCAGATGAGCTACCGCCTATTGTTGTTGCTTTTCTCACATTAACTTTTGTCAAAA
Source organism: Undaria pinnatifida (assembly GCA_012845835.1). Lineage (NCBI taxonomy): Eukaryota > Phaeophyceae > Laminariales > Alariaceae > Undaria > Undaria pinnatifida. The sequence goes on along the minus strand of JABAKD010000023.1, from coordinate 26,398,112 downwards.
ATCTAGAGTCGGTGGTTACACAAAGGTGCTGGAGCCCTAGGAAGATCCGAAAAACCAAGTGAAATCAAAATTCGTCCGGGAAGTACTACGCTTTCCCGCCTAAAAACGCATGATACGGAAAAAGGTGCACGAGTGAAAAGGTTTTTTGTGCAAACTGAACTCACATGGCCGCGAGTATCCACTCAACTACAGCATAGAGTTCCTTCGTTCCCACAACTAACCAACTCGCGGCTACAAACTATAGCGGTTGGGCTGCCTGCACCATACGAACCGCACGGTAATCGTGAGTATAGACGAACGCGCCTGCTGTCTGGAGTGCTGTCACAGTGACGACCCGCGGGCATGCAGTGAAACAAGAGCAATGGAACCAAAAAACATAGTACAGATATCAATGATCGCCCCTCCTTCCCAAGTTATTTGACAGGTTGCAGAGCAGCTACGACGCCCGTGCCTGAAAATTGAAAATTGCGGCGGGTCGTTCCCGTGAAGGGTATACAACTCTTCTACAAACTCTACAAAAATCAGTGACGCAAGTAACATGTTGTACTACTGCCTCGTAAAAATAACCCTAAAAAAAAGACGATCGCTGCTCTCATGGTGATGATGTGCGTGCCGGTCGTGGGTCTCCGTGTGCCATCCTCCTGCTGTGGTTCTCCGTGGCCGCCTCATCGCCTTAGCTCACTCGGCCCGCTCCTTCGCACTTGCTCTCGTTCACACTCAATTCCAATCGGTTCCCCTTCTCCCCCGTCCAAAAAAAACCAAATGCTCCACGCAGTTTGCGGTGCTGATCTGAAAAACAAGAATTCTCGTTCAGGGAGAGTTCATTCCGTCTCTTCCCCGCCCGTCGACGGCCAGTTCCCTCCTCCTTCGTCGTCGAATCCTGCCTCCTGCCGGCGCAGTCCCCTCCACGCAAACCGAGACTGCGCCGTAGCGTGGCTCGTGGTGGCGCCTGCCTCCGCGCACGAGCATCCCGATTAAGCATTGCTGCTCCGCCGCTGCTGCCAAAAAAGACCCGCGAATCGTAGGTGGCCATGCCTAACGCACCACGTACGACCCAACTCTACCGCCACGCCTAAGCCTCGCGGCCACACGCAGCAGCAAGAAGGTATCACTCCTTGAGGGTGAGTCCGGCCTTACACCCGCCAGAAAGACCCCCCCCACTCGCTACAAGCCTGCTAGGGCATGCTTCGCAGCATGCCTTACCGAGGCGGCAAGGGGAAACGAAGAAGTCCTATAGCTCAAGCCGGGGAAAACATGTGCAGCTCACGTAGCTCCTATAGCTTATCCCGGGGACCGATTAGCTAGCTCATGTAGCTCCTATAGCTCAGCCTGGGCAAATGTGTGCAGATGAGCTATCGCCTATAGCTCAGCCTGGGCAAATGTGTACAGATGAGCTATCGCCTATAGCTCAAGCCTTCAAAACATGGGCAAATGAGCTACCGCCTATAGCTCAAGCCTTCGAAACATATGCAGATGAGCTATCGCCAATAGCTCAAGCCTTCAAAACAAGTGCAGATGAGCTACCGCCTATACCTCAAGCCTTCGAAACATGTGCAGACGAGCTACCGCCGATAGCTCAAGCGGAGAAAACATCTGCAGATGAGCTATCGCCTATAGCTCACCCCCGGAGAACGTTATCATAGCTCATGTACGCAGCTCATCGTAGCTCTTTCTCGGCAACACATGCATGTGAGATGAGTAGCTGAAAAAGCCCACCCTCCGGGACACGTGCGAATGTATAGGAATAATATGGGTTGTAGAGCTTACCATGCATATGAAGTTTCAACGACGGTACGAGCGACAGGACAGCATTAAGACTTATCAATATTAATATTACATTGATGTTATTATTAGCAGTGACGTTGCCAGTCTGCTTGGCCTGGCAGTCGATGCCTCCTTGGCCCCTCATCGATGATGCCCGGCAGGATTTGGAACACGCGCAGTACCAGCGCTGCTTCTTCGGGTCTGGCTCCGAGCAGTCTTGCTCGAAACGCACGCCATGGTCGTACACGATAGAGCCGGTCAGTGTCTTGCCGGGTACGGGACCCCGCTAAACCCAATTGGTGTTGGTATGTCACGCATGGCTGTCTCCTTCGCCTCCTGTTGGTGAGCACAGCGTGAGAATGCACAGCACGCGTTAAAGTGCGGAACAAGCGAGGCATCTCGTACACACGTCATGCACAACGTATCTGTATTATGAGAAAAGCATAATATCATCAACGTCAAACAACAAACTGTTGCTGGTATTGTCATCGTTCCTGCTGTACTCGTGCGAGTACGGTATACAAACACAAACACCTGCACGAGTAATGAAACCCCGTACAGCTACAGCTCGCCACATACATGTACAGACCCTTACCCTTCAACTACACTACCACTCCAGAGAGGCATACATATACAGATTGAATGATGCAGCTCGAACAGCAGCATCATGGTTTAGGAGAACAAAATCACACCCTCCGAACCACGCACCTTGTCTCCAGCCTCGGTTTGTTTGTTGTCTTCATCCACATCGATGGCGTTGTTGGTGGGGTCCACAACCATCGATGGGTCCGCTTGCTGCCCGCCGCCAGCCTGGTCTACGGCCGAAGCGCCGCTAGAGCTGCTGCCCCGGGTCGTGGGCATGCTAGGGGTGTTACTGTACGCTGTCGGTGTTGTGTTGCGTGCGAGCGCTTCTTGTGTGGTGACAGCTGACAACAAGTTCTGCCGAGTGTCGACCTATTCGTCAGGTATATGATATTCAGAACAGAAGCAGATCCGATCTCATATAATATCACATCTCCGGTACTGCTGTACCTTGGTACGTGCAAAAAGTAAAAATATTTGGTTGTTTGTGTTGATGTCGTTTTATTATGCGCAGTTGTATTTGTCACTTATACAGCTCGTGAGCTAGCTCATCTATCCCCTATAGCTCAAGCCTTGAAAACGTGTGCAGACGAGCTATCGCCTATAGCTCAAGCCTTTGAAACATGTGCAGATGAGCTATCGCCTATAGCTCAAGCCTTGAAAACATGGGCAGATGAGCTACCGCCTGCAGCTCAAGCTTTGAAAACATGTGCAGATGAGCTATCGCCTATAGCTCAAGCTTTGAAAACATGTGCCGATGAGCTATCGCCTATAGCTCAAGCCTTCGAAACATGTGCAGATGAGCTACCGCCTATAGCTCGAGCCGGGGCAAACATGTGTAGCTCATGTAGCTCCTATAGCTCGTCTCGGGGGCAGATGAGCTAGCTCATGTAGCTCCTATTGCTCAAGCTTTGGAAACATGGGCAGATGAGCTATCGCCTATAGCTCAAGCCTTCGAAACTTGTGAAGATGAGCTACCGCCTATAGCTCAAGCCGGGGAAAACATGTGCAGCTCATGTAGCTCACGTAGCTCACCGGTGAGCTAGCTCCGAAAAGAGCTAGCTCGAGCTACGGTGAGCTGATCTGCCCGAGGTGTGGAACCTTTCTAGCTTTTGGTTCTTGGTTCTTTTCGCTACTGATATTGATGAGACTGATATTCAATATCGACATGGGATGATAGCCAACACAACCATGCGGTGATGTTGAGTATTGTCACATACCGATTTTCAATATCACTATAATGGCGGTCGCATGGTAATGTTGAGTATCATCTCATGTTGATATTGAATATCAGTGGCGTAGATATCATTAGCATCAGCGGCATTATGGTATTATTGAGTATTATCTCGTATTGACGTTCAATATCGGCATCATCAGCGGTCACATGGTAATATGGGGTATCATACCATGTTAGTGTTGAATATCATTGTCATCCCGCTATCCGGTCAATGATCCCGCAAGCCAACGTGGGATCCCGCAAGCCCACATGGGATCCCGCACACGAAAAATGTCCCTTAGCTCGGGAGGGCCCCTAACTCGCAACACATATAGGCAAGATGAATGCGATCCTAACACACTCGCACCTTTACACTGTGATGAAAATATCGACTATTTTGAATATAGTTGAACCAAAGCTATTAATACCAGATGCAGGGGGAAGTATGGGACGGGAACACGAAGTTCGTAAAACTGTTGGCTACAGTACATATGACAGTAGCAGTACACATGACAGTAGCCAAAAAGTGCTAGGATGCTCTATTTCGACGAGCAACTGGGAATGTGCCCACATAGATCAAATAGAGATGCGAGAAATAAAACAAAAGCAATACCGTAAAAATGCTAGTAAACGACCCCCCCCGGCGGCGTTGCGATTGCTCATGCTCGGGAAAAGCACCCGCGGCGTTTACCAGGTGACAGGGGCGTTTTATGGGAAAATATTTGATTTTTGTCTCCCCATGGGGCGACACAAATAAAAAAGAAATAAACGCATACCTCACACACTCAGCAACAGCACAGCAGCAGGTATTGGTCATGTTATTGTAGCAGTCGAAGCAGCAAAGCAAGGAATCACGATGGGGGAAGATACGGTGTCTGGGTGGATGTTTGCGGATGATTTCGTGGGGATATCAGAAACACCTGAAGGATTGCAGGGAGAGACAGAGTAGACACTAGAGTACACTAGGAAATGGAGAGTGACGGCGAACGCAAGGCAGTGCGCACTAGTTGTATGTAACGAAGATAAGGTGAATCGTATAACTTTCAAAGGGAAGTGGGGAGAATATGACCTACCAATCGTAGACCAGTATGCGTACCTTGGCGTAGAGATGTCAAATGACTGCTCTTGGGATACACACATAGCGAGAGTAATAGGAAAGGGTAAAGCACAGATAGGTAAGATGGATGCGATCCTAACAAACTCACACCTTGACACTAGGATTAAAACATGTATTCTGATTAATGTGATTGTATGATGGTTAGAGTATGCAGGAGAAGTATTGGAAGGGAACGCGAAATTCGCAAAAACTGGAAACATTGCAGATGACAGCAGCTAGAAAGATACTAGGATGCTCAAGTACGACGAGTAATACAGTATTAAGAGAATAACTAATAATAGGAATGTACCAAATAGAAACGCGAGAAAGTTGAAATGGCAATATAATGGAAGGGGTATGGCACGAAAGAGGTTGCCAGCCATAGCTGTTAGGGCTGTATGGGAGAAAATAACAAAAGGGCGAGCTGGAATAAGGTCGGACAACGTTGTCGAGAAAATATTGAAGGATTAGCAGACCACGAAGATGTACTGTCCATCGAGAAGTTTGGAGGGTACAAGACAGAAGTAAAAGAAAGGATAGAGGGAAAGGGAAAGGCTAGCGCTAAGAAATAATGTGAAAGTGGAGGAACACTTACTGTAGTAAATTACGGGGGGTTGAGGGAAGATAATGGAATGAAAACGTATTTGCACGACCCAATGGGCTACGCAAAAATGGTTAAACTGCGATTTTGTGTAGGGGACCTGGACCTACCAGAAAGAAGAAATATACAGGTATATATTATAAAAATTAAAATACACTCCAACTGTGAGATCGAATATTTTGTCGAAACTCATCTTTGCAAGCTGTGTGATACTCCGATCGCGCGTATTACGGGTTGTGTGTCCTCATTAAGGATATAGGTCGGCGACTCCCCTTGCAACTACAGTGTAGCTATCAAGGTCAATAGAGTGATGTTAGGCAGTCTGTGCGCGGAAACTATAAAACCCGTTTCTGAGGGGGACAAAATCTGACAGCTGTGGAAGGAAATGCATCAGTTTATCAAGTGAATATATATACCAGAAGTCGGGAGGAGTCGTGAGGAGGAGGATGTGGTTGCACATGTGTGCCCGTGTGGCACAACAACAGAGAGTAGGACTCACATAGTACAAGGATGTGAAATATGCAAGGAGGAACGGGATGTGTTAGAGGAGATGGGGAAACCGGACGAATGTGCCATGGAAGAGATTGGCAGACTAGAGAGCGTGAAAACGACCGCTATCCTAGGAAATAGACGGTGGCTACAGACGGCGAAACAAGAAGGGGATAGGATAAGCAAACCGTTTTTGTGTAAAATATGGAAAAAACGTAAAGAGCGCCCGAATGTTGGAGGTGTCTCCATTAAGAGTAGAAACGGTGCTCCATCTCGAAAGGGGTGCGTGGTTAATGGTGAAATTACTAAGAAAAGCACCAAATGAGTGCGCCCCTCCCCCCCCAGCCTCATTCTCGAGGGTACCTTGCCTACCTCTCTTCGCTATCGCCCGAAAGTCCGACATTATCTGTCAGTTTTCTTCGCCGGGTGGCTGTTTACAGTGACCTGTGCAAGTTGTGTGTTGTGTACACTGCAGTCCTGCTGTGATAGTTTCACGTACCGTACGTGATGGGTGAGATGAAGGGCACGCTTAGTTGTTCATATTCACTTTTTGTTTAAGAAACGAATTGTTGAATAGGTTTCAGGTCGGGTTTTGTTCGAACAAAACGATGGAAATGAACGATTTTTTTCCCGAGAGGTAATCGACGCCGTGTTTATTTTCCCTTTCCATTCGTGTGTGTGTGTCCGAACAGAAGCGATGGGAAAGAACAAGTTGTACTAGGCCCTAGTCAACGCCCTGCTTGTTTGTCCGTTTCCTTGTTTGATAAGACACGCTTTAAGACCAGACGCGTAGCAACGTGGCGCTATCTATCTACCTGGGTAAGGTATATCACAGGCCGCGACGGTGGGTTCGTTGTCGCTGGTATGCTAGAAGCATCGTTGTTTTTCGTCGGTTGGAAGTGAGACCTGAGTACCGTGCTGTTCGCGCAGGGTATATACAATGAATCCGCACACACGTGTATGTAGGCCGGAATATGGGTTGGTTCGTGGGGCTGAGGGTGGCTGCTGAAACCCAGATCGCCTCGAAAATCGGAGACCAGTCTGGATCGTTTACCCGTCGAAGAATGCTAGGTTTAGCTGTGTCGCCACGGTGAAACCAGATGACCGCGCGCAGACTTTCGTCAATTTTGCTTTGGACGCTTTGGCCCATGCTTTATTTTGAAACCCATCACGTCCATTTGCAGCTTGGTCCATCTACGATTCCGCCGGGACTACGGGAACGGGTTCTTGACCAGCTGTCGATGCATTTCCAGCAACTTATTCAGACAGGCATTCTTTCAGTTAAGGTGAGAAATCAACCGTTGTGGGAGCACACTCGACGACGTGATCACGATTTCCCAGAACACCTCCTACCCTTGCAGCCGGTGACGAGTTGGGGTGATTTTTCAACCCCCCTGGATTTCGGCCGGAAGTACAGGATCTCCTTAGCAGCTTTCGAGCCTGATTATACGTCGCTGTTTCAGAGGTTTCCTGCAAGGAGCCCACAGCTAAGTGTCCGGATGCTTACGTGCTGTTTTCTTGTCTCATGATTCAGTCTCTTTTCGTGGCCATTCCGTTATTGCTTCCTACATTTTTTGCTTGGGACGTCTGCAGGTACCGCCATTGTCACGGCCGGGTTTTAGTCACTCCCACTGCTCCTGTACCTCATGGACGAAAATAATGGAGGAGATTGTTTTGGCTCAGCGCAGCTTACCTATCCATTGCGAATTCATATCGCAGATTTAAAACAGCACGAAATATCAAGGTCGGAAGGAACAGCGGAGTCACTCGCACGAGTGACCTCGAGCCACTGCTAAAAAATGCCTTAAAAATGACCCCTACAGTATCCTTTGTCTATAATATGTTCAAGAATGGTGTGCCACTTGACATCTGGCTGATGAGATTTGCCATCCCTGCTGTGCTGGTTTCATCGTACTCATATTTAGGCAGCGTGTCCTGAAGAGGAGCTCAAAACTCTCGGTATGCTTCAGCACCTGGCCAGTGCGCAATGCAAAGGGAGCAACGGTCGCCGACGAACACGTGTCAGCGGAAGCTCATCGGCGAGTATCTCACGTTTAACTGGAATCCTCTCATAGGGGCCAAATCGTGTATCTCGTGGTGCTTTTGGTAATTACCAGGGTAAAAGATCAGCCTAACGGTATGCATCTTTGTACCGTCCAACCTCTTGAGCGCTGGTTATAATTTTTTACAAGGCCAATGATTGCTTCCCTTGACGTGATTGCGTAAGCACACGTCGATGGTGTTGTCTGATGCTTTCATATGCCGCCGCGTCCACAGAATATACACGGTACTCCTCGCACGGTAACGAGTACTACTTGGCAATGGTTTGAGTGCATGCACGATAACTTGTACTGAAGTTTCGCGGTTTTGCTTGGTTACGTGCTGTATTGCTGTTATTTTTCCCTACTGGTGGATTACTTCCCAGGTTTGGTGTGGTCCTCCTGGTGACGACCTCCACTCCGTTGGCGTGCCTGGGTTGCTACCGGTCAACACCATTGAATTCGATATCAAGGTGCGCTTCCTATTCGCCGTATGTGTCTCGGAATTAACTGCAACTCCTGGTCATGCAGTCTTTCAGCACATAGCGAGCAGTGCTTTCGTTGTAATGTCAGTACCGCTGCTACTAGTAGAGATGGCCACCGTTTTAGATTAAGATGCTGGCAGGGTTTCATTCGGTTCTTGCAAGCTTCGAGGATCTTCAAGGCGACCTCTTCCGGTTGGTTCCCCGACCTTCTTTGTCTGCTCGTATAATAGGACGCAGGAGAGATCCAATACCCCCACGGAAATCCCGCGCAAGCTGTGGAAAGACTGATGGAGTCGAGAGGAGGCGTTGTCTGGCCCCAGCTGATTCCTGGGGAGATGATTGACGGTGTCTCCTGGCATGCCAAAGACCCAGGGGGCAGTACGTGCATTAACGACGAGTTACTTGAGCCAACCTCAACCCCTGGTCCGACGGAGTCGGTTGTCACGGCTCAGCGAATGCCGCGCGGCAAGCAAACAGTACGTCGGGCCAAACCTCTTAGTTTGTTTCCGTCGACGCCATCATCACCCTCGTCATCTTTACGGCCGTGCTCATTTTCTATGGTGGAGGATAGGCTGCTGTGCCGGTGAGGGTTCCCTTCTGGTGTAAAGAGTTGTATCTACATCAACGCGACTAATGCAGTCGACCGATTGAATCCAGATGTATGGCCCGCGCGATTTACACGCATTCCACCCAAACGCCGATACGTGTGTGGCGCATGACAAGCCGGAATAAACTGGCCTAGCCTGCACGGGCGTGCGTGATGGGGGTAAATCGTGATAGCTATGTCAGCATTTTCGTTGTTTTTTCATAGCCGCAATTAGACGTACAAAATACGCATATCGTGCTGGATTCGCTGAATGAATCCGGCGCAACTGTGCCGTCAGTTAGAACGGTCCAAGTTTTTATGCCTGACTGACAGACAGTAAGATGCCCTTTCCGGACGAACTACGTCCCACGACTGGACGCCTGCTCGCAATACCCCCGACGGTATCTCTTAGTTGAACTTTGGTTTCAGCGTGAAAAGGGCTTGTATGGTGCTGTGTAATGTTATGATCTTAAACTATGACGTTTTATCCCTTTGGTTGCAACTCCAGGGGAATTCACGTGCACATTGCCGATTGGAATGCGATCAAGGCGAATATGCTGCCGCACAAGTCGGCTGGCAGTCTCATGACCAGGTGAACTTGACAGGGCCGTCGGTGCGTGATGCATTGTAATGTTGTTGTCGAACTGCGCGGCGGACGCCTATCAAGGGTCAACACCTGCGGCGATCCTCCATATCATATACAGCTTGGTATGGGTTGTAAGTCGACGAAAATTCGATAAAGTCCACTCGAGGCAAATGCATAGTATTTCCGTCCCTAGGTGGCACAGAGTTATCGTGTACAGTTAGGTCTGGGACTGGAAGTCGATTTGACCCAAAAAAATGGCAGATCTATTCGGCGAAAACCACCAAAAAATCCGAAAAAATGTCTCGGAGAAAATATTTGCGAACACTGTTTTCACTTGGTTTTAGACTGGAATAATGTTTGACAGGGTATCACAAAATATGCAACACAGGAGGCGAGTTGGATCCTAAAATTCAACAGACACGTGTAATCAGTGTAAACGGAGGGAAGTACGGATTATTCCGAATTTTCCGTTGTATTTTGAAGTCTAATCGGACGGAAATGTGCGGGAAAACTCGTGTTTTATGCTTATATTCGTCTCTTGCTCAATGGGGTCGAACTGCTGCAACTGGGTATTGGTAAATACCCGTAGTTCCCTCCGCCGGGACTTGGAGGAGACAGCAAAGCAATCCGCTCTTGAATCGAGTAAATAGCCGGCGAGAAATTCGCAAACAAAGTTGGCCCCATTGGGCCATTCTGGCAGAGTGATCGTGCAAAATTAGCCATGGGCAACTCGAATAAACCTGAAGTCACCGGACCGAAAGGAAAAAAACAAACTTTGCAAAGGTCAAGGAGGCTTATCGGGCGCGTTCCGGGACCACGACGACAGACGCGAGCGTGGCTGCACGCCGGGTGCTTGCCATCCAGCGCGGCGGTGTCGAGGCGGCCGAGGGCATCCGTGACCGGGCCGTGAAGCAGCGCGTTGAGAGCCGGGTAGAGGCCGCTGAGGCAAAGTCTTTGCTGCAAGATGTCTCTCATCAGTTGTCCGAGGAGAAAGGCAAACTCAACCTGGAGCAGGACCTCCGACACGAGTCAGATGCAGCCTTGGCCCAAACCCGAGTCGAGCTACACGCACAGCAGCAACTTTCCCGCGAGCTAGAGGTGAAGCGTGCTGCATCGAAGGCACGCGAGATAGAGTTGGGAAAGACGCTGGAGGACGTTCCCAAACAAGGAAAAACTACGGCACTGCTGCTGCATAATATCACCATCTTGGAGGAATTCAGATGCATAGGTCTGCTGTCGGCCATCTTGCCGGAGGCCCCCCCAGAAGATGTGTTCCGCCCACGCTAGCTGTCCCTTGAGTACGCTGCTACACGCGGGGGGTAGAGCAGCACCTCGGGCAGCAGCAGCAGCAGCAGCAGCAGAAGCAGCAGCTATTTTTTTTCTACACACGCCAACTTTTTTTGCCGCAGAACAGCAGCAAGCGGCACAGGCTTTGTTTTCACGAATAATTTTTGTAGGTGATGTGGGGCGTTTCCCCCATCGCTGATTGGTTGTTTTCCTAAAGAGTATTTTTCCCAGAGAACGACCATGGGAATTTTTTTTTCCAAATTCTACGTTTAAAATTTTGCCAGTCCCAGGCCTAACAGTGGGGGAGTTCCAAGTGTTCATGGTTGTGGTTGAGCCACATCCGGGACGTTACATTTTCGTCTGTGCGTCAACATCTGTATCCCGACCGGAGTAGATTTTGCCTGTTCCTACGCTCCCCCCGTTTTTTGTGCGTTCTTCGTACTACATTTTTAAATCGATATCGCTACGATTTGTGGAACCCGTGAGGCACAGACGACAGAACTTGGCTCACCCACCTTGAGCGAGCTGACCTGGAATTCTCAACATATTTTATGGTGCTTGAGCTTGCTTCCGGTTGCTTGTTTTGCATTTACTGGTATGTATTGGCGTTTCTTGTCTGAACTTGTATTTTTTGTTCAGAGTATGTTTCTGCTGAATCTTACTAAACGCTAGATGTGCTTCTCACCGATCCGATGCATTGGTACTACAATATGTTTGCCTTGCACCGTACATTGACTTGTAAAGTACCGTGCCGTACATTGCAGTATAGGCAGCGGCGGAGTAAGCTACGATGCGTCAACATGGAAATGCACACCACCATGTTGAATATTCATAGTGCATAGTGTGTACGTCGAACGCTGTAACTGCCTGCCTATCAATAGAGTTATTCACAGCGCGCCAAACCCCGATATCGGGGAGTAGTCTGCATTGTTCGTTCGAGGGACTGCCGATATGTGCGGCTGTAAAAATAGCCCCTTGGGTTGTTTGTGTTGGTGTTTTTGTTTTGCTTCTACAAGTTGTAGATGCATTTTCACCCCACGGAATACCTACATTTTTCATTACGGCACTAAACTGCCCATGCCGGCCTTTGAGTGTACTCACTGGAACAGCAAGAGATTTGGCTCGAACGTAGCACTTGTTATCTTGGGAGAGTTATCGTCGGGCACACCCGACGCAAGGCGGCTGTTTCTTCTCAGCACGTCATCAAATATTACATGCTGCGTGTTCTGGCTGTAGTAGGCGCGCGGCGTCCTGCAGAACATACTCAAGGCGATCGCATTGCCGGGCACTCGCAACCCTCTACCATGTCTTCGTCTAGCCGTCACCGTGGAGTATCCATATCCACTGGAAATATATTCGCCTAAGTTAAGCGAACGTGCCTCGAAGGTTGTTTTTGGAGCTTGGTGCTGTCAGAGTCTTTAGGGAAGATTATGTCACGAGGGCAACATGTGGGCGATCTGAAACTCGTTGGGCCAACTTTTTGTAAATTTCCTTCACATGTCTTTGTTTACAATGTTCTTGGCGGGAAAGGCTATTCGTTGCCGACGCGGTATACGTTTCCAAGATTACTTTCTTTACGGAATGGGCAACCGCTTACTTCGCACAACATTTTTTGGGCCCATGCACTGTGACCATCGAATGGGAGGTGCGATCTTACTTTCCCTCTAGTATTAGCATACAGCCAAATGAGTAGTATCACGTTGTACATGTGCCATGAAAAAATGTGCATTGCAAATCGGACCCTTCATCGACCACTCCCGAAGCCACAACCCGATGCGTCGTGTGGCCTACTCTACTATGATAATTTTGTTGCGTCACGTTTCCCCTTAATCTAGCAAGTAAGCAACCAGTTTGCTACTGCACCCACGTTCGGGAGACACGCTAATTGGAGTTTAAATGGAGTAGCTATTGAATAAAATAACAAGTGCGGCACGGCTGGATGTTTTGTGTCCCTTATCCATGATTTTTTGCACTAGAGCTCTGCTGGTAGGCAGTATGGGGGCACCCCCCCCCCCGATCCACACTGTTTTCATGTACCAGGCAAGTTTCAGAAGATAATATTCTTCGTAGGGCAAGCAGCGGGTGTTTTTTAAATTATTAGCGTTCGCAAAGCTGCGAGTCCGTTCGCCCCTCGAAGTCTCTTGTAGTGGGTTTCTGCCAGTAAAGGAGTAGAGCTCTGTTGGATAGAGTTCGGTAAAGAGCGAAAAGAGAAACGGAGAACCGGAGAATCGGGGAACGACAGTGAAGTGTATTTGAAACGTGTCTGAGGCCACGACCGGGTTGCCCACAAGCCACGACAGCAACCGAGGGCCGCGAACTCGAGCATCGGCATTTATATTTTTTCTGGCGGGAGTGCTATGCTGATTCCGACTGTCGCCGGCAGGCAGAAGTTATCGGATATATTTTCATATCGGGATTTGATCTTGCCAGGTATCTAAATCAATACCCACAAATATCTATGCTGTTCAAGCATTGAAAGAGCTGCAGCCCCAAAGAAGGTTTCATCAATAGACCATTTGCCGGCTCGCGAGCTGGTGCATAATATCGGAGGGTCTCAAGTCTATTGAGCCACCCCAGAAACAACTCGCCCGTCCTATAGACTAAATGGGTTGCATTGCACACTCCTCTCAGGCATGGTTTTATCGCAAGAATTCTCACAGGCGGGGATCTACGGTGTTAAATCGACTCTATTCAACTGTACTGTATCTTCGAAACGGTGCAGATTCGAAAAGGGTAGGGAACGGCTTATATTGTACGCTTTTCTTCGGCATGGCTTTGTTGCGAGAACCTTCCCAGGCACTAGCGTCGTGTACATTTCAAGCTGAATATGTTGTGGTTTACCTCTGCACAGTATACGGTGTTAAATCGACTCTATTTGCAACTAATGTGTCCCCGAAACGTAGGCACAAATTCTAAGAGGGTAGGGAAGCTCCGCAGCACACAAGAGTACTGACTACTCCTTCAGCTGTAGCCGTCGTAGCAAGTACATCGAACTGAAGGTGTTTTACGCCTTTGCGCTTGAGAGAGGTATTGATATCGTTTACACTAAATTGCCAGTTTTTATTCGTAAACAGTATGCGGAATGGCCCAGTAGCGGCTTCTACTCCTCGACTCTGTGCAGTTTATGAGCCGGCTATATACGTCATCAGCCACTAATTTGACCAAGGTGATCGATACTCAGGGTTGCAAGATGCGCGGTAAGTCAGCTGTGTGCGCGAAATATTCCTCGTGAAGAGCGTCCACATAACCCGGTGATTCTCGTTGTGCCTCGGGGTCAACATAACGAGAATATAGCATGTTTCTGCGCACAGCAGCTGTTGTGCTGTACCACGTACCTGAGATGTATATAATAGGCGCCCGTCGTTATTTTGTTTTTTTCTCGCCACTAAGGACTATAAATTGGTAACGGGAATGGGTTGGTGTCGCATGAAATCACTGACGACGTAATATTGTGCGAAAAATTGATTCTTGTTGAAAACGTAGCGCAGCCGACGTGAATTTCGAATTTCCCCGTACGTGAAGATTTCGTCGGTTTAAACGCATTTTTTTTTTTGTTGCAGGTGCGTGGGGAGTTGCAGTACACATGTAGCCGACCAGTTGCTTGGCCCTCACTCTTAGGGATGCTATCTGTATAGGGCTGTATCAGGCGCACCCACGGAAGCCTTTCACGCTACCTGCAAGGGGATATGTTTCAATCTAATACCCGGAACCGTCATCGGCGTCACCGGTATGTGCGGTACGACGTGAATACCGGTACGGGACGCTTCGGTAAGTTCGGTACGACATGCATACAGTACCGGAAAGTTCTGCACGTTCGGTACGACATCGATACGGGTACCGGACACTTCGGTAAGTTCGGTACGAATCCAATACTGCTGCCGGACACGTCGGTAATTCGGTACGACATCAATACCGGTACCGGACACTTCGGTATGCTCGGTACGACATCCATACCGGTACCGAGAATACCGGTACCGTACCGAACATACCCTTGATTCGTTTGCTGGCTGCCACATGATGTGACATTGGTTATTTGTGTTAGTTTAACTTCGAGAAAGCTTTTGTTCCGTCGAATCCTGAGGGGGATACTGCATTTTCCGCAGGGCTGCGGTAGCACGGTATCATGTCTGGTAAGTTAGTGCGTTTGAAACACACCCTTTACGGCCTCAAGCAAGTATTGCGCACGTGGCGCATCCATTTGTTCACCCGCATCAAAGCCCTTGGGTTTGAGCAGTGCGCCCCCGATGTACGCATTTAGTGTTGACTGAAGATGTTGCTCTCTATTTTTTCTGTAAGTACTTGTAGAAGACGTTTTTTTTGCAGCAGGATGTAAGAGTAGGTGTCAACGTTTTTTTGTAGATTTGAATGCACTAATCCCATCAACAACCTTGGTCATCTGCTATTTTGTCGGATGCCATTTTCCAGCACAAGAGTAACAGTTCGGTAGCTATTTCCTTTGATTTTTTTCACGGATAAAATTGTGGAGAAGTTTGGCGTTGCCGGCTGTCGTTAATAGCTTGTACCATTCGAACAGAATGCGCCTGAGGGTGACTGGCCGTCCCGTAAGGTTTTCTACAGGCCCATCAATAATAGGTCCACATTTCGTTACGTTTCAAAATCGGATTTCTTGGGGGTTACGTGGTGTCCTTCGCTTTACGTAGCAAGGGACGACGGATCAGCACCGACACAGGCACGACGGCACGCCATCAAGCCAGCGTTAAGCTATGCAGAAAGCCAAGGATATGAGCTTTCCAACGATATTACTTGTGGTCGAAAGGGTGGGGTCCAGGGTGAGACAGAGGCGTGTGAAAATGGGTCCTCAACACATACTAAATTGTTTTCAAGTGTGAGGGTGTTATTCCAACCGCAAATTCCTCTCGGAAGGATGCATGTATGGCGTTTTTGGAAGCTCTAACGTGTCAACCGTAAAAGTTCGAAGCTACATTTCGATATTCCAGCTTGTGGCTAAGATACGTGTGTCCAAAGAAGGGTACCTCCGCCGTCCATGATCATGCCGGCGAATCAAGGCAGGAAACGCGCCAAGCTTCAAGGCGAGGGATGTGGTCGTGATTGCGGAATCGACAGGAGACAGCAGCGACGCCAGAGACTCGCTGCGCGAAGCACGAAGAAACTCAACGTCCTTCAAGTGGAGCTGTCACATAGCTACAGCAGCAGCAGGACAATTGCTTGGCTCACAGCCCGTCGGGCGGACTTGAACTCTCGGGAGAAACTGGGTGTGCTTGAGCTTGTCAGCCACCGCTTCTCGTGTGTGCCCGGAAAAGCACGGAAACGTGCGAGCTTTGTCTTGGGCTTTAGTGTTCGCAGTTCCGGTGCATCCTAACTCCTGCTTCTCGTCGCCCACACCATCTGCCGCAGCTCACCAGACGTGACAGCCAAAGTAATGCTTGCCATACACTGGCGGATCACATTCACACCATACGCCTCAAAATCCAAATACTGATTGATATCGTTAGTAGAGGTGGACTTTACCGGATGAGTGTCCCGGGTGAGAACCGCGAGCAGACAAATACGAAATATGCTATGACTTATGAACGACACGTCGTTTTTTTTTTGGTGATTAATTTCGCGTGCCCGCCTGATCGATGCGAATATTGAAGCTACGTATCGTTCGTGGAATTTCAACACGATTTCGAAGTTCAGATATAGACTTACTATTTACGGGCCTCCGTAATAGTAAGTAGCCTTGTACGGCTCACGAGCCAGGCTACAGGCCGGAGATCTCGGATGCGGTAGCAGTGGTAGCACGGTATATCAACGCACAGATGTATGCGCAGTGAAAGGCAGCGTTAGGCATTTTAAATACTTTGTGGGCCACGAGGGATTTTTGTACTACTTTTCAAGGTTCTGTGTTGAATTTAGAGATTGTTGCCGATGCAGATTATGCCAACAATAAAACAACCGATTGAAGGTCAGTGTCTGGTGGAGTAGTGATGCGTGGCGGCACTTTTGTAAGCCGGTTTTCTAGGACACTTACAACAGACGCAGTACACCTTCTCCCACGGAGGACGATTTTTTTTTTTGGTCTCACAATTACTCGCTTGATCAAGCCCCTAGTCACAAGACATGCGCCAGTCACTCTGGAGTGGGACAATACTCCAGGGAATAACAAAGAAAAGTGGTACACGTATAAAGCAATTCATGCATCCGCCCAAAATATAAAAAGTGAAAACGGAAGTCAGCCTGTGCACGTGCCAGGCCTATACTGGTACATACGTTTCAACGCTTGCATCTGAAACTGACTACCAGGTACACCGCATGCCACCCAGGAAACCTAACCAATGTACAAATCGGAGGAGAAAAAAGGAACTATTAGTAGTAACGAAGAAAAGAAACAGCGAGAAAAATAGAACAACGAAACAAGGAAACTAATACGTGAATGAAAAATTACGCAAACTCGCGAGCAGAGGAGTGTGGCGACGGAATATGAGGCCATCTACACATCGCTACGAATATAAACCATCAAGAAAACGTAAATGAAAAATTACGCAAACTCGCGAGCAGAGGAGTGTGGCGACGGAATATGAGGCCATCTACACATCGCTACGAATATAAACCATCAAGAAAACACGCGTCTAGTCTAAGCCAACAAAATTGGAATTAGACAACCGCGTATGTGGTCAAGTCTGAGTGTGCCAAGGAAACTCTTTTTGTAGGGCTAGGAGAGTTTTTTATTTACTGACTACGGCGTACCTTGCATGAAGGCTTCTGAGGACAATCACCGTGCATAACAGTTGGCATATTACTCCGTGACGAACTTGAACTCGAAGCGCATTGACGTGTCATCATTGAAGATACTCGATTTTTAACGGGGATACGATGGTCATCAACAATAGTGTCGGAATATCACCATGTTGATTTCCCGGGAATGTCATCATGTTGATTCCCCAAAGAAACCGTTGAGCATGGATTCTTTGAATTCCACCGTGATTTCGTAGTGAAATTGGGTTTTATGTTGAGATCTGAAAAATGCAGGGATGTTCACAGAGTAAGATCCGCACCGCGGTGCGGATTTTTTATTTTTAGAATATGACGGAGCGGAGCGGAGCGGATGTTCGCTCTAGCAAAAAGTTGCGGATTGTCACGGTGCGGATTTCTGTCCAAAAAAAATCCACGGATTACGACATGGCGGATATCCGTTATGTTCATGGATGTCACGGAGCGGAGCGGATTTTTTAATTTGTCACGGAGCGGAGCGGAGCGGATATTCGCTCACAGAAAAAAGTCACGGATTTTTACGGAGCGGATATCCGGCATCGAGATTTGTGCGGATTGTTGCGGAGCGGATATCCGTCAGACGGATTTTTTCACGGAGCGGATTGTCCACTCCGTCGAGCAAACCGTACAAATCCGCTGCGTTTATCCACGCAAAACCGTATCAAGGAATCCGTAATATTGGACGGTTATCCGCGGATGTTGACCGGATTTCTCCTGATATCAGAAACTAACTACGGATAGACACGTTGTTCTCGGAGTTATACATGGCGGAGAGGGGTGGCGAGCATGGAAAGAATCTCGCGCCCGCACGCGTCGAGTCCCCTTCATAAAAAAATAAAAAAAAGGATGTCTGAAAGAACACTTGGATTAAGAGAAGGGTGAAAAAGAAATACTCCGAGTAGAACAGATTGACCAGAGTTGGTACAGCAGGCGCGCAAGAGCATGAATTCCGCGCACATCTCTGGTAAATAGGTAAGTACGCAAGTACTCCTACAAAGTACCAGATACTTCAACAATTCCATCGCCGCGACAAAAACAAAAAACAAAAAACAGGAAAACCGAAAAAAGAAACAAGAAAAAAGAAAAAAGAAAACAGAGACAGAAAAAATGAAAACAGAGACAATTTCCTCAGCAGCAACAGCGGTACATAGTGAAACCACCGAAGTACCGAAAATGCGAAAATTGAAAAATTCAGCCCGGGCGAAAGACGGGAAAATCGGAAAAACCAGGGATACAGATCAACTCAACGGCAGTGAAAGATGAGCGCCTGCACCTGTTTGCTCAGACCCTACCGTTCGCCACTCGTTACTCATCGAGTTCGATTACGACATCCTTCCCGGCCTCTGCGGCCTGCACCTCGACCGCTTTAGCCTTTGCCTTCTCCTGCTCTTGAGAGATCTTTTCGATCATATCCCCAAGCTTCTTGACCTCCGGAATGAGATCCGGGTTGGTCCTGAGGAACATCATTTTCTCAACGCGGTCGGGTGTCGTACGGCGACGAAGGCTAGAATGCACAAACCCCAGCTGCGAGAACTCCCTCTCCGACTGGCAGCTTGTGCTGTCGATGCAAAGGTAAACGCGGGCAAGCACGGATAAGATGGGGAATTGCGCCGCTGCCATGACGTTTCCGTGGGGATCAAGCCGCGGGCTTCCAGCGTCACGCCAGTAGCCCAACACGTCGAAGTCCTTGCTGTTCGCTACGGCGGGTAGCTGCTTGTACTCCTCCACCTCGCTGCTCATGCGAATCTGTATGGACGGTCGTGCGGTGTCGCCCGCCGTCCGCACAGCCGCCGCCGCTGCTTCCTCGAGCCGGCGCTGGCCCCTCTCGTAAGCATTGCCGGCCACGGCACGCCGTTTCGCCGGAGGGGGATCGGTGGAAGCCGTTGTCACGGGAGCAGCGGACTCCGCCGCGGTGGCGATGTCTTCCAGCGACTTCTGCACTTGTTCTAGTGCCGCGCAGGCTTGCTCCTGGGTTACGTCGCCCCCACAGATGTGGCTCTCAAACGTCTTGGTGCGGGGGTCGAAAAACAAGGCCAAGAACTCGACGTCGGAAGTCGGGATGCCGATGTTGCGCCCCTCGAACTCAGCGGCGATGGTCGTGAGCGCTGTCCTGACGACTTCCGTGAGCTCCCACGTTTGCACTACCGGGCCTGGTTCCGCCGCGGGCCCGTGTTTCCTCCTGCTGGGCCAGTCAATCGTCTCGATTTCGGACTCTCGATTTCGGACTCTCCCAGCATGGCACCGACGTCGTGGCAGAGGTAGATTGCGCGGCTGAGCAGTCCCTCGGCACCGCCCTGGAGCTTTGTAACCACTATCTTCAGCGGCTCCAGTACGCAACAGAGCTCCTTCAGCACCTTCCATTGCTCGGGGGAGAGACCGCGATGGGTCATGTCAGGACGCGTTTTCAGAAACTCCACCACCACTTCCTCGAGGATCCCCAGCCTCTCCAGGAAAGAGTAGAGGGAGGTCCACCTGGAAGTTTAAATGTGCAGTGAGTGCAAGACAATCGAGGACTCAGCGTCGAAAGATATTAACGTGCGTTACTTGTCAAAAAAAAATTGAGGGGCGCGAAAGAATCACGGAGCCAAGAACGCAATAAAAAAACTCTACTTGTAGTTGGTTCTCAGACCGCACAAGTCGAAGTGTCAACAAATTGTTGTTGTTTTCCTGATTGATGAAGCTTCACAAAAAACGCCATGAATTTTCTGATGACACTCCGTGATCACTCTCGCAGAAACACTGGCGGCGACCCTCGGCAATCACGTAAGATCCACCCCATAAACGAAACGCTTAAAACTTGAAAACAACTCACCTCGTGTCATTACGCGTGATGAAGGCGAGCGATTTCGGGAGTTCGGAGTCCAAACCTTCAACAGGAGCCGCGTCAGCTGACTCTTCTATGTCGGTGGCGGCGATGCGAAATTGCTCCATCTCCTCAGCCTCTTTGCCACGCATCTTATCCTGCATGGCGCGGAATGCGTCGCTGTTGGTGCAGGAGTGACTGAACATGCCCACCAGCGCCGCATATCGCGAAATCTGGTCCCTTCCCTCCGCGTTCTTGCAGGTGCTGGCAGTGCCGTTGATGCCCGTCGCCCACATGACCGCAGAGTTGATTCTGTGACAAAGGCATTGCAGCGTCGGGATGCCCAAAGCCTCGCAGGCGTTGATGACGTTGCGCCCTTGGTCGACGGTGGCCGCGACGTACACGTCGCGTGGCCGCACTCCGGTCATGAACGACTCGAAGATGGCCGTTGTCAACTGCGACCCATCAAGAGAACGATTTGCAGCGAGGAAGGGCCGGAGACAACCATAGAGTACGGTAATGCGGATCAGCACAACTTCGGTGCACGTCACGAGAAAAAAACGAGCGAAACGACAGAAACACATTCAATGCCGTCTGCTACCACAGAGAAAACTTTCGAAGCAAATGGCCGTCTGCATAGTCCCCAATTACTCGGTTGCCCCAATTACTCGGTTGAGGTAAAAAATAAAATATAAAATGGAGCCACAAGCCGGCCTGGTACATTGTGCTGAAATCGAGATCTTACCACGATCGCCCATGAGAGTAGAGTGGCAAAAACCGTCCGTTTTGCCGACATGTATCTTGAGGGTAGCATAAATCATGAGGGTGAGTAGGCCATCCGAAATGGTGAAAACGACGGCAGGCTGCAGCAGTATGCACCGTGAGACTACAACCTCCGGTGATGCTCACCTCTTCGATCCAGCGCTTGATGGTGTTCCTGGTATGCTTGCCCCTGAACACTTTGGTCGCGAGATTGAGGTGCGTGGGAGCCGTCTGCTTGCCGGGCCTGGTTTGTTGCATCGAGTTTGCACGTACAGCGTCACAAACATGATTTTCAGTCTGTAATTTTGCACATAGCGCACCCTGAGCTTCTTGAAAACAAAGCAAAACAACACGGACGGAACACCTACCGAGTTACGTCATGGGGGGCGTAGCGTGAGGCTTGTGTTGAGTTCCAGACAGCCTAGGATTCATTTTCACATATTTTGAATTTTTATTCGGACAAAATAAGGTACTCCGGAGTATTAAATATAAAAGCGGAGCTCATAAATCTCTGTTTTATTTTTGTTGTTTTTACGTTTTTACGTGGCGGCGTCAGCACCGAACAACGTGCACATGCGACTAAGCAACACCCCCTGGTACAGAAATATTATTGTTTTACGGCAGCTATGGAGCACGTAAACTTACAGAATGGTGGACACTGAAGCCGTGCAGAATTCGTCGTTGCTGATGGAGGTGAGGTCCAGCTGCAGGCTGCAGAAAGGGCCGGAGTAGCCCGCCTGTTGGAATTCGTCGCGCACGCTTTTCAGCTTGGCGACGAGGGCAGCCTTCCCTTCATCGTACAGGGTCGTGAGGATCTTGTCCAAGGCCGAGTGTGAAGTATTGGAGGCTGCGTACTCCGGTACAAACTCCGACAGGATGAGCTTGTGCCCGACGTCCTTGAGGGCTTCAAAAGGTCGGCCGTGACGTACACACCATATAACCGACAGGCGTTCGAGACGGTCCTTGAGCTTCGGCGACACGGGCTTCGGTTTACTGCTAAAAAACGTGCCTGTGCAGTAGCAAAACATGATGCACGGCCGAGGCAGGGGTGTCGGGGGGTTCAAGTGCTGGTCAGGGTATTGCGTTTGGGGAGTCAGGTTTAAAATTTAGCAGAGGACGACGATTCACGATTCGAGGCCAGCCTGCCTGAGTTTTTCGCACGAGTATTGCGATGAAGAATCAGTTGGAAATTAAACCATCAGCCAATCATCAAAGTACAACTGCTGTATCCCAGTCGAGTGTACTCGGATACTTGGACCAAAGATAAAAAAGAAACATAAGCACAACAATACGAAGCATCCTCCGAGCATTTCTGTACATTTGTACTCCGTATTATACATCCGCTCCAACAAACACGACACGTTGCACGATGTACTTCGTACGAAACACGAAAACATACTCGTACTCCGGAGCACAGCTGGGTATGTACTTCGTGCTTTTGTCTCTCCTCTTTCTCTTGCCCATTTTCAATTTCTCGCACATACTCGTACATACAGCACCCACACGAGGTTCTTCATAAAATTTCAAATAATGTCTTGAAGGCGCGGAGTATTTCAGTTTTGTTGCGGTTGCGGTCGGCTTGTTCGCACCCTGATACTGCTGTACAACAGCAGATCAGCAGCAGTTACAGTTTACTAGTAAAGTTGGAAAGTACTGAATGCAACCATAGCGGGCGAAAACGCAAACAAAAAAACAAAAAAACAAAACTAAAGAACACGTTGCCCAATCACTCACTCGATGAACCATGTGCAGCTTCAGCGAAAGCCCTGCCCTTCTTGGACTTGGCTTCCCGCGACTTGTTGCTCGACTCCATAGCCTCCTTATATTCTTCGGGGTGCTTCGCCTTGAGATGATCCAGCAGCGGAGAAGTGCCGTTCCCCGGCAGGTGCTTGTACAGTCTACCGCACGCCTTGCCGCCCTCCTTCACTTGGCACTGGGTGTTGTGTCCTTTCTTGTTCACAGGCTTGTCGAACTTGCGGAAAAACAGCCAAGCCCCTGATATCACCTTAGGACCAGCAACTACTCCCACGTCGACAACCGTGCGTCGAACGCTTCTGATGGTGTTCTCGGCTGGAGTTGTGGATGTGTTCTCTGCTGGAGTTGTGGATGATGTGTTCTCGGCTGGAGTTGTGGATGCCCGCACAGCAGCAGTACTAGTTGGATCCTCCGGTGTCGGAGAGGGACAAGAAGGAGCAGGAGGCTCGGTTGAAGGCGAGGATTGCTGCAGCTCAGCCGCTGCATCGCCAGAAGAATCCATGACATCTGGCATCCTATGCGTGCGTACCGCGGCTGCGCTGCTGCGTTGCAGTGTTTGTGTGTTCGTACCACTCACGAGTAGTGTCCGCGTTTTGTGTGCGGAGCAGGACGTCGGCCAACCGCGGTGTGTATGGCTGATAGCAGCACAAATTTATACGATAATTTTAAAATTTCAGAACCGTATCTGGAGAGTCCTGGCCAAGAACGGTATTTGTATAAGTTATCCGCTATTCAGAACAATTGTTGAAGGCTCAAAACCCGTGACCTTCACACGGTTTAATCCGCCACTGTCTACGGATTGGTCACGGATCATCTACGGAGCAGACCAATCCGCTCCGTAAATTATCCGTTACTTACGGATCTGGCCACTGGAGAAAAACATCATACGGAGCGGTGCGGATTTTATTTTGTCGTGACGGAGCGGAGCGGACCGGATATCCGCGCTCTTTTCAAATCACGGATTTTTGCGGAGCGGATTTTTGTCCTTGAAAACGTTTCACGGAGCGGAGCGGATTTCCACCATGCGTCACGGAGCAAAGCGGAGCGGATATCCGCCCTTGACCTACTTCACGGATTTGGACGGATCGGTTATCCGTTGTCTGGTTTTGTCACGGAGCGGTGCGGTTTGTCAATCCGCTCCGTAAAAACCCTAACTCGCGGTGCGGATCTTACTCCGTACACATCCCTGGAAAAATGCTGCAAGGACAATGTGTGGGGTCTGAATGAGTAAGGGAGGTTCTTCTGTACCAGGTATTTTCTAGAGCTTATGATATTCTATGGGGCTGGATTAATTCTGCTTAGTTTTGCCATGGTTTTATCTCGTGCAGACCACCGAGTAGTGGAACTTTTGGTTATACTCGTAGTGGATCGCTGGTTATCTGCTTAGTTTTGCCATGGTGTTATCTCGTGCAGACCACCGAGTAGTGGAACTGGTGGTTATACTCGTAGTGGATCGCTGGTTTGATCCTGGGGTTCCGGGAGTTTCACATACTGGTTGCCAGTAGGCGTTACAGCAGTATTCGTATCGCGCGTGGTGTTCCCCAAGATTCGCTTCTGCCTATATACTGTATGCTTACATACCGATAATGTATACTCTTCCTTCCACCTCGAGCCTCTCTGTCGCCGGCGTGCCTTCTGGCGTAAGGCATGCGGCTTATCTATCTGTCCATACCGTGATTTTACGAATACATTTCACCCGGCAACCATGTGGGCAAGGGCCGTGTCATGCAGGCCCCACCCGACAACGCACTCGGCAAAGCTAAGATATTCTGATTCCAAGAAAATTGGTCAATGAAAGGTTGATCTAAGTGAGCGTGCCACTGGGTTGATATCGACCCTTGTTTGATACATACACACCTCGGATAACGCACCACTTAACGTTCGACATCAATGTTCGATCAGTGTTTTTTTTGTAGCGTTACGTTTTCACGTTATTGGATTTCTAGGTATTGCAATGGTGCACTGCTGCACGGTCGGTGCGACAGGAACGGGTTCACGCCACTATCACTGCTCTTGCCCTCGTCGACACCACCACCACCTTCGCCGCCTTCGACGATTTCGCAGTCCGCGATGTTAGGACCTGCAGCCCCGGCGGGCGGAGGCAGCGGTATCATGAAGTTTATTCGCGAGTGTTCGTGTTTGGACTAAACATGTGCAGGGTACGGTTGCCTCGTGGGGATGATTGGATATGGGGTGGCTGTCGGTGACTGGGTGGTGACTGAGTGTTGTCGAGCTCCGAGTCGTGGAGTTGTGTTACCTGATGGTGGTAGGTGGTGTGGTGTTGACTGGTGGTAGTAAACGGTGTGGTATTGACTGGAGGTGGTAAATTGGTGAGTTTACCTTGTCAAGTGGTGTGTTGGTTGCCAGAGGTTGGATGTCGTGCATCTCATCGTGTTCTTCTCCCGACAAACTTTATCCTCCTTATTGTTGTGTATGTAAGATCAGTAGTAGCGTTTCGTTTTTAGCGCCGGTATGTGCAGCCGGAAATGCCGGCACTATATAGCGGCAACCCGCACCACTCCGCATGTTGCCACCACTCGTTGATCCTATCTGTACCGCTGTGGTCGTATCATTGGGCATTTTACCTTACATAGAATGGTTGGATACATTTTGTCAGGGAAGTCAATTGTCATTATTGGCGTTTCTTGTGAGCTCTTGAGATCTTGAGATACGAGCGGGAAGGTCCATGGCCGATGGCATGTCACTTCCCCGTGTGATAACGAACGAACTATTGCATTGTGGACAAACGCACTCCGAGCCTACGAGGGGAAGTCCTCGGAGCTGATACCACCGGGCCCGCGGTCGCGCGAGTCGGTACAATTCAATTGAATTGGGTAAGTTCTGCTTACTGCCCAAAATGTGACCAATTTGCTTTTTGAAGGCCGGAAAGCACTGCTTAGCGTGCTGGTGTGGGACACCAGCCGAACGCAATGGAAGACCCTACAGCATCAAGGGGAGCACGAGCACAGGGCGCTGACGGAGTCCATTCTGCAAGCTGGGGCAACCTGAGAGGTGGAGGCCGAGCCGGCGGCTGGCTGAAGCCGGAAAACAAGGTGATGATCGGGGGAGATAGACCGCCTAGGTTGGGTGGTGATGTTGTCGCCTTCGAAGATATGCGTGGATTTCTTGTTGCCTACTCGGAGTATGAGCAGCAGATGCATATCACAAACCAAGATGGAGGAGACCGGGTATTCGCGAGGAAGCGAGAGCTGGTAGATTCGGCGACCCAAATGATGGTGGTTGACGAGTTCTACGATGGTAAGCCCTGGGTCGACCTCGCTGAGGAGGATTTAATGCATACGCTCAAAAGGTTTGCTGGCGTTGATATGCAGCAGACGGGTGATGAGGATTTTTGCCGCCAGATATTCCGTGTGCTGAAGATGGATGCGAGCGTGCCCGTAGATAGCAGGGTGTTTATGCAAAAACGTGCCTTGCGGAAATACCTTGCTGACAGCGGTCTCATGGAGGTGGTGAGGCCCGACGGTCGGCAGTACACGCTGAAGCATGGCGAGGTGCTGGTTGAGGCAATAACGGCGGGAATCGAGCCACTTGAGTTCCGCCGCAAGGTGGAAAAAAAAATGCGTTTCGATCTCGTAACGCGTGACCCTGACGCGTTGTTCAGCATAATTGCCAAGCAGCAACGGGACCAAGCTGTAATCGACGCCAATGATGGTGAACGTCGGCAGTCAACAGTGGGACTGCTCCACACAGCAGCAACAGTCCACAAACGGTCCCGCTTAGCATACCCGGAGCAAGACAACTGGGATGGCCCCTGTGTCTGCCACCCCTCGAGCTAGTAGGTACCAGACCGCCTCAAAAGTAGTGGTTTACGAAGACCGCACCTGCTGCGCTTGTCTACACAGCATGACGAAGACTACGTGTACATTCACGTGCCGCGGGAGAAGATGGCGCCAGTGGATGACGGGCTCACCGAGACGGTGAAGCACCCGATTCCCCGCAGTGCTGGGCCACAGAATGCAGCACCAGTTCTTCACACCGTTCCGGTGCAGCCGGCGGCAACCGCGTCACAGTAGTGGCGTGGAGATTCCAGCACCATTTATTCCGCGCGTGCCGCGGTGCGGCCTGGCAGATGTGGTGAGACGATCGTGAATTCGGTAGAGAACGAACCTCATGTGGAAGTCCTGACGCAGCATCTCGCGGGGCGTCTTGCGGTTCTCGGTGCTGCGGCGGCTGCTGAGGTCAAGGTTCTCATGGACTCTGGTTCAAGTATCACAACAATGTCGGAGGAGCTGGTCCAGGCCCTGCGGGGACAGGTGGGGATGGCGCAAACCGCGTTAACGCAGGCGTTTGTTGGGCATGCGCGTGCGGTGACGTCGTTGGGCCAGGAGCGCTATATTGAGACGCAATATTGTCCACTCCACTTAATGGTCGATAAACCATGGAGGCCAGTCCGATTCACCATGCCGCTTATCGTGCTCCCTGGGAGAGGCAATGTGGTTATCATGGGGGAGAAGACGCTGAGAAACTCGGCATCGACGTCATGGCGCAGCTCAAGGCCTCTGCACTGAAGGCACAAGGGCGTCAAGATGGCGCTGGGATGGAGCTCACAGCTCGTTTTGTGGGCGAGCCCAATGATGGTGCTGTGCTGCGAGCGACGATGGCTGTCCCAGCGTTCGTGCCGGGCGGTGACGCGCTAGGCGACGTGGACGATGAAGTCGCGCTGATGCTGCCGTCTCAACGACCCACGATATTCCAGGATTCCGAGGTGAAAATGCGGGATCGTGCGGGTGTGTTGGAGACGGTTGTCGATAACGCTGTTGACCATGGCTCCCCGCCGGAATGTGCCAAAATGCTGCGCGATACCGTTTTTCGCACGCACCTTGACGTGTTATGCCGGGCGTTGCCGGGTGACCCACCTGCACGCAAGAAGCCTGGGGCGGTCCGGTTTCATTCAGGGGCAAGGGTGGTGCGGGCGAAGCCCCCACCTGAACGTAATCGCCTGCGTTGGAGTGCGGCAGAGTCGTGCCCCGACGGCCGCTTGGTAGTGACGACGAGTTTGTCGTCAAGGTGGCCTGGGAAGGGCCGGAGGAGGTGGAGAGCACCTGGAAGCCGGTGTCGCGCGTGCTTGATGGCGCGACGGCCGTGCTGCGAAAAATGCTCAAGGCGCTGCGGCTGAAGATGGGTCAGAAGCGGGGATTCGTACAGCAGTTTGGGCGCGTTTTTGGTCATATTGTGGTTTGGGGGGGATTCCGAATTTTGAATCGCTGATTTTCGGTTGTGTCGAAAGTTTGAATTTCGAGTTTTTTTTTCTGACTTGGAATTTATGCGCAGGGCGCTGATAGCACCTGACGCAGCTAACTACAGCTGGCGGTTCATCTCTGAGGCTGTGTGTAGACAGAGCATGTCCGGGGTTGATTCTTCCATTTTACAGGGGTGGCTCTTGTGTTGGAATACACATTCCTTATGTGGTCTGGGTTTTCGGCAAGTTGCATGCGCAATTAGAGGTGTGACGCGTGGTGCGTGGTTTGCTTGAAGATGCATTGGTGATGACGCGGCTGCTGAGCAATCGTTGTTTACGTTCATTAAACGTGGTAGATATTAGTCATGGTGAAAATGACCGGAATGTATTCGACTTGACCATGGCCCAACGTGCGGACAGCTATGTTTATCAAAGCTACTCGGTCTGAGCCAACTTGAGGTTGGTAGCCCGAGATGGGCTTTTGGAGGGTGCTGTACCGCTGTGGTCGTATCAGTGGGCATTTTACCGTACATAGAACGGTTGGATACATTTTGTCAGGGAGTTTAATCTTCATATTGGCGTTTTTTGTGAGCTCTTGAGATCTTGAGACACGAACGGGAAGGTCCATCGCCGATGGCGTGTCACTTCCCCGTGTGATAACGAACGAACTATTGCGTTGTGGACAAACGCACTCCGAGCCTACGAGGGGAAGTCCTCGGAGCTGATATTACCGGGCCCGCGGTCGCGCGAGTCCGTACATATCTGTGTCGAGCGATTAACAGGCACTATAGAGGCAAACTGCACAGCTCAACCAGCGCTATAGAGGTTCCGCTACCGCTGTAATGCCATGGTAGCCTGCTTCTGTGTTCATGCAGCGATGTTATGAGCTGGTTTTAACTCTTGTGGTCTCGTCGGAACTTGGAACACGGTAACACGATTTTTCGCCACGACGCCGCGTTTGTATAACACGAGTAACGCATGTTGTTAGTAGATCCCTAACAGGCAGAAGTGGAATCGTTGTAACATTGTGTTAAAATATTTTGCCTCCAACCGTCACGCCGTAACAATATATGACGCCTAATTTTCAGATATGGTAACACCGTAACCAACGGATAAAGTCGGATGTAGTATACCTGTTACATGATAACGTCATGGTGGACGTCGCTCGACGTTTACCTAACATCCTAGCATAATGTTGCCTCTCCACCAGTCCAGAGTGAAACTTACCTACCGTACGTTAACTGTTAAGTTCTCCGACCCTAAGAAAAATAAAGGGAGGCAACAACGTCCGAGTATCACAATGTTACCGTTTCGATAACATTTGAATAACTATTAGCGTTATGTTGGGACGTTACGCCTAACATTGGACTGACGTCAATGGAGTTTCAGGGTGTGGTGTCAAGAGATTTCTATTAACTACAGTAGTATCATGTTATTTTTTGGCGAATCGGAGCAAAGGGATCTTGTACTTTGTGTTGATAACATGCGAGTCTGGGCGAATTCTAACATTGTGTTACGATGCGCGTACATCCACCGATCACGATGTAACACTAGGTTACCGCACCAGAGCCAAGTAGGTCTAGAACAACCACAACGACACTTCGTCATAACGTTCGCGTATACACATTTAACACTTTATGAGCGTGTTAAGCAGTTGCTTCTCGAGTGCTACTATCCGAGGTGTGGGTATATGCACGTGTGCGTCTAAGCGAGCCTATGCCGGAACGCTACATTGGTATTTGCAATCTCTACAGTTACTCCTTTGGTGTCAACCTAAGATCTCAGCAGTCAAGAATAGTTCTCGTCTGTCTGACCCCTCGAATTGAGAACGCCCTGCTCAATGTTTCCCCCACACATGGTCCCTAACCGTTGACGTTCATTACGCGCGCAGCGGAAATCGATCGTGGACGCACGTACCATCTGTATGTGTGACGCTCGGTTTCTACGGTGCTCTATACATTGAGCTACGTGACCCACGAAGCACCCCTCGTACAAGAATCGCTCGTGCAGGAAGGTAGGTACGAATATCGTTGTGAAATTACGCACCTACCCTCCATCGAAACAAGTTGGCGTTCTACGGGCAGAGGGGCTTTTTCCGCAACGGCACTGTTAACGTTGGTATCTGCTGGTAGCATTGGACCAGACAAGCTAGCATCGCTCTTCGCACTGCAGGCACATTCGGCATGGTTTTAACCATTTTTTTGCGGCAATGTTTTACGAGCTCATTTAGGACCCAGCGTCCGTCCGGTCTCATGCATTACTTTTTGTTGCGCGGAAGCTCAAGAAAGCTTTCATGGAAGCTCCCACTGTCATGGAAGCTTTCATGGAAGCTTCCATGGAAGTTATGGAAGCTTTACGGAAAAAAAAAACCGGAAGCCTTCACGAAAGCTCGGAAGCTTCCATGGAAGTTATGGAAGCTTTACGGGAAAAAAAAACCCGGAAGCCTTCAAGAAAGCTTCCGCGAAAGCTTCCCTGGAAGTAGATTTCACGAAAGCTTTCATGGAAGTAGTGGAAGCTTCCACGGAAGTAACTTCCACGAAAGGTTCCACGAAAGGTTCCACGAAGAGTTAGGGTTAGGGTTAGGGTTAGGTTCCGTGAATGCTTCCGTGGAAGCAATTTACTTCTACGAAAGCTTCCGTGAACACTTTCGTGGAAGAAAATTTACTCCTGTTTAAAATCTTCGGTAGAAAGTATCCACGAAAGCTTCCGCGAAAGCGTCCACGAAGGGTTAGGGGTTAGGGTGAGGGTTAGGTTCCGTGAAAGCTTCCGTGAAAACTTTCGTGGAAGCAAATTTGCTCTAGTTTGAAAGCTTCGGTAGAAGCAAGTTAACGTCCGTGAAAGCTTCCGTGAAAGCTCCCGTGGAAGCTAATTTTCTTCCTCGAAAAATTTCCGTGAAATAACAATTACTTCCACGGAAGCTTCCGTGAAAGAAATTTACTTCCACGAAAGTTTCCGTGAAAGCCTCCGTGAAAGCAATTTACTTCCACGCAAACTTGCGTGGAAGTTTCCGTGGAAGTAACCGTCGTGGAAGCTTTCACGGAAGCTTGTGGAAGTAACTTCAGTGGAAGCTTCCACCCTTCCATGCCGTGGAAGTTTCCATGGAAGCTTCCACGCTTCCATGGAAGCTTCCATCGCTTCCACCGAAAATGCAGATAGTGCAGGTGGCCCGGTCCGTCGAGTCAATTTCACGGCGTGCGATCCTGGCATGACCAATCGCGATCGCCAAACCATCCTAAACCGGAAGCTGATTGTGCGCTGAAATACAGGATGGGCAGAACATGGTTTTTGGGTTAGTTTAGCTGGACGCTGCGACTGCGGTAGCAGCGTAACAGTAGACGCTGCCGCGCGAAGTAGTACAAGCAACATCATGCCGCGCTTACTTAACGTTGGATGCGAGGCCACATATGACAACCCCGGGGCCGGGGGCACAAATAATTCATCAGCATCTGATCAATAGAGGTGTGTGGAGCGAACAAGTTTGGAACAACAACTCAACACGGCGTACGTGCGTGTATCGCTCGGCTGCGTGGAAGGCCGTTTTTGGATCGTTTGATTAGCATCTTACGTGCACCAATGAACTGGGTTGATCTGGGAGTCACCCTGGATAGCTCTTGACAAGAACTTATTTACGCGATGGTGATCTAATTGTATCGTGCGTGGTGGCGTCGCTCAAGAGGGCACTTCAAGCGACATGGCGTAGGTATCCTTCGACGGCGTGGGAGGCTGAGTTTGGGCCTTTTGGTTAGCAACTCGCATGCTCCAACGAATTTAATTGATCTGAAATATGCCTTCGATGGCTCTGGACAAGAGCATTCGAATGATCCTATTTGTCAGGGATGTGTTCGGAGTAAGGTTTTTTCGTTTTTAAAATATCGCGGGGCGGAGCGGATATCCGCCCGTGGGAAAAGTCACGGATTACGGAGCGGATATCCGCCGCTACAAATTTCACGGTTTAGTACGGAGCGGATATCCGCCCTGGAACATGTCACGGAGCGGAGCGGATTTTTTGGAGTGTGTCTCGGAGCGGATATCCGCTTGCGGGGAAAGTCACGGATTGTCACAGAGCGGATATCCGCCGCTACCAATGTCACGGGTTATTGCGGAGCGGATACCCGTCGCACGGTTTTTTTCTAGGAGCGGTTTATCTCACTGCGTCGAGCAAACCGCACACAACCGCGGCATTCGCCACGGTGCACCGTAGCAGTTATCCGTTATGATGACACGGTTAACCGTGAAAATGGCACGGATATCCACGAGCAAATACCAGTAAGTATGAACTGATTTAGTCTACTGGCGGATAAAATGGATGTTTTTGTTTGCGCAACCTTGTGGAGCCCAACGCGAGAGGTGCACAGGTGAACGCTGCGTCCCTCGAATAACGAACTAAAACGAGACTATTGAGTGTTGACTACTTGAACATGTATTTGCTGATCATACGTCACAGAGTGACGGGGGTCAGGGCAGCATCCGCGCAACAGCAGCAGCGTCTGAGGCAGGACCACGGCTCTCCACCTTGAAAAAAGTAAAAAACAGTGAAAACGTGAAACCCACTAAAACCCGACAATGAACAAACAACAAAACGACCACTTGTTCATATTACGTTGTTTACGCGGGGCGGGGAGTGGATGCTGTCGCTATGGGCGCCATGCAAGGAATACACTATTATATGAAGTCGTTCTACGGTAGGTTCTCCAGCATTTTGACAATTTCGAGCGCGGATTCCAGCGGTTTGATCCGTGAGATATGCTACGGAGTGGGTCGAACCGCTCCGTATAAATAACACATTTCACGGTTTCAACCGCGCAGTTATAATCCATACGGAACGGAACGGTTTTTTTATAATGTCACGGATCGAAGCGGACATCCGCACGTTGGGAAAGTCACGGATTGTTGCGCAGAGGATATCCGCCCTTGAAAATGTCACGGAGGAGCGGATTTTTCTAGTGTGTTACGGAGCGGAGCGGATCGGATATCCGCTTTTGGGAATAGCCACGGATTGTCACGGAGCGTATATCCGCCGCTACAAATCCCGCGGAGTGATGCGGTTTGATCGAACTGCTCCGTAAAGAACCGCTCCGCGGATACATTCTCATTCCGTTCACTTCCCTGCTTTTTACACGGGGGGGTTCTAACAACAATGGTAAAATAATCAATATATGTGACCCGCATCAAACACAGCCTTGGATATCGTATTTTCTTTGTTTGCCTTTTTTTTTCCAGCCCCCCCGATTGAAGATGCTCTGTCCGTTGTTTCGGCAAGGCAAGCGACACGCAATACCACAGCAGTAGCACCACCACGACCACAGCATGCAGCTTGGGTATATCAGCAGCAGCAACCTGTCAACGTGGGTGCCCGCTGATGGCGATGAACCGCACAAACTAGCCTTGCCCTCTCTTCGGGCTGCAGGCACACTCGGGCATGGGCGCCCATAGCTTTTTCGGTGTCATGTTTTAACAGGGGATGCTTTTAGGGCCCTGGGTCCAGCGTTCTGGCGACTCAAGCGATCGCTGGTAGCATCCAGAGGGGTTGCTCCGCACGCGGGTACCAGTGACGCTACTCTACGGCTGCTGACACTGCTTATTGTATAGCTTCCGTCTATTCCTTTTCTGCTGCAGTATGGATCCACTGCAAAGTACGTTACTTGGCTTTGTATATACGACCTTTAATACATCCCTTCAGTCAGTATATGTACGGAGTCGGCGAGGCTATTGTACGCACACGAGGGCTTGACGGCTGGGCGGGGCGCGGGGCTGGGCACAGCCCAGCCCGGCCCTGTGCTGTTTGCAAATGTGACAAATGTTCATATGTGCGATTTGGCAAAGACCACACACTGCGTAGCGGCACCAACGTCGGTTCATCATGCGGATGTACTTCGTCTGCCCTTCCCGTTGGCTTAGTGCGAATCTATAGTAGTAGCAGTAGTGGTAGTAGTAGTAGTCGGTAGTAACCCTAACCCTAACTAGGTACTACTACTACTATTTTGTACTAGTACCAGTACTAGTGTTAGTACCCAGAGCAGTTATTTTGTGTGGTCGCGACAGATGAAAAGAGAGATAGATGGACAGCTACAACAACCAGCGAGTTTTACGACGCAACAGCAGAGAAAAATGGAAGAACGTAGCTCCTGATCTTGGTCGCGATATATCTGATGGGAGATAAATGAGCTGGACAGCAATATAAGACCATTCACCCGCGGTGTTGTCATCTGGCACGCACACGCAGGTTTGTCGTTTGGCGGGGTTTGGCGGGGCGCAGCGCCACCTCGCTTCACGCCGCCCCACACGGCCCTGTGCTGTTTGCAATCGAGACGGATACTCTATCGATCTCGGCCTCGCCACGTCTAAAAAATTGGAAATTGCTGCCTAAAGGTTGTCACCCCAGCTGCTGCGTCGCATGATTTCAAAGTTCAAGTTCAGTACTGTACTGGTATAAAAACTTGAAAAGTAGCCACGGCCCATAATCATGCTCCCCACCGCTCCGCCTGTCCCTTTGCTGTTTGCAAACATGACGGATACTCGTGCACACGATCTTGAATTAGTGTCGATCTTGACCTCGCCGCGTCTCTAGCTGAAAACAATTACAAAGTCGTGCCCTGCTGTGACGTTCGAAACTAAAAATGCAGCAGCAGTCACGGTGTGTACTTATATGAAAACATGAACATTAACCAAGGGTCCATGGTCATGCACACTATTCCTCGTCTAGACAAATACATGCGCTCGGGCCCCGCACTGCTGCTGCTGTGCACCTCGCCACACAACCATAACAGCAACGGCGCACACACGATCAGGCCTCATATAAGGTCACTGAGTTCGGTGGCTATAGATGGAAAGAGAGATAGCTTGGAAGCTACAACAACCAGCGGCTGTCGTCGTGACGTGTGGACAGTGGACAGTAGAGCACCAGAGAGTGTGTAGTGTTGGGGATAAGAGATAATAGCTGATCTTACTTGCGGTGATTACCGTTGAGAATCCGGTTAGCGAGGCACGGATCCTATACATAAGGACACTTTTGTATGGCATTAAAATAATCGCGCGAAGCGCGAAAAAAAAATGGAGGCGTTTCGGAACATGGAAAACATCAAAAAAAAAATCGCGCATGCCTCCCTCTTATAAGAACGGGGCTCACGCAAGGTTCTTGCGGAGAAATAAGAACTTCGGTAAAATTTATACTGAAGTTAGTGTGGGGCACATCATTTTCATAAAAATACCTGGTACGAAATTCAGCCTAAAACAAAACAAAACCTCGGTTTCTTATCAGAGGACCGGCGGCACAATACTCCAAAAGTAGTACGGGACGTAAGAATAGCAAGCTGATACTTCTAGGAAGACAAGAAATCCGGAAGCTCGAGTTAGTGCAGATGACACCCTCTCCCAAGTAAGAAACCCGCAGCCACAACCAGGATTTCTGTTTTTCGCTATCAAATAGGTGCCTGATACTTGTACAAGTAGGTGTAGTGCAGATAGATTATTCAAGGCTGTTCATACAGCAGTAGGAGTAGTAGTAGTAGTAGAAATGAAATATTAATAGGAAAAAAAGGAAGAAACCGGGATGATTCTGGCCTAGGCTGAATTTCTTGTTTGAGAAAGGGTGAGTTCTACACACTATCTTCAGCACAGCGCCTCTCAATTGTCTTCCTTTCCTGGTAAGGTATCAGCCTTGCTTTCCTTATCCCTGTTCCTTTCTTTTTTATTTATGTTGCGCACTACTACAACAAGTATTAGTGCTGCTGCATCACATAATTTGTACCTGGTACAACGGCAAGCATCATCAACCAGCCGCAAAGCAGTGATTTTGTCATGCGTTTGTGATACCAATGTTGTCGTTGCTATACAACGCGTTTTTTTTGCGTTGAACTCCTTGGTGTGTATCGAATGAATGAAGTAGGGCTTTCGGTGACAATATTCGACTGGGAAGCGATGCGGTTGGTTCCGACAAAATAGACAACACGAACACCACAAAAAATAGGACCCATATATACGTCCAGTTTAACCAAATAATTGGCGATGCTTATGAAAAATCTTCGTTCTTCCAATATAGACACTCTTGTATGGTGCATGTCTTTGCACTGAACCTTTCTTGCCGCCCGGCGACATCTAGCACCCCATCATGCCCGGCGAAGGATGAGAAATAACAGGGGGTGGGGAATAGCTTCAAGTAGGTACCAGGTAACCCCCCCCCCCCCCCTCTTCTTTCCCTCTCCTCAGGGATGGCAAGAAGGAAAGCATGGGAATGGAAAAACAAAACAAATGTGCGTCACAATTTTGTCGACAACGGTGGTAGAATCGCTGTTGACCCCCCGCCCCCCCCCGAGATGAAACAGGCAATCAATCCCAGGGCCACACAAAACGAAACCGCCGGCTCGCAAACGAAGTAAGACATAAAAAACTCGTACGATCTTTTTTCTCTGGGAATTAACAAAAGGCAAACTCGACCCGACGATACTGCAGACGCTAACCTACCACACCAAGATGGGCTGGAGTATAAAGCGACGATCAGGGGCGTAGACCCTACTGTGCACTTTTCACGTTCACATCACGACCACCACCGCTTTCCGTCTGATCTAGTTTCCCAGGTCTGCAGGCCTCGGGCCGGTGCTTTTCTCGCGACACATTGCATTGGGGCCCCCCCTCCCTTCCACGCGGAGCAGGGTGAGCCTCCTTGTACGCGCCTTCTTGTCGATTGTGGCCGCGGTGAAAGAAAATCTGAGGGCCCCGGAGTGGGCCCTTGGGCTTCTTGGGCGTCGGTTGGCGGCGCCAAACTACCCAGCCTCGTCCCCGCCGCCGCCAAACTCCAACATCTCTGCAGCTGACGCCGACACGCCTGCACCTGCCGCTGCCCCCCCCCCTTTACTGCCGCCACAAACGCCAACAATATCTGCCCCATACCAACTCCGCGAAACAGCAGGGGAAACAGCGCTACCGACAACACCCGCAATCATCGCGCCCCCGTCAGCTTCCCGCAACCTAGCACGCAATGCAGCATGCCGTTGACTCTTAACGTTGGCGTGCCCTTTGAATTCATCAAATAGTGATTCTGAAGTTGTTGGGAGGTCGACAAGATCAACCGGCCCCTCACCCCGAGCGTCAGGTCCCCACAATTTCTGAGAAAGGTCGCTTTTTTCACCAGTGTCTATCACGTCAAGAGCAGAGACTCACCCAGGAAACATCGGGCTATCCGGTGACCAGCTGGCCGTGTCGCTTTAGATAATATCAAACTCAAACTGTTCGTAGCACGCTCCAATCTACTTCGGCAGTCCGCGGTTCTTCGCAGCCATCCCAATATTCCAGCGATAATTGAAATCCAGCAGAATCGAGTGGGTCCAGCGCAGGAGAAGCGCTATAGTAGCCTGCGGAGGTAACGATGAAAACCCTTAAAAAAATGACAGTTACAGCGGGCGGAAACATATTGAACAGGTGTGCACGTCAGGTCCATCATAACACGAATTACCTGGTTGACCACCAAGCTGAGGAAAAAACTCAACATTTTACAAGCACTGCAACAAACGAAACCGTGAGGTAAACTTGACGGCAAATGCTATGAGCATCAGGTTATGCCGTGAGGTCAAAGTTATGGGTGGAAATGGTTGCTGTGCGTGCTATTAATAGTGATAGAAAAGTCACGCAAAACACACACCAAGCCCCTGCACTGCTGGTACCTCTGACACAGCGACGAGTGGTGATCCCCGCTTTACTTTTTCCTTTTGCACAGTACAGCGGCACGCCGTCAGGTTTGCGTAGACAACAAGCTTCGATGTGCTTGCGGAGCAGCTTCACGACCTCCAGGGCTTTCGGGCGCAGGAGATTTTATCCCGATTTCGCATATATCACGTCGCAGAACCGATCAACCACTGAACCAAAGCGAGTCAACAATCGTGTCCGCTCGGGCACCAACCGCCGGCAATTCCGCAAGAAACACGTCCAGTTCATCTCTATATACTCTGCCACCTATTCCGATGCCATTTTTCGCGCTTGAAGAGCACTTTCTACCTGCGGTTGGAAGCGAGATCGGCAGGAGCGTAATGGTCACGACACATGACCCAGTACAGGTATTGTTTTCGACGACAGCTACGGTCTCTCCATATCACTGATCCGAACAACGACACTAGTGACGTCAAAACCACTTGCCTCCTTGTTGTCTTCCAGAATAACGATATAGCAAGCATCTCTCAACCAAGCCATGGAGGGCTTGA
Organism: Undaria pinnatifida; assembly: GCA_012845835.1. Taxonomy (NCBI): domain Eukaryota; class Phaeophyceae; order Laminariales; family Alariaceae; genus Undaria; species Undaria pinnatifida. The sequence goes on along the minus strand of JABAKD010000023.1, from coordinate 26,359,936 downwards.
AGGCGCCGTGACTCTTCTTCACCAGGCGCGAGATACGTGGAAGCGCGTGGAAGGTATCCAGGCGAACCTTGAGCATATGTGGGCCACCCCCTGATACAGTTGGGCAACAGTCAACATGAATTCAGAACACTCGAACGGAAAAAATCGTATACAAAGCGCACATTGACGCCGAGCAGATTTCAGAAACAAACAAAACATATTTGCCACCTCTACAGCACTCACGTCGTCCTGGTCGACGTTGCCACCGATCTCGTCTCCGGCTCCTAGGTCGCAAGCGTGGTCGTGACCAACATCAAAGTCATACCCGTCGCCACCGTCCTTTTCGCCCTCGTCCGAGTCCGCATCATCTAAAAAAAAACACCAACGAAAAAGTTTGGTTTGTTTGGCGAATAATACAAACTTCAGCAAAAAAAAGAGGAACGGCAATGCGGGCAGGGCGTCAGACAACTCGGCTCAATTTCTTCCTAGGACGGGGTAAGGTCTTACTTACCGAGCCCACCATGTGGCAAGGTGCTTCGGTAGCGAAGAAGTCGGCGTCATTGTTGTAAGCCGCACTTGCATTCGGGTTCGCCGACGGTACTGGCGTCGCAGGGGGGGCTGTTCAATCGGCCGCAAGGCTAACGTGGGTAACGTCTCACAGAACAAGCCTGTCAACGCCGCCGCCGCAGATTTCCTTCATCGTGTCACGACCCACACCCGCGGAGGAAGGTGCCTCCTTGTATGCTGCGTACGTAGCAGGCCTGACCACGTCGCTCACTTTGACTACGACATCCTTCTGGCCGCCAGATTGACTTGATTGAGGACGCCACCGAAGCAAAGATCCAGCAGTAGTCTCATGGCCCTGTACGTTCCCAACACCAACACAACTGGCATGGTTGTTGCTGTGGAGTCGCACCTAGAGTTCCATCGTAAAATAGACCAGGTTTGGGGGGTGATACCAGGTTTAGTCGCTTGTGATGCGGATGTGCCGTGCACGTTGTTGGTTTAACCGATGCAAGAAAGAAGGTCTCGATAAATGTGGTACAAAACATCGCGTCTGTATTCCCGGCGGCAAAATGGTCGGACCCGGACCGCGTATGGGATCCTTCAATATCTCGATCTCCACGTACACGAGAACGGACGCGTAAGCATCCTCTACCCGTGACGGCACCGTAAGGATTTTGAAATGCAGGCATCATTAACATTTCACCTACAAGCAGATTCAAGAGCATGGCGCCAATAATCAAGCTGGCAAAAAAAAACGTTCGATAACCTACAACGAGTGTGAATAGGACACGCGCATAGCTAACTAGAGTAGTATCACCAGTTGGGCGTTGAGGGGAGAACTCCGGCGAGACAAGCGGAAGGTCGGGCCTGTGGGCAACTCTTTCCCAAGCAAACTAGACAATATAACCGCCAATGAAAGAGATGGCGTCACGCGCATAGCTAACTAGAGTAGTATCACCAGTTGGGCGTTGAGGGGAGAACTCCGGCGAGACAAGCGGAAGGTCGGGCCTGTGGGCAACTCTTTCCCAAGCAAACTAGACAATATAACCGCCAATGAAAGAGATGGCGTCTGCACCCAACGAGTTTTCGCGTGAGTCAGCGCATCCACAGTATTCGCGGCTTTGACCTCATCCAAACACGTCGCGTCTGACTTGGTATTGACGCCAAGTCTACCATCATGTCCTGGTACCAAATCACGCCGGTTTTTCACCTTGGGAAGCGCAAGCGAGAATTTTCGATTTGAATTCGCCTTGTGCCAGCTGCGAACAGCCGAACCAAGAAAACACGACTGCCACAATTGTACCAGGTGCCAGTTATCATGTACCAGTCATCATATGCTCAGAGCTATATATCACGTGTACGAGTGTACAAGCTGCGGCAGCAAACAAGCTGACAAAATCAATAGCTTCGAGATAGATAGGGTACTTAGCCAGGCTTTTATTTACACGAAGATATGAAACTCGGGATACATTATACTGAAGTTAATGTACCATAAGGTAGAGTGCACCCTCTCCCAAATAAGAAAGCCAGCCTAGGTCAATGTGTATGTACCTGGTATCTTTTAGGTGTCCTGTACTACCGCATGTGGTATCTGGCACGTGATTAATCAGAGGTCAGGTATGGTATATACTTCGTACCAGGTACCAGGTATCGCATGCTCAGAGCTATGATACCTGGTACCTGATAGATTCGAGTACAACCAGCAGCGCACAAGCAGCAGGAGCAGTAGCCTACCATGACCTGGTACGAATCGTACCTCGTATCCAGATAACGTTGCCGCGGACAAACTGCTGATGTACAGCAGTACAGGGCACGTAAACATAAACCTGGTAATAAGAAAGCCAGCATGATATTTAGCTACCGGAATAAGAAACTCGGGAGTCAATATGCTGAAGTTACCTGTCAGAACGAACCCTCTGCCAAATACGAAAGTCAACTTACTGCTGTAGGTCAGTATTTCCGTGCCTTACGATATAGTCTGCAGCAGTACTACAGGAGTACAGGACACCTACCTGTAATATTAAAGGTGAAGTAATAAGAAAGCCAAGTTTATATTTCCAGAAAAATAAGAAACTCGGCAGCTGTTATACTGAAGTCAGTGTAGAACGTACCCCCGCACAAATAAGAAAGCCAGCCTACCGCAGGTACCAGGTATGATGTTTCTCATCTGGTGTCTGTACTGCTTCAACGTGGGTACCAGGTATAAGACTCGTCCGTACAGCAGCACGTAACAAACAGAAGTCTACGATAGAACCGCTCACATCCTGTTGGTAAGTCAGTGGCTTCTGGAGAAAGGTATTATATTAGAGAGACCAATGTCTGGAGAGACAGGTCAGAAAGTGGAGTGGGTCATGTGGGCCAACTCTCCACAGCCCAGTAACAACCGCTCGTAGTCGAATACCTAAACCTCCTCGCATAGTGCCTACTCGTACATACCCGTGGGACTGCTCGTGGGTGATACCACGAGACGATCCCTGTAACTTACCTCCGTGACACAACGTATGTAACTGTAACTTATTGCGAGGCTGTTCGTTGAGACAAGCTATATCGTGTTAGCAACACTATAGGAATGTTCCTACTCGTCAATGTGTCCGACGTACCGACATACCAACGTACCGTACACACCACTACGGTCCGATGTATAACTCGTGCACATGTACAATCTACCGAAGTACCGTAGCACCACAAGAAGAGTATTCTGGTACAAGAACATACAATCAACAGTTCTGCTATTCAAACCAACCAATCAGAGTTTCACCGCAGTACAGTTGATACATACATGCTGCTATCACGAACACCCTCCCTAGGGGCTGTTGTATCTACCAGACCAAATACATATCAAACAAAAACAAAAACAAAACGACTCAGACTTCTACTTCTTGATACCAAGTGCAAAGTCGCGGTGAACTTCAAAAAGATCTCTCGGCAACGCCTTCGTGAGGATGTCCGCGTGTTTCTCGCTGGGGACGTGAGTGACTTCGATCACACCTTCCTTGGTCAGATTCCTAAGAAAGTGGTGCCTCACATCGATGTGCTTACTCGTACTCGAGCTCAGCGGGTTCTCTGCGAGCGCAATCGCCCCCTCGTTGTCTTCAAGGACATCTATCTTACGAGGCTTCGCACTAGGCCTCAGGAACTGAAGCATTCCGTTTACAAACAGAGCCTCCTTTACACCATCTCCCATCGCAAGATACTCTGCTTCTGAAGTTGACTGTGAGACGCATTTCTGCGTCCTAGAAATCCAAACTACAAACATCGCCGCCACGAGAACCATCGCACCCGAAACTGATCCACGGTCAGTGGCCCTACTTGCAAAGTCAGCATCTACATACACCAACGTGCCTGCGTCTACCGAACTATCCTGCTTGAACTTCAAAGTCAGATGCGCCGTTTCCAGAAGATAATTGAGAATCTTCTGAGCTGCCTTCCAGTGGCTCCTCTTTGGTTTGTGAGAGTGCCTCGCCACCGCCCGCACAGCATTCGCGATGTCGGGCCTTGTCTGGCTGGCGATCCACATCAGGCTCCTCACCACCTCTCGGAACGGCACATCTCCTGCCCCCTCATCCTCCATCACGGACCTGTTATCATTGGCAAGGGAAGCAGGGATCGAGCTGGTGCGACATATATTGAATCTCTCGAGAACACTCCTGATATAACTTTCCTGAGAAATCTCAATCGTACCAGCCTCACGGTCGCGAATATATTCACAACCTAGAAAGAACTTGACCTCCCCCAAGTCCTTCGTAGGAAGAGAGTCACCTAGTGCTGCCACAACCACCTTGGCAAGGCTCTTACTTCCTGCATACAGAATGTCATCCACGTGGATCGCGACCATCCTTAATACCTCGTCTCCCATCATGACACGCAGGACACAGGGGTCAGACATTGACTGCTCAAAACCAATCCTCTTCAGTTCCGACACCAGCCTCTTGTAAAATGTCCTAGAAGCCTGCTTCAATCCGTACAAACTCTTGTTCAAACGGACAACCTTTCCTGACATCGACCCGCAGCCAGGAGGCAACTTCATGAACACCTCGTGATCCAATTCCGACTGAACAAATGCTTGCTCAATATCCCAGTGGAGTAATTTCAAATTGTACAAACACGCCAACACTATCAGCAATCGTAAAGATGCAGCATTTGCGGTAGGCGAGAATGTCTCAAGATAATCCACACCATACTTCTGCTTGAAGCCCTTCGCTACAAGCCTAGCCTTGGCCTTCACTATCTTTCCTGTTTCGTCTGCTTTCCACTTGAAAACCCATCTAGCATCAATCACATTACAGCCTTTCGGGACTTTTACTGCCAACGTGAACGTTCCTGCTCTTATCAAGCCTTCAATTTCGGCAGACCTGGCTTCTTCCCAAATCTTAGCGTACTTCGAACGCTGGGCTTCCTGATAACTACCAGGCTCCGATTCTACATCCTGAACCAGTTCTTTCGGCAATTCCGTCTCATCACCTGCTCTCTGCTCCGACAACAATGAGTACACGACCTCTGTCGCGAAGATGGGTCCTAGGGTGGCCATGAGGCCGGGTACACTCTGCTGGTTGACTGCACGAGTTTGCGCGCGAGTCCTACCTTCTCTCACTTCATCATTTTCACGCGCGGAAGTAGTAAAGTCAGCAAGCTCGGCCACATGCCGCGGACGACGAGCGGCTGGAGGGGATGCCTCTGCCTCTACCAGTCCTCCCGAACCAATCGACTCTTCATCATCATGCCCTCCCTGCCCCATCGACTCTACCTCATCATCCCCTCCCAGATCCCCCATCTCTACCTCTCCTGATTCCTGCCCTCCCTGGCCCTCCCCGTCATTCACAGGCGAAGACACAGAAGGAGCTACACTACCAGAAGAAATGTTCACGGGGGCAGACGGTTCAGCAGGGGAAGATAGAACAGAAAAGGACGGGCCTATACTACCTGCGCCAACACTCTCAACCTCCTCGACTCCCGCACCAGAGGGCACGGCATCACGTTTCAAAAGTGTGTGAGCGACTCCTCTTCCCACAAGCGGCCATATCTCGGTTTCAACATCGTTGTCAGTATCCTCCCCTCCCTCCTCTGCTACCTCTATCGGCAAAGAAGGTTGCAGCGGAGGGAGCTGCGACGGCAGCACCTCCCACGTTACATCCCTCGTTTCTTGAATAGTACCAGCCCTCGTAAGTACTCTATGACAATCACGCGGGTGGTCTCTCGAAGGACCGACATAGAAACAACTCTCACCCTTCGGCAGCAGCTTTGACGGTCCCTGCCACCTACAGTAGGCGGGCTTCAAAAACGGATACGGTCTAGCGGGACGAGGTTCACCATACCACATTTCATACGGCGATTTGGATTCAGGGTTAGCAGAACACGCAGTGTGGTTCATCGCTTCGCAAGCCCAGTGCATAGCCTCAGCCCAGAGTTTATCAGTCTTAGGTAACTGTACATGCCCAAAAAGAACTTTAGCTTGAATACGAGCCGCCATCGCGGCCTCCTCTATCAATCCCAGCCCACGCTCTGCAACACCATTATATTGCGGACTATAAGCCGGTGTGAACTCGTGTTTGATCAAAAGCTCGTTGCACACAAATGCAAACCCCCCCCCGAAAAACTCCCCACCATTGTCAGACCTAACAATCTCAACCAATGACGGGACACCATCAGCACGCACACTCGCAAGAAAACTCCGGAAAGCACTGCCAGCGTCTGATTTATTTTTCAGGAAATACAGCCATGCACGTCTCGTGAAATCATCCTTCACAATCATGGGGTAATGTTTTCCCCCTACGGACGCAATGTCCTTCCTTCCTCCCAGGTCAACAAAAACTCTGCCCAACTTTTTATCCGATCGAGTTTTAGTTTCCCGAACGATTCCTTTCCGAATAGCCTTCGACATCGAACACCCTGAACAAGCATGCATGTCACCAACCATTTGGTATCTAATCGCTTTGCAGTAGTGCGAAGCAGACCCTCGTGCGAATGTGCATAAATATTGTGGAAATCGTTGATATCCATCGTAGTTTCATGCTCGGGGTTGGCGGGAGTGAGAGCAGCCAACACCGTACCAACAGAGGCTTCTCCTAGGCGATACGCAGACGCAATCAGCATGCCATCGAAGTTCTGAAAAGTTACTTGTCCATTGAATGCAGTCATAACACCATTAGGACCATCAAGACCATTCCATGACTCACCATCAAACTCTGCACTCGCAGAAAAGAGATTATACCCCAAGTTGGGAGAGTACCATACGTTCTTCAATTCCACGGAGAACTCACTGTCAGCAGTCACAAATACCAAGTCTAGCGTTCCGGAGTAAGCTACTTCACAAGACACGCCACCAATTCCATTCACACTTCTGTGGCAAGGCTTCCAGTCTCTCATGCAAGACAGGGAATCAGTCATGTGATATGAAGTGCCTGTGTCAGCATACCAATCCTCGACATATCTAGCCTTGTTGACAGCTTTCAGGATCATATCATTACTGACGGCGCTCATAATCAGATCATCACGGGACGTCATCAGACACTTCAGACCAGAGACATCATACCACATCCTACTCAAATCATCACACGCCTTCAAGACCACTTCCTTACGACATGCTGCAAGCAACACCTTTTGGCAGTCATCGCTCATGCGGTAACTACAATTTCTGCACACCAGATCCGAATCAGGAATAGCACACTGCTCACCGCTCTCATTCTCGTCGGCCTCGGGCTTTCCAGTCTGGGAAGGATGAGGGATGATGCGAGCCTTGCAGTCGAGCTTCATGTGACCCACCTCCCCACACTTGTAACACCTCCCCTGAAAAGACTTCTTCGAGGAATCAGACTCAGAGTTAGACTTCTGCTTGTTGTGCTTCTTGAAGTTACTCTTCTTCGCAGGTCTAGACACCAGAGCAACACTATTCTGCTTCTTAGAACCACCCTGTGCTTGCAAGTCTAGGTACCGCTCACGCACTTTGGTCTCGATGAAAGAGTGGTCATTCGAACAGAACACCACAAGAGTCTCACGTAAAGTCTTGTACTGGGGGGACAGTCCTTCCAGCATGAGATTGCACACTTCACGATCATCCTTCGTTACTTCAAGCATGGTCAACACACCAAGCGTCTCTCTGATGGATGAAAAGAAAGTTGTGGGATTCTCGTGGGAACGCATGCGCAGAGACTTCAGTTTTTCTTCCTGCACTCGAATTTGACTCTGACTCAACGGTAGAAAGTGATCCTTGAGCGCGCGAAAAGCCTTATACGGGGAACCAGCTTGCCTTGCCATGTTTTTGTGGCTGTCTTTCTTCAAGCAGTCGAACAGAAACCACCAAGCAATCTCATGCTGACGCAGTACGCCAACGCTGTATCCCTTCTCTACCCGAGGGGTCAAGTCGAAATTAACGTCGGCGATTTTATTGTCGATATCACAGGTGAACGGCTCGCTCAGATTGTAGTGACGAGCTTTGAGCAGAAAATTCTGCGACCATGAAGGATACGATACATCAGTACCGATAAATTCAGGAGCCTTGGGAACTTTCTTGAAAAGACCCCCACCCAAGCTCTCCCCCGAACTACTGTCAGCCGCTGGGATCAGTGTGTTCCCACTAGCGACTTTTCCCCACCACTCACTTGCTGAGGTAGTGGGCGGAACAGAGGACTGGCTACCTAAAGCCCCACCAACAGTCCCGTCAACCGAACCAAAGTTTACTGCAGGAACAGAGGAACGATTCTCATCAGAAACACGCGGGTTCAAGCCTGGGTCTACAACACCCCTACTCCCAACCCTCATGTCGGACACGCCAAAGCCTAGGGTATCGCCTCCCGTACTCCCCGCGGTCCTACCGGCGGCACCCGATTGGTGCACACCAGACTCTAGTTCGATGCCTCGCGGCGCAGCACGCGAACTAGAGGACTCCACGTTCTCCCTCTGGTGTGTCTCAACAACTGTCTGGAGCATCTGCTGCTGGTTAGAAAACATATCCAGCATTTGAGACACTCAAGACTCTAAGGAATCCATTCTCTCACCAAAGCCCTGCGGGTCACCCTGTTGGTTTGCCGCAGGGTCACCTCCCTCCTGGTCAGCCATGACGAGGCCGGTTGATCAAGCCGCCCTCACAGTCTCGTCGAACACAGTCCAGGGGGACGTGCAGCAGTCGACTAATAGCGCTATATCGTATTGGTAAATCAGTGGCTTCTGGAGAAAGGTATTATATTAGAGAGACCAATGTCTGGAGAGACAGGTCAGAAAGTGGAGTGGGTCATGTGGGCCAACTCTCCACAGCCCAGTAACAACCGCTCGTAGTCGAATACCTAAACCTTCTCGCATAGTGCCTACTCGTACATACCCGTGGGACTGCTCGTGGGTGATACCACGAGACGATCCCTGTAACACACCTCCGTGACACAACGTATGTAACTGTAACTTATTGCTAGGCTGTTCGTTGAGACAAGCTATATCGTGTTAGCAACACTATAGGAATGTTCCTACTCGTCAATGTGTCCAACGTACCGACATACCAACGTACCGTACACACCACTACGGTCCGATGTATAACTCGTGCACATGTACAATCTACCGAAGTACCGTAGCACCACAAGAAGAGTATTCTGGTACAAGAACATACAATCAACAGTTCTGCTATTCAAACCAACCAATCAGAGTTTCACCGCAGTATAGTTGATACATACATGCCGCTATCACGAACACATCCGACCTTGTGTGGCGTAGGTAAAGGGCTGTAAGGAAACTAACCCACCCGCTTGCTTCCCCCCTTGACGTGCTTTCTGCTGGCTTTGACAGAACAGTGCTCGTGATATCGATGAATCGACGCTGCCTTGGATGTTCGTTGCTGTCAAAGTAGATAAAGTTGCACTTTGTTGTGGTTCGCTCTCCCGAGGGTATCCATCACCGCTGCCTCCACCGCTACTTCCATCGTTGCCTCCACCGTCACGATCTCCGCCGCTGCTGCCTCCAATGCCCCCACCGATGCCGCCGCCATCACTACCCACCTCGTCGCATCGACAGATGGCAGGCTCCAAGAAACGAAACTAGTCATACTACAACCGCTGCAACAGGGAGGCGCCTTGGCTCGGGTCCACGGAAACGAGCCTGGTAGTCGTAGGCTAGGAGAGCCGCAATTAGACATACCAAAGCGTACATAGCCGCCACGCGATTATGGTGCTGAGGAGCCGGCTGTGTTGTTGGTTGTCTGGTGTCTGCGCTGCGCGCGGGCCCGCTTGCGGTCTCTCTTCTCTCCCTTGGAGACGCGGCGCGATCACAGCGCGTCGCTCGGTGCAATCATCGCCAATCATAATTGTATATCCTTACAAAATCCTTACAAAACTCGCGTTTCATTTGCCGAATTTGCTGCCTGTAAGCCAATCATATCGCTGGATCCTTACAAAAATTCCCCAGGTATAGGCGCCGTGCCGTTAGCGAGGATAATGGATCTTATGGTGCAGGGGGTTCCATTTATCCTCTTCTGGATTCTGGTATAGGGATCCGGGTTTAGGGTCGCTTGTCTTTTGTGTTTTCGAGCTAATACACAACAAGTTATCTCTTTCTTTATAGCACCTGGATGATGCTGACCAGCCCCCCCGCAGGCCAAGGAAGGACCCTGCCTGGCCTAGGCATGTGTATAGACGGCAGCAGAAGAGAAGAATAGAAAAACATAGCCCCTGCTCTACGTTGCGATAGATGGAGAGAGGTAGCTGGACAGTTGTGTGCGGTAGCTAGCGGCCGTCGTCGTGACAGGGAGTAGAGAATAATAGACGGACGAGTGGCACGTTGCAACATGTAACGGCACGATTTTCCCGATCAGGCCGGTCGCGGTTGGCGCGACAGAGCCCCATACCAGAAGGCACACGTATGTACCGAATTCGTGAGCGATAGGGGGCAGATTTTCACCAAATGCCGATTGGACGCATAGAGCTAAAATTGATCAGTCAGATCAAGTATCGAGTTGAGGAGCGATTGGTGACGGAGCCAGATTGCTGATCAACTTGGATTGATTTGGGGAGAGGATGGCTAGAAAAATATAGAATTAGATCGAAACTAGAGTTGAAAAACAAAGGATTTGGGGATTGTTGGGAATTCACGACAGACCCCAGGACTTGAGTCACGGGGAACATGCAACACCACAGCAGCAGCACGACATGGGACGTGACCACATCAGCAGTATCAGCTTGTCAGCGTCGGTGCCCGCTGGTGGTGGTGGGCGGCACAAGTTTTTTTCGCCCTCTTTTGGGCTGTAGGCGCATACGGACATGGGCGTTGATGGCTTATTTCCGTGGGATATCTCGATCTATCTCCGACGTACCTGGTATGTTGTTAAATGCTGCCATTTGCCCGTCTTTCATCATGATCTCGCCGTCCAGAGCGTTCCAGCCCCGCCCCTTGGCATGGGTGGAGAAGGTTGGTGACACAATTACAGAGCACTAGATTTCACGTCGCGCCGAGTCGTGGCCGTCGCGTCCTCAGCATTGTCGACAATCCCGAGGCAGTCTGTGACGGTCATCGAGCCAGTTTCATCAGGCTTTTACTTTTGACAACAGATTCCCGCAGCTGGTTGGCTGAACCCCATTGCAGAGGGCAGTGTTTCTTTTGAACAGTTAATAGAGCAGCTCCGGGTATTTTTTCCTTGGGTACATATCACACATCAACAAATATGCGCAGTAGGTACACGTACATTTAGACAACAGCTGCAGTCTAACTGATGAAGATGCGACTACGAATCTTGCGGCTTGAGTTTGAATGTTGCCTTGCGCCCAAGCCCCCTAATTTCTTTTATATTTATCATTTTTTTTCTTCTTGTGTGGACATAAGGTCCTGTCCTCTAGACCCTACCACGTCATTATAACTATTATCCTTTCGTTCATCTTTCGAATTGCTGTGTTTAATATCTTTCTGTGGCTTGGGAGGGAGAGCTCCTGGCCAACATGTCTATCGCAATACTCACCTCTGTGGCAGCTCCTGGCCAACATGTCTATCGCAATACTCACCTCTGTGGCATGCCCACACGTCTTTGCCAATAAAATGCATCTCCGTCCCTCCACTGTCTGGGTTCTACTGTACGCATTCCCGGACTACCGAGACGCCAAAATGGTACAGTACCATTCCACTCCTATCGTAGAGAAATATACCTACGCCACTAAAAAATAATGAATAAATAATAAGTGTACGTCTACACCCGGGCATACCACAACCGAGAATTTCACCTATATATCCTTGTAGATCTCTCCTCCCCTCACCATCGAAATACAAACGGCGGGTGGGTGGTAGAAATAACGAAAACCTGGCCCAGCAGCTGCCGGTCAGCTACTAGCAACAACCCACTGTCTGTTCGCGTGTTCTACCAGTCTGCTAGTCTGCTAGCACCAACCCGTGCTGTATCCACTTGGTATAGCCACTGACGCGATCAACTAATACGCTATGGTGATGCAATCAATGCCAATTATTTTACCACAGAATATGAACGATAACGCCTGCGATATTCTCTCTTGCAACAAAAGCCATGTTGTGTGGTCTGCCTCCCGACCCTAATCTCCTTTGTTTCTTATAGTTTGAATTGCGGTGTTTATTATCATTTTTGTGGCTTGCGAGCGAGAGCTACTGGCTAACATGCCTATCGCAGTACCCACCTCTGTGGCATGCCCACACGTCTTTGCCAATATATTCCGCACCTCCCTCCCTCCACTGTCTGGGTTCTACTGTACGCATTCCCGGAGTACCGAGACACCGAAATGGTACAACACCATTCCACTCCTCCACATCCGAGGCTACACCGGGAATTCTACAGTTTACCCCAAACAGTATCCTGACCGGACTGTCTCTTGAACCCCTTGCCAGCTGCTAACTTACGCGACGCCTTTCCCGCGCCCTCCGCATTATTGCGGGTGTAAAACTTATACGCATCAGATATCCACCTTCCTTCTCCCTGTATGTTCGTTATCTTCAAGCGGGGTAGGTTTCAAGTCATTACGTAATTATATTACGTCTCCCAATACAGGGTAGAGGCAAGCCGAGAAGTAAGCTCGTACGTCGTGCGTGAGGGCTCACATTGTATCATTAAGAACGCCAATCAAGTACTACTAGGTACCCAATAATAGGCCAATAGCCCGAAGCGGCACGAGACTGATACAGGTGAGTAATTATCATACTGAAAGTCCCAAGTCAACATCCTCCCGGATTCTTGAAAAAACAGTGACGAATCAACAACGGATTCAATTTCATTACCTTAAACAACAAAAAATGCAAGAGAAAACTTATCCTCATAAGCGAAAACCTCTTCCATACTCCCACTTACAACAATTGCAATCACAACAACAGATTGCAACGGCCGCGCCGTCAGGGCAAAAACAAACTAATGCAACAGATAAAATTCCCGAGATCGCGAGGAACCCCGTTCCCCCGGACATACATCTCCTTTGCCCCTACTCCCGCTGTACATATAGATCGTGACGGTAAAGCGAGGTCGCATACGTCCTTGCCGCATGACTGAATCATATGATTTACTTGGCGCTTAAATTACCCGAAATGTCTGTCGCTTTCAGACCATCATAAACCGAAAATACTCCCCTTTTTGACTTTTGTTTGTTATAGCTCCAAATAATCGAATGAAGAAACAATAAAATGCCGCCACTGTCGACACGAACAGTCCAAGCCCTCCAAGCTACGAAAACTGTGCGATCATCGCAAAAGCATTCCGTGTTTCACTCCTCCATTGCGAACTCCTCCATTGCGAACTCCTCCATTGCGAACTCCTTCATTGCGAACAAGTATTCGCAAAACGATATGGTTGGTAGAACAACCAATCAACCATGAAGATGCTCTCCCTCCTTTATTTTGCAATCAATCAGAAGACTACTTTCAATGACAAAAGACACCCGCAAATTCAATGCAGTGCCACCACCAATACCACACATCTGCAGTACACCTCTCAAGGTGCACCTACGTATCCTTCTCTCCAAATCGTTAACGTATGTATATCAACTTCACCAGGGCCCTTCTGGTCCTGTCTACACTTGAAGAACATTACAAGTTTTTCGGATTTGCGAAGATTGTTTAATTTGAACATGAAAACGGACAACAAAAGCACCAGGCGAAAAAGGCTACGTATACCGTCCAGAACGAATCTCAGATGATGCTATCTGAGGGTCTCCACCCTCACCGCAAGTAAATCGTCTACTATTTACGGGTCTCCCCTCCTGCCGTCGATAAATAAACGTCAGATTCGACCAATAACAATAATTCGACTGAAAGGTAGATCCATCGTAAAAGTAAATCCACCAATTTGACCAGACCTGCCCCCCCCCCCCGCCCCGAGATGTTGCCGGACCGTGAAGCTCCGGCTAACGAAATGATGAACCGATCTGCTCCCTCCATAACTCCTACCGCGGCTGCTTTTGATGCTTTGTATCATGGAGTGCGTGCGGCGATGCCGCTCGACTTGTTGCCCGGACGAAACCCCATCGTTATCTGGTACTGCTGCAGAGAGCTCACGGTTACCCCACGTCCGTTTCTACCACTTTTGCCAGCAGCAGGAAGCGCGCGGCTATTATGTCGCGCGACTTAGCCTTATCAAACCACCCTCCCTGGTAGCCCCCCCCTAAAATGTATATATAATAGTTGGCCTCGGTTGGCACTGACACTGTAAAACATTATATGCTACTGGGTTGGCGTCGGTTGGCACGACACTGTAAAACATGCCAATCACTGCGTGAGCTAGACAAACCAGGGTACCTTTTTTTTGTTTATTGTTTTTGGCGGTCACCATGATGGTTATTGAGTTAGATCATAGTGCGCGGGGTAGAGAACCCTAACTCCGCACAAGGGGAATGATCGCATCGGGTAGTGTGAATATGGTAAGACACCCACGAGGCAGTTACATAGTAATACCCATTGCTGCCTCTGTAGTGGCCACACCAGAAAACAAAATAATTCGTTGGCGCTGTCGTCCACAAGCCAGAAAGTAGGCGCAAGGTGCCGAAGTCCGTCTTACTAGCGGTACTTGGAAGGATACAGTTCATTTTTCATGCGACTCGCCGAACACCTCATGGCGCTTCGTGCTTGGTGCAGTCAATGTCTTCCTGGTTGGTGAAAACCCAACGCGCCCCGTCCTGGCAGAGTAGGGATGCGAGGGTCTATGGTTACACGACTACGGCCATGCACACACTGAGTATACCCCCTGGTAGGGTGCACACGGCTGGCGGCGGTGCGAGTTCTTGCCGAGTGTGCAAATAACCCCACACCTGCTGCCTCCACAACCAGTCTTCGGAAGTGGAGTGCGTACGACAAATTTAAACGAAATAAATGCCGTGCGACTTAAATCCCCCGCTCGCAACACACGGCGGGAGTGCCTACGGCTGCACTTCAGCCATAGGACTTTTAGCTGCTGCTGTAAACCCCCCTGGCCGCTGTATACGCTGGGGGTGTCCTAGGTTATGCTACCACCATGGGCATAAGCTGCTGCTACACCCTGCCTACGGTTTTGGCCCACGGTAGGACTTTAGCTACTACTGCCGTACGTAGTCTACAGAGGCAGTGGCTTCTCCCTGAAAACGACGTCTCCACCACAACATGATCTCTGAGTCAGAAGAGAACTCGCCTATCAAACTGCCCTCCCTCTTCCACCATCGAAGAATCCCGACGATGGCGGTACAGCATCTCTCCCGGCCATACCAGCGGTGGCTCTCTCGTTCTCCCCACCAGACTCCTCCTTGCGCCTTGCTGCTCGTCTCCGCTGGTCTAAAAAAATCTGGCTCCAAAAAAACTGCCCTTCCCCACCAAACTTCTGCGAGAGCATGGCCCTGTTCCAATACTGCTGACCCGTAGATCCCCCATGAGGTTGGACCGAATCGGTTCTCCGCTAGAGTGTTCGTGAGCTCCAAGCGGGGCAGGTTTCAAGTCTTTGTATTACGTCTCCCAACACAGGGTGGAGGCAAGCCGAGAAATGAGCTCGTGCGTCGTGCGTGAGAGCTCACAGCGTACCATCGAGAACGCCAGCCAGTACTACTAGGTACCTAATAATAGGCCAATAGCCCGAAACGGCACGAAACTGGTAAGTAACTGTCATACTAAATCCCTAATCAACATATGGCACGTTCCGACACGTCGTATCCGGCCGCAGGTGTCGATGCGCTCACTATCCGCAGCGAGTGGAAGGCGTACTTTTGGGGTTTACGACCCGGTTTAGAAGCTACATCTCTCAGCGCTTTCATCGCCTGACCATACCCCTACGCTCTTACTTGTTGTCCGGAACAGTACGAGGAAAGTGGCTTGTTTGTGTGTGCTACATGACACGACATAAGTCCCACCATAAGAGCGATGGCTCCGCCGCCCTCACCCAGTCCGGAACACGGGCCCCTAACCTAGCTCTGTGTACGTACCACGACGTTGCCCACTTGAGCCTGATCCTCTTTATGGCCGCGCATTGCACCTCAACACGATCGGCATCACTCCGTTGCAGACCCCGCAACTTACCGCCACCGTGAAAAAACGCTACGTCATCTCGTGTGAGACAATGCACTGGATGCACTAGACACAAGCCATTAGCGAATACTTCATCTGACCTGGCGAAAAAAAAATTGCACATGCCATGACACAACCAGTGTACTCTACCCCTAGAACCCCAAGTAGGTATAAGGTCCTGTCCGCGATCAGCATATCCCATTATATTGGGAGGCGCACCCTCCGGCGTGTACCCGCCAATGTATGCGATCGTGAGATGCCTTGCAACGTACTCTTGATCAATGCCGACTGAATCGGAAGCTTAACACCAACATCCACCCGATGAAAATACTGAGCCACAGTCAGCTTTCTCGAAGTTGTTTCTTCTTGGTTCCCGTTCGACACAGTACACCAAGAAGGGAAATCAATCAAGGTCCACACCTTGCCCTGCTCGGACTCACACGGTCGCAGTTACAGCTCTTGCTCTGTTAACCCACGAAAAGTGGACCAAGACCGTAAACCCGACGCGTAAGTGCGCTCAGACGAGCCCGCAACTGAGCGACGGATGAACTGGGTTCCAAGATTCCTGAACAAAATCTGCGCCCACTCGCCCCAAGTCCTGCTCCTGCCATTTGACATCGGGCCGGAAAGCACGAGAATCGGATGGAATCGATGCACGGTCCCACCGGGATATCCCGTCAGCCAGGGTGTTCGCCACCCCTGTTAGATGTTTGGCTTGAGAGCACCAACCACTACCAGC
Source organism: Undaria pinnatifida (assembly GCA_012845835.1). Classification (NCBI taxonomy): domain Eukaryota; class Phaeophyceae; order Laminariales; family Alariaceae; genus Undaria; species Undaria pinnatifida. Next base: position 26,343,276 of record JABAKD010000023.1, on the reverse strand, counting down.
GTCTAAGCACCCCGGTATCCGCATTAACGCCCCCGATCGTGGTTCTTTGCTTCCTCGAGAATGGTTGACCCAGTGAACAGCTGACATGTTATCCTCGCGCATCAAGATGGTCTCTCGCGGATCCTGTGGAGTATGCTCTCCTAAAATGGTGAAAGTCAACGTCGTCACAACCATCCCTGATAATTCGAGGACAGTAGTTGATAATTCGTCACTGTTGCGCACTCTATCCCGTAATCGATTCCGCACGTTCACACTGAAATCCACTCTCCATCACGCACCAGACTCTAAACAGTACCCCCCCATGGCATCCCCAGATGTGTCCGACAACAGCGTGCGTGAATGTGGCTGCCTGCAGAAGCTGCACAGCGGTGCGTGCAAAGTACCCGCGGGCGAGCCAAGTGCGCCCTCTAACATCAACCGCCCAAACTCGACGTCGGTATAGAATTCGGAGTTCGGCTTTAGCCGTGCCCGTCGGGTAATCCGTGGCGTCAGGAATTGTTCCTGCCAGATCTTTACCGGGGGCAAGCCCAACTGATTGACCTTTGTACCGCTGTGGTCGTATCAGTGGGCACTTTACCGTACAATGGTTGGATACATTTTGTCAGGCAGTTCAATTGTCATTATTAGCGTTTCTTGTAAGCTCTTGAGATCTTGAGACACAAGCAGAAGGTCCATGGCCGATGTCATGTCACGTCCCTGTGTGATAACGAACGAACTATTTGCATTGTGGACAAACGCACTCCGAGCCTACGAGGGGAAGTCATCGGAGCTGATACTACCGGGCCCGCGGTCGCGCGAGTCGGTACATCCTGCGGCGTACGAAAAAAATTCCGGCCCGAACTACCTCACACAAGTGCAATATTTTTCTCAACAACGATCTTCTCAAAAGCGAATATCCTGCCCACCGGCCATTCACGCAATGAATCACGGAGTTTGGCTAATTTCGCGGTTGGCAGTGTGATCGTCATGGCTACCGTATTTATCTCCCAGCCTAACACTTCCAAACGAGTGTCCCACGAAAACCTTTTCGGGCCGACACGAGGGGAGGGTCTCCCGCCCACTGCTCAACAAACAAGCGAGAATGGCCGGACGCCAGCGAATCTGACACCATCAAGCAACGAATGCCCGGCGGATACCGTTCAAGTTCGCCCACAATGCCGTCGTTGACATAATATCGAACCAAAACAATAACCTATGCCCCCCCCGGTACCTCGAGGGGTCTGGCAGCCCCGCGGCAACAAGGCCGGTCGTTCGGTGGCGACTGGTCGCGTTACCTTGACATGCGCGGTAGCGTCATGGCCCGATTATGGTCTGATCGCATCATACGAGGTGTGCACATGTGAATTTTCGAGCGCCGAAGCAACCAGGCATCAAATTCCCGGGATATTGCGCCACCCGACCTAAAGTCGTCAGTCTACTACGACCAGGTCATGGGGTACATATCCAAACGTTGGTGACCGCGCCCACTCCACTTGTACCTGTCTAAAGGCGTCTTTTACATCAATCTTACTGAGAACTTTGCGTGCACTGACACCATAATTCCGCCTCCAATATATAATACGTAGAGTTACATATCGCATGACATGGTCCAGTTGACAGGAGGGCGCGGTTGTAAAGTCCGTATCGTAATTAACTCCAGGCATCGATGGCGCACTCGCAAATGTAATATCATGTATCACACGAGTTTTGGACGTGGACGCCACTATTCCCAACGGCGATAACCTCAGTCCCATAATGTGGTTCACCACGCAACAAGGGAAACAACGCGCGCCCAAACCTTACATCCTCATATATCTTATGGATAATGTCGGCGGTATACGGGATCACGCTACTATGGTTGGAGTACGCAAGAGAATCCGTTAGATCGGTATCACGGCAACCGTTGACATGTACAGCTGCCCCATGAGCGGCGATGCAGGCCAATTGGTCAACTTTGGGAAACCCTTTAACATCCCTAAATCACCTACGAATTTGAGGTGCGACAGCTTGAAGCGCCGACAGATTTAGCTCGAACTCCTACAGGCGCTCAAGCTTCCCATCGTCAGTCTGTAAAAGGCCATGAACGCCTGTGCCATGCGGGTCTAGCGTCTGCAACCATGATTCGCTGTCTATCTCTGCACTTGTATCTGACAAGTCCCTCCATACCGCCAATCACCGACGTAGGTTCTCGACCTCACCTGGTTGAGTCACCGACGCCAACCCGGGCTCTGCAAGCTGTGCGCTGTGCCAAAGCGCGATCTCGCTTAGTCACCGAGGTTGGTCCCATCAATGAGCGGAACCCGCACCCACGTTCGTCGGCACCGGTGGACTGTTTGGAAGCGCCTCCCCCCTGCTGCTCCCTTCTCCGTCGCCCGACGTGGATGCGGCGGACGCCGCGCTACCCGTTGCCTTGGCCTTCTTGTGTGCGTCTCCACTGGCGCCCCCACCGCCTTGCTTATCGCCCCGGGACTTGCTAGCCGGGTCATGGCTGAACCTGCACAGTTCCACCTACTTCAAAAAGCGGCAAGCCCGCTGGGAATACCGACCAAAACATGGCTGCAGAGCGGCGTCCCCATCCCCACGCGCCCGTTTATCCGCACGACCGCCTCTGTCCCGAGTTGCCTCGGGGTCCTTGTGTATGTCTATGTGCTCCAACCCGCCCGCGTCGATGTAGACGCGAATTTTCGCCCAAGTAGGAACCACCACCGCGGGTATTTCTCTGATCCCCGAAGGCTTGTGAAAACTGGATATCGCGGACCGAGCGGCGTCGTGTACCGCCGTCGACCATCCTTCAATATCCGTGTTTATGAATCGGGCTATCCTCGCCTTTTTTACCGGGACTTGGATTGCTTGGTGATTAACTTCGACGTGCGACGCCACTATCTCGACTTCCTCGGCGAATGCCGCGCGTATCGTCGCCACACGCGCTTTGCCCCCACCGAGGTGATATCGCGCCCCACGACAAGTAACAACGCCTTCGTCAACATGGCAAACTGCTTCTCGGTGTCGATCGTTCCAGCGGTGCCAGGCTCCGCCCCACGCGGAATAAAGTTGGTAACGTCGAGCCCCGCTAAAGAGGTGACCTGTTCCACTATCACGGAAGCAGCGTGGGCAGAGTTCTTAAACATCCCTTGCAACTGTATTATCGACAAGTCACACCCATTTAGCTTCTCAACGCAGAGAATCCGAAACGCGGGAGTGTTGACGTTCTTTCAAGCTGTAACCCTTTATTTCAGCCATAGCTTATCAGAGAATTGCCGTGAGCGAGGGCCGCATCGTTGTGATACTCCTGGTCGATGTTCGGCTCATCAGCGTCTTGATTAACCAGCACGTGCATCACGTGTTGTATGTGCGCCAGGATGCCCTCAATCTTTGTCAGGCGCTCCGCACTCTCGGCCGCAGTGGACTCAATTGAAACGAGCCGATTGTTCACCGCCTCGCGGTCGACCTCGTAGTCAGCTCTGTGAACTGCATGCCCGCTTTGGTTACTGTTCCCTCCGCCATGCTTGCTTCTCGAATCACCTGGCCTGCTGCTCGCACTACCCTTGCTCATCTTAGGTAGCCTTGGACCGCAACGCGTTCTTGGGCCAAAACATAAACCTCTTTTGGGGGGGAACAGATAACCCGCGAACGTGATGCGAAGCCAGGACAACCCAGATGAGACAAATGTTATACGGGTTGGTCATCGCCTGTGAGATCAGTACGTTGGTGAATCACGAGGAATTATTTTTTTTTGTCGACTCCGCTTCATCCAGAACCAGGAGCTTATGCGTTATGTCATCTTCCTGTATCTGCTTTGTCGCCACGCTGGTGAATCTCTCGACTATTGCAGCTAGCATCTGCCTCGATCACGTATTTCAGTTCAGCGAATAAGCAACTGGGTATTCTGAAATGTTTTGCGCCCCATTGCCAACGCAAGGGGTACCCGCGAAATTATTCAGTAGTACGTGCTGTTGCCTTGCCTCGACGGCTCGATCATCTATGCATGTATCTTCTCCGCTGCTTGACGGGCCAAGTTTTCACTGGACCACAAGAGTGACCCAGTCTATGATAGTGGTGTGTCGCTACCGCGCCGTTGTTCGGTCGGGAAGTACAGCATCATTTTGGCATAAGCTGCGCCCCATTGCCACCGCGATAGAGTGACCAACAGAATAGTCCTTGACACTATATCCCTCCCCAACGTCGATCCAGGCCTCGTAAATGTTTCAATCCTGCCACGCGCGGCTCATGTAGAAATTTCCTGACTCTCGTTGATATTTTCTGCCTTTACCGGTTCCCGTTGTACCGCCAGGAAGTATTGTGCACATTTTGAAATATTCTGCGCCTCCATCTATGTGAGAGGTACCAGCAAGAATAGCAGGTTGTACTATTACATACTGCATCATACCGCTGTTATTCATCGTCGCCCAGCCGCGACATGTGAGGGTAGTTTCAATTATTTGCTGCAAACGTCCACCCATCAGTAAATCAGTAATGCGTTATTTATTAAGGAAAGATTTCCTGCCCCTGCGGTCCACTGTCTACACGTATCCACGCCCAAGACCTCTCGATCTTTTGGCGGTGAAGATTCTCTCACCCAACTACACGTAGTGCATGTGAGGAGACACTCATTCAATGTGCCACATCAAATGCGTGTAGATGCTTACAAGTATACGCTCCCCTGTGTTCCACTATCTACAAGTGTCCACGCCCATGACCTCTCGAACATTTGGCTGTGAAAATTATCTCTCACCCAACTACACGTAGTGCGTGTGGGGAGACACTCGTTAAATGTGCTACATCATATACATGTAGACGCTTACCAGTATCCGCGCCCAGAAACTATCGTGCGTTTGGTCGTGAAGACCCTTACTCACCCACGTAGACATCATGCGTGTGGGGAGAAACTCATTCATTACGCCAACATATAAACTTGTTACGTGTTTGAAATACTTTGCGCCCCATCGCGAGCAGGCGAGATATTCCACCAAGAATATCCAGATGCATTGCACCAGCGGTATTGTATCGCCAAGAGTGGGGAGACACTCTTTCAATGTGCCACGTCATATACATGTAGATGCTTACAATTATCTGCGCCCAAGACTAATCGTCCGTTTGGCTGTGAATACCATCACTCACCCACGCACGCGTTTTGGGAGAAACTCATTCATTACGCCAGAGCATACACTCGTATCGTATTTGAAACAGTCTGCTCTCCATCGCGAACAGGCGAGTGATGCCAGCAACAATAGTCAGTTGCATTGCGCCAGCGGAGCTACATCGCTGAAAATATATCCGCCGCTTAGCCTTAATATGTGAGTAAATTTGGTACCATTCCACTCACAATTCAACCACTAAATGCATTGCTCGCGCTCGTGTTAGCGAGTATGCGCCGCCGCCTTCTCGCGACGAGAGCGAATTATTAGTACCACCATCGCGGAGGCAACAATCCACTCAATTCACCCACATAACTACATTGTCTGCCCTTGTGGTTGCAAGTATTCACCGTCGCCTTCCCGCGACGTGAGCAAATTAGTACGACCACCATTGTAAATGGGCGGGGGAAGTAATATCGCAATTTCATACGACGCAACAAAGCAAACTCTCATAGAAGTTAAAGTTATGTTGAAGTTGGGTTTGGTTGTCCCACCGCATATCCGCAGCTTGATGACAGCATTTTCGCACGTCCTGCCAAACCTTCCCCCCGACTCCCTAACACCCGTCTGCGTTCACATTGATATCCCCATCGATTCTTCTCATGGAGAAATACTTCTCTGGACCAACCCGGCCTACGGGTCTCTCTTGTACGGTTTACACAGCAGTGTGAACTGAGTAATATTAACGTTGAGTACGTACGAGTACACACCAAGCAGAACGAACTCCTTCGTGAATCGCCCGAGGCATCTCGTAGCACACAAATTCTTGGCCTACGAGCGTCAGAGATACGCAAACATACTGCTGCACGTGAGGACACACCGGTTATGGCGTTGCGTTCCCAGCTCGTTGCCCGCGCCTCGCCTGTCCGACGTTTTTCTCCCCGCTCTCCGAGTCTCCGAATACACACGTCAGAACATGTTTGTCACTCTTCGCACGATCCGAGAGAAAGCACGAACACCTGGCCAGATAGCTGGAAATCACGATTACCTGACCCAGCAGCTGCCGGCCAGCTACTAGCAACAGCACACTGCCTGTTGACGTGTTCTACCAGTCTGCCAGCACCGTCCCGTGCTGTATCCACTTGGTATAGCCACTGACGCGATCAACCAACACTGCCATGCTGATGCAATCAAGGTCAATTCTTCAACCACAGAATATGAACCGAAACGGTTAAAAAAATATCTCTCGCGACCAAAAGCTGTATTTTTCTTGGTTCGGTTCCCGATCTCTAATATTTTTCTCCCTAGATATACCTCTTTTCTCCCTTTTGTGTGGATATCAGGTCCTGTCCCCTGGTTCGTACCGCCTTATTGGCACTGCAATCCTTCAAGGCCATCCTAACTCCTAGGGAGCACTCTGAGGTTATCCTTGTTGCTGACCCTCAAGCGTGCGGTTAGGCGTACAACCCACCTGGGTGTGTCTCCACAGGTCCTTGGGTACCTCCTTTCATATAAATTTGATTTACCTGCTGAGGGGCTACCGTCCCATATTTGGCGTCTCGGCTGGGATCTCTGTTGGAGCAACGCTGATTTTGTTTAGAGTGGGCAGGTTTTGAAAATCCCGACACGTTCGTCCCGCATGCCGTGATGACGGACGAGACGAACCCCTCTAGCCCCTCTGGTCCCGGGGACGATCGTAAGGATCACTGCAGTCACCCCTCACGTCACGAAGGAGGTCGCCACCCCTCGCGCCATGAGGAGGGCCATCGGCAAGTCGTCGACGGCCTGATTGTCGTTATGGATCCGATACGCAATCGATCAGCGTCAAGTGGAGCCGCTGCTGGTGGAGCTACCGACAACATGGAGGAGGAAGAAGAGGAGTATTTCAGCCCCCACGAGCGGGGGGCTTGTGCAGAGACGTCGTTAGCCTCATACGAAGAGCGTAGACGTCACCACCATGGCCGCCGTCGTTGTCGTCGTGGGCTTCGCCGCCGGTTGTTCTCTCCTGTTGAGAAAGCAACAACTGGCGATGTTGGTTGTATAGCACTACCCACTGGCCCACATAGTCACGTGACTTCGTGGGCCAGTGGGTTGTAGTGCTATATAACCAACGAAATATATGTTTGCGAGTCCACCAATTGACTCCTACCGACTTCGTAACAGGGATATCCGGGGCTATCCCCTTGCCACGCACTACCGTAGTACTCAGGAGCAAACTATCATAATCATAATCATGATATTTTGCACGCAATCATATATTTTGTTGGTTATATAGAACTTCCCACTGGCCCACGTAGTCACGTGACTGGCCCACGTAGTCACGTGACTACGTGGGCCAGTGGGTAGTGTTTATAACCAATAGGCGAAGCGCTCCCGCACAATCCTTGGTCTGACCCCCCCGGTCAGTGATAGCAACATCATAAAGTTGAACGACGAGTTGTTGGGCAGGTCCTTAGAGAGGAAACGTTGACTACAGGAGCAATATCGCTCACCTATTGTCCAGCATAACAGGTAGAATCCAACTCTCTTCGTCTCAGTCGAGCACCCTTACAGTAGGTAGCTCTGTTCCGTCTGCTCCGTCCCCGTCAGTAAACACAAGGATGACTATGTCAGTTCCTGTAGCTGTCACAAGCAAATCTGGAGACGACAATGACGAAAACAGCATCATCAATGTCATGGCTCAATATAAAGCATTTGTCACAGCCGCACTGAAACCACGTCCAGGCTTCACCGATGATATCATTGACGTTTTATTAGTGACGTACTTCATATTTGTGTAGAAGTAGTAAGCCGTCCAGTTTTTCATTCAAGTGGTTGGAGGTCAGTGCCTTGGAGGCGCAGCGCAGATGAAGATAGCATGTTGTCTGACGCTGAGTCTAGCGCGAATCCCACGTCCTAGTCGGGGATGCAGCTTGCATTTGAGGCACCATACCTGTCCGGTGACGCGCTAATACGTAAAGCAGATCGTTACCCGTACTCAAGGTCGAAATGAGTCTGTCACTTCGTATGTGAATCGTCACCGAGATCGGTTTAACAACCTTAGCCGTCAGGTTTAGAGGCAACACGTACTGCCTCTTGAGGTGAGGCGTTGCAGATTAGTGTTTACGACCGTGGTCTCCTTCCTGAGTTAGTCGAACTGTAACGCATCGGTCAATATTGCGTGTCTATGAAAGAGGCCGAGGATAACGCACAACGGAGTGCTGCATCCATGGTAGCAGTCGATGGCACCGTCAGTGCATTGTCGTCGTCAACTGTTGCCCGCGATTGTTGGAGAGGTCAGATGCCCGGGGCACGTGATTCTGAGAGTCGTCTTGAGCGTAAACTGTTGCGTAGTGGTTCCCGTAAGAACCATGGTTCAGCAGCAACATCCCAATTGTCCAGTTCAAAACTGTCTGCGTCTAAGTCGTCCACGTCCAAGTCGGACATCCCTCGTGACGACTCACCTTGTTCCGCAGCAAAACGTACTGCAACAAATACAAAACGTGTCACGCTAGCAAGGACTGTTTTGGCCACCCTTTGTACGAGGAGGTCAACCTTGCTCGATAGCTGGAGAGGCGGTCACGCCATCCAAATTTCAGCTAACGATGCTCAGTTGTGGAGGCTGTTCCCGGTGTTTGGAAGTTGCTTACGGTTTTCCCCCAGATTGATTGTCCATCGGTTTCCGTAAAGTCGGGTAACCTGAGGGACGGCAGGGGGATGCGCGTGGTTTCCGTGCCGTTTGCCCCCTAAGCCACGTCCATCATCCGTGAGACAAGATAATATATAGCCGGCGTAGTACCTTCCACAGTTGGCAGAGCGCGTAAGGTGTGCTTTATAGCCAGCACCATGTTCCTAGGTCGTAATGAGTACAAATGAAATTCAAAACTTGAACCATCACAACCAAGGCGAAAGACAGCAAATATCACCGAAAAACAAATTTCAGCAGCCCAAAACGAAAAATCACCGCAATTATTCCACCAGGCAGTAGATTAACTGATGACGGGCAAAAGGAAACGAGTATATCTGGATATCAATTGGAGCAAGGAAGAATGAAACTTCTTTCCATAAGCAGCAACCGCAGCAGCAGCAGCGAAGGATGGACGATGTCGCAGACACCCTGGTGCCTCCCTCTTGCACCATATATGCATTCCGCATCGGCTGCCTGTTGCATGTCCTCCACCTTGCCGTGGACGCGGGCATGGAGAACCCGTTTTCATGGGTCCTCTCGCGAAGGGTGCTTGACACAACTAGCCACGCCAGCACCTGGTTAGTTTGCTCGGCATCTTCTGGCACAACACGAGCCGATCGGATGTCGCTAGCACGACTTGGCAGTGCAAGACTATGATGGTACACTCAGCTCTATCTCCTCCCCTCCACCTCGACTTTCAGTGCCGCTTAGGCTTCGCGCGTGTCCGCTTCAGCGCGCTTCCTCCGCTGCAATTCGTCCGTCAATTCGGCTGCTACATCATTCCTCAACAGCTCGAATCTCGCCAATGATTGTTGGTGCTGTTCGACGATTGTTCCGGCTGATCGTCGAACTTTGACTTCCTCGGCTCATCGAGCAACGGTCGCGACACGGGCTCGCCTCGGGTCGTTGTTTAGGCCCTGCAATGCTTGATAGTTATCACGCTGCGCGGGAATCTCAGCCTGATCACCCGCATCTCGACGAGCTCATCGCTGTTTTTTTTTATTTTTTATTTTAGAGCCGCTTTCCTGTTTTTTTTTTCGATTTCGGCTTCTTCCTCCCCTGGTTATTGGTCATTTGTTCTGACTACTGTATACTGGTTATTTCCGTTCTTGAGCTGTTGCGCTCGTATTACGGTGCGGTGTATTTCATGAGGCGGCTAAACAACACAGCTAGTGCGTATGCTGTTTATTTTTCGTATTGGCATCCCTAACCATACGCTTTCCCTGCAAAGTCAAACAAGTAACAAAAAACAAACGGAAAAGTTACTTTTCTGGTGAAAATATGGTCGACAGCGCGCGGTAACACGTTTTTAAGATAGAACACACGACTTTACACCGTTTCCTGAAGTTTGGAGACTTGATTCGTACGGTACGGCGAGCATTTGTCGATCTTGTGACGAATTCTAGTGTAGTCTAAGATGAAGATGTTTTGAGCCTAAACGAATGGTTGGTCGTCTTGCTCGAGTTTTGGTCTCTTGGTTGACCATTTTGTTGTGTATGTCTTGAATTTAATCGCGCCAATTTTTTGTGGGCGTTGAGCACCTTACGCGCGTAGCGAAGAGTAAGTAAGCGTGTACGTTTCGCTGATAGTACCCCTGGTAGGTCGGACCATTTTGTTGTGCATGTCTTGAATTTCATCGTAACTAGCAAATCCGTGACTATGGATGTAGGCAATATACAGGTGGAGTATTCATTGCCAGTAACTAGTACATCCGTGTCTATGGATGCCAATGAATGATGCCCTGGTCATGAAAGGAGCAGTACACAAAATGGTAAACATGAAGAGTGGTGTGCCAGTTCTTTATCGCGTCGTGCGCCATCGCCGCTGACGCTTGTTTTCTTGTCTCATCGCGTTATTATATGTGAACTCACTGGACGATCCGAGGTACCCCCTGTAGACACAGCAAGCGATGTTCCGTGCATGGCTTTCTCATTTGTGAAACGCCACCCTATCTTCAACAATGAACCTACGCATGCCGTCCAACCTTCTATTCTCAAAGTGAAAGCCGCTAATACATCGTTCATGGAGAAATTAGGGTGTATTCGCTTTGATGTACAACTGAGGGACGTCACTCCCCCAGTAGAAACGCTTCTCGTTTCATCGTTGCGTCGAGATGGTATGCTCTTGGACAACAGCGTCTTGTCTTTATTAGGGTGCAAAGCTTGACTGGAACAATCATTGCCTTCAAGTGAAACAACCGTATCTGCTCTTCGCCGGTGTTGATTCCAATACCGCTGGATTATCACTTTCCTTAGCAGGCCTAACCTCTGTGTCCGTCGCATCTGTCGATGCTGACTTGACGCTATCCCTGTTTGTCTGAAAGTACGTGTTTATTAACCAGCAGGAACTGAAGCGTCGGTTGTTGTTTCACCGATACTAAACCTCGGGTTGAAACTGATGTGTACTAGAACCTTGTATGTTTGTCAAAATTCAAGTGTGTGACGCCGAGTCGATCCGAAACGCGACGGCACGTATTGTTCCGAGTGCGAGTATGTACTATTTATTTATTGTTCAGCAGAAAACCCTCCCTTCGGCGGAAAGATAAAAGTTGGGTGCTGGACTGTATTGGCACCTAGGACAATCAAAGGGCACTCCCATGGCCCATGGCCCAGTCCCCACAACCCGCGACGCTGCTCGGGTCCGTAGAACCCATGCTATTAGCGGCGGAGGTGTTTTCCTCCATCATGCTCAGTCTCCCTTCCTCCCCCTCTCTCTGCTGTTCTCTCCCTTCTCTACCCGCACGGTTGGTTGGGTTTCCCCTGTATTCTGAGGTGTTTTAGTGGGACGTACGTAAATGGCCAATATCATGGAATCCTGGCACCTCTCTCAGCCAGGAGAGATGTACTGCCAGTAGATACTGGCCCAGGACAGAGCCCTATACATCTGAGTGCTCCGAACGTATTGGAACAAGAAGAATTTCCAAAGATTTGAACGTGTTATAGTTTCGCGTACGGCAGCAACATGGCGTGCAACATATGGGTCCACCTGGTTGCACATCCCCAATCCATATACCGACACATCTTTCGCTTGCTCTCTTGTCGACAAATAGTGTGACGGATACACCTGAACTCAGATAAGTGCGGTAGCTGCATCACCCAAAAGTATGGATGAACTAGCAGTTGCGCGAGATGCGTTAGAGCCAATCCTTGCTAAAGCGTGTGCTGACACCACCTTTTCTCCCGAACAAGTTTCGGAGGTTATAGACCTATGCGCCAAGTACCACCCAGTTTTCGTTGTCGGCGGAGGGGTCAGGCTCGCGTAAAATAGCCGAAGCTACGTTCCCGTTACAACCAGGCACTCGTCCGATTGACTGTGCGCCGAGCCGCACCTCACCTGCCTTATAGTAATAATGATCGCGTCGATAAATTATCCAAGCAAGGAATCATTGAGGTGCACACAAATGCTTGGGGTTACCACGGTTCTGTTAACTACCGTGACACTCTTAATCGCCGTCTCTTCCGCAAAACCTGGTCCATGCCGAGCATAGTATCTCATCTCGATGCTGTTGGTGGAGCCAAGTTTATCACATTGGCCGACGTCCAGAGTGCTTTTCATCAGGGTCCCGTCGCTGACTCGGACGTTGAATCGACAGCTTTTGTCACAGCAAGAGGCAAGTACTGCTTTAGACGTATGACGTTCAAAGTTTGTATCACACCCTGGTTTTATCAACTTGTGATGCCGCTCGCTCGTGGTAACACTGGATCAGGCAGTGGTCTCTTGTTTTTTATGGACGATCTAATAGATTGCTCGCCTACATGGGAAGCACATCTGTTGTTACTCGGACGCATGTTTCGGCTGTACAACCAGCTGGTTTGACGTTAAAACCGTCCAAGTTACAGTTTGGCTCAAAGCGAGTCAAGTATTTAGGCCATGTCATTTCGGAACATGGTATCACTATGGGTGATGACCGTATCAAAGCCGTTAGTGAGTTACCAGACCCAAAGAATATCCAGGAATTGCGTTCTTTATTGGGTATACTCAATTTTGAAGGCCGGTTTGATACCAAAGTGTGCTGATTTACAGCACCTCATGTCGAGCTTACTAAAAAGCTGTATACTCAGCGGCGAGCACTTTAGGGGCACTGACGAACAACTCAATCTGAAGTAACCCGGATTAAGAAATTGTTGTCGTCCCCGCCAGTACTGCACTTCCCTGGTTATTCCAAAAAATTCCGTGTACATGCCGATGCAAGTGAAGCCGGATTTGGAGCATTCTTAGCCCAAAACGCCAATGAAAGACCTGGTTAACCGGACCTAGAGATCATTGCCTACTTCAGGAAATGTTTTACGTAAGGACATAAACATGACTCGGCAACGATGAAAGAGTGTGGGGAGTTGTATTGGTAAGCTCTCCTTGTTGTACAACCTTTGCGACCGTACCTTTGGGGTAAGCACTTGAAATGCGTCACTGACCTTGCCGCTCTCACGCATCTATATTACATGCAAGACACGTCCAACATGTTGACACGTTGGGCCATCGCCTTGCAGGTTCCCGTTTACCGTCGAGCATTAGCCGGGAAAATCACATGTAGTACGAGACACATCATCCCGACGTTGTGGTGATATACCAGAGGTCACAGAGCCCAAGGAACGAACCAAAGTCTCTTCCTGATGTGTTGCCATCTCCAACCAGGTTGGCCTCCATTTGTCGTAAATGTACCGGAAGATGGGCACCCGTATCGCCTACCATCCCCACGTGCTTATGAGGTACATTCAGGTATTCTGAATATGCTCAGTTAGTCGAGAGTTGTCGTGAATTGGTTGCGAGTATCGTACCAACTTTTCCTACACTAGACGCAGATAAGTTAATTGAAGGACAGAAATTATAATTTTGGCCGTATCAAGTTTTTAGACGACCCCAATCATTCTCCCCTTCCGCGACGAGAAACGCTTCAATCCGCGAGTAACCTAGTCGATGGAGTTCTGTATCGGGCAGCTACCTAGTCGCTTGAGAATGCCTAGCTCTTTTGGAGATCAGCTATTGGTACCGTCGGCGTTATGCTCGCTCATAATTCAAGCATGTCATGACCGTCCACCAGCGCCTGGTGGTCACTTGGCTTTTAAAGCAACGTTTAATAGAGTTCAAATGCAAGGAGATATTCAATTGTATTGCACTAGTTGTGATGCCTGCCAACGTCGGAAAACTCTACACCACCGATCATCGTTACCAACAGGTCATGCACCAGTAAAGCGACTATTTCATCGTGTTGCTATCGATCTTGTCGAACATGAAACAGTTTCATAAGGTTGCAAATATGTTTTGTCAGTAGTCGACCATTCGACGAGTTTTGCTCTCATTGCACCGATTCCGAACAAACATGCGACTACCATAGCACGTACCCTTGCGGACCGAGTGTGCTCTGTGTTCGGAGTACCATAATTTTTACATTCCGGCATGGGTAAATGATTTGAGATTCAGCTTGTTGAAGAGCTACACACTGTTCGGTTATAAGAAAACTCGTACTACACCGTATAGGCTGCAAGGTAGCTCAGTTTGGAACGAGTGCACAGCACCATGCATAACATGTTAGCCATGTACTGTGAAGTAGCTCACGATGATTGGACTCAACTCCTACCATTCGTTCAAAAGGCACAAAATACTCCCTATAGTAGTAAACCCCTGAGACACTGCACTGTGTCATGTTCGGTTGCATGCCCGCGCTACCCACTGATGTTATCATGGGAATGCCTCAGGCAGACATACCTGATTTAGCATTGCAGTACACTCACAAAACGGTCGAGAATTTGCAGTTTGCATACGAGTTACAAGGCAAAATCTTTGTGAACGTGCTGATGCTCAAGCTGCGTCGAATACCGACTTACGATATCAGCAGTTTCAGCGTGGTGATTTGGTGTTGGTCCATCAACCGCATGATGCCCGAGTGACCCCGACAATAAATTGCTAACTCCTTGGCGCGGTCCGCACCAAGTTCGCCGTCGTTTGTCGCCGGTTATTTACCGAGTATCGAAAGATGGTGATTCAGATGAAACGTCACTGTATTTAGGTATGATGAAACACTACCACCAACACAGTGTTTTTTCGCAGATCCTTATTGCAGTGAAATCGACCACACGTTCCTGGGAACTAAATTGCCAACGCCAGATTTAGAGAAGGAGGCCCCGCCAGTTTGCATTTGGCCCAAGAATAGTGGAAACGCTTGTTGATCACAAGCACTCGATATGTCGATCATCCCGTTCAAGGTTACGTTCCGAGTTCGTTCGTGGAGACCCAAACAGGCGTGGTTGGTATCACCGTCGCCAAATTCCCCGCTGCAGTGATTGTATTCGCTCATACTTTGCGAGCACTCAGCATGTATCCCCTGACCCGCAAATATTAACAACTCCCGCGCCCCCAGTATGGCAAACTGTTGAGGCACAGCCAACGTTATCATCATGTTTGTGTCGCATTATGAGTTGGATGCTAAACTTGATAATGGGCATGGTAGGTTGCCAGCCGCCAGTTCGCTGCCTTATTTTGTGGAAGGAAAGGTGTCAGTCGACATCGTCTGTGTTCGACGATCGTCGCCGAGCCGACGTTTGTATATATATAGACTGGTTCCCTTGCTATAGACTGCATGTCATGTGGTGGAAATCGTCAATCACGCGATTGCATTGGGCGTGTTGTATTCCTGTAAGTTGTTGTCAGCGCGAGGAGATCACATTTGAAGTGGAGAATAATGTGTCTTAACTTCCCCCAAAATACATCGGAACGCTTGAAATCTGGAACGACAAGTAATTTTGTTGGTTTTTATTTGTTATCAAATCGAGTAGATTTCTAGCGATCCCAACCTAACCGTAATTTTTGGAGCAGGAAGGGTATGTCCGAGAGTAGTTAATCGTGTGCAGCAAAACCGAACGACTCACTTGGAACAAGAGTCACGGCCACTGGTTGGTGCTTGGAGTGTTTCTTCCAATCTGGGAATGTTGCTTCATGCGCTGGAGGCCCACGAGGGTATGGGTGCACCAGGGGTGACTAAGCACTCACGGGGTGGAGCGTATGTGGACGCCGTAGGGGTCGCCGGTCACAGGAGCCACGCGATACCGCCATGGCCTGACCCGGAGGCTCACGAGGAAAAGTACTGGGTTGCGAACGAGGCTCTGGCGATATATTTCCTGGCAAAAGTGTGGAACCGATGTTCGTAGAAGTTTCAGGAGCCTTCGTCGAGCCACGAAGGCAATATCACAACGTCTATATTTGTCCCGACGGTACCACTTCGGTGGCTAGCACCGTCTTTTGTGAGGCTTGCCTTGCGGTGTATTTGCGTGTGAAGTTGTTATCTATGTCAGGAGCAATTGCTGCCCACGTGGCGGTACCCCTGCCCTAGAGTCGAGGAACACGGTCCCGCCGCAGAATTCAGTTGAGCTATCATCTGCTCGGGTCGATTGTCCAGAATTCGCCAGTTTTTTACATCGGACACAAACAGGTTGGAATGGAGTGGACGAAATAGAACAGCGTCGTTGAATTCCAGCCGTTCCAGCAAGGTGGAAAAAAGTTTAGGCACACCCTGAGGACGCTCATTAGCTCCGTATGTAATATCAACTCACTATGATGCTGCTTTGCAAGATACAGAGTTGACAAATTCCCATCTGATTTTCGCCATACACCAGTGTATCATGGTTGTTTCTCTACCAGGTTTTGCCCTTGGTGCAAGCTGAACGTAGGGATGTGGAGATCGCAAATTGTGCCTAAGCGCAGTAGACAAACGAGGTGAAGTGAAATATTGTAGAGTTATATATTCTACAGGTTTAAAAAGTGAATGTCTGCCCAGGCATAATATCGTCAACTCGTCAACTCGAAGGACGCGTCTAGAAGAGTTTGTTTGGTCCATTTCTTTAGGTTGTCATGCCTCGATGGTAGCATTGAGATTTATATAATGAGACAAGCTGATTCTCGATAGTAGTAAGGTTACACCTATATATTCATGGTATGTACAATGGCAGTCTCACCATGCTATGTAGCCAGGTTGGGTGAGCCGGACCTTGTTTGTCCATACGTCAAGATCTCCATGAAGTACCAAGTGGTAGCTGTCGAAGCAAACTTGAAGACTGTCCTAGGTCGTCACTCGTACTACAGGTAAGAACTGCACCCAACACAGCCGCGCAAACTGAAGCCTAGCAGTAACCCCGTTCTCTGAAGTTCAGCAGAGTGTTCGTGCTGGCACTAACGTTGTCGTTCTCATAAGGACATGCCCAAGGATTTAGTTGCTATTCGAAACGTTTCGAAATAGCGATGGCATGGTACAGCATGGGAGTTCATTAAAACTTGAAACGAGTCATAACCCTGTGTTACGTGTCGAGAGACACGAATGTAACGTATTATTGACATGCCGCTTTAATCGAGTTTCGGATTCTCCTGCATCAAAGGTGGTTGTCGGCGCGTTCCTGGGAATTCATAGGATCCTGTCATCCCAAGTCGACACCTCTTACAAGACGCGCACATTTGCACGTCTGAAAAAGGGGGGGGAATAATGTGGATACCAAGTCCTGTCCCCTACTAAGTAGATCTTACCGCCTCATATTCACTATAATGCTTCAAGCCATCCTGGCTCCTCGGGGGCACGCTGAGTTTTTCCTTGTTGCGCACCCTCGAGCGTGCGGTTACGCGTACACCCACCTCGGTCTGTCACCACAACTCCCTTCAGATACAGACATGCACCTGCTGCTACCGTCGCATATTTATATTATATTTTCGCCTCTGGTGTTCTCGTCATTATGGTGGAAGCTTTTCAACACTACTGTGGCGCTATTCTTTAGTAGGGTTTAGCACCTAATACGAAGGAGTGGGTACGCTTGCGTTCAGGCCCACTTATTTTTCGCAAATAATCGCAGATAATCACCGAATATTGGCCTGGGGTGATTGGAGCATGGGTATTGTAATAATCGAATACTTTGTATACCTGTGGAAGGCTCTAGTTTAATTACCTCAAACGTTGATTGTTTTTTTCGTTGACGCCATTACTTGCAAGGCTTTTTTCGCGTGTGGAACCGAACCATCGTGCGTTTTCCTATTTTCGAAATTACACTTCGATTCGGTGCAGTTTATTTATTTATTTTGAAATGAGACGGAGAAATAAATATCAAGCTAATCGATGACAATGGAAAGTCGATAATTCGGCTAAAAAGATTCTGAACTTTGTTTTGGGGTTATTTGCTGAAATATTCCGGGTAACGTCGAAATATTCCGGGTAACGTCGCTATGGGGAAAAACTGACTAAATTACTTTTTTTTTTTTTCTCCGCTCTTGTTTTGGTCATGCGGTCCAACAGGTCAATTTGGCTATTTTTCATCAAGCCTTGATCAACACTACCCACCAAACACGATGGGCCCTCGATCTCGAGATAGAGGCAACCCATGTTCACTCCTCTTCGTTCCGGACAAGGCCATATGAGTGTAGGTGGCAGCGCTGAAGAGTTCATCTCGATCCATGCCCTAGGGCGTGAGAGGTTGCTTGTGTTGTCGTGTGGTACTCCGTCACATCCTCTCAAAATTCTGCTTTTCGCCCGTTGGGAGACGATAGAAGGTTTTGTCTCAGTTTTCTATATATACAGCTGCCAAATGTGTTTTTAACATCGGCGCCCGCCACGAAGAGTGAGCGCTGTACACCAAGGGGGAGTCGGAGCCCCTAACGACCTCACCACGCTCAGAGTTAACATTGCTGTTGTTGATTTCGTCGAACTTAGTGTGGGGAGAACACTCAATTGCGCAAAATTACGCGGCGTCTTATCCAACATCTGCTTGACATTTTCTCAGGCCGATATTGGCCAAGATCGCCGCGAGAATTCGTTTTTTTCCGGAACTCCGGAAAGTTTGAAAAGAGATGTACCAAATTGGGTCCATAGGCGACCGTCCAGACAAAGTTTGGCTGGGATCTTCGCGAATTTCAAATCTTTGGCCTTCCGTTGTCACCGGTTAAACGAATGAGTTTGAAAAACTTAGACTTTTGTTCTACTGTAATACTTCGAATGGGGCGTATACACAAATCTCAGAAGTGAGTCTGAGATTTGAGACTACAGGAATCTCAAAAATGAACCTGAGAGAAGTGAGACTGGTTGTATAAGATTGGCTACTACAATCGATGGAATGAATGTTCGAGAAATGACCCTGAGATTCCCGGCATGCGCTCGATCTCCCGTTGTATCCCTTTTTTTCTTATACCTCCACCGTTTGCGTCAAGCTGGTCGTAGCTTACAGGAAGCAGTGCTTCGGCGCTATGCTCGTAGTACGGCTCAGCATTGAAAAGTTGGGCATGTTCACGTTCGGAAAAAATATATTACGGGAATAAGCACAATCCCCAAATATTGCTCTCGGTGGTTGAATCTCATGGATACCGGGTATGGTTTCAGAATGCAAATGCCGACAATGTCACTTTGAACGCATATATCTCGCCCGGCACTCGAAACAGCAGGCACGGACCTCAGCAATGGTACTCTTTTCCCGACAAGTTTGCAGAACAGGTTGTGGTTGGTAGAGGACTCTCGATGCAGACGTTCAAAAATACTGTAACGGTGGCATTTGCATTTTGAGCAAAGCAATACGTTTTGTTTTCATACGTTCGCCATTTGGAGCGCATTAGAATGTTTTTAGAATGCCAGGGCGGATTCGACTCATTATTCATCAAGTAAAATTTCCAAACGTGTGTCCTCACAGAACCTAATATGTTCTGGGTACCTCCCGGAGGAAGAGTTGGGTATTCCTGAGGTCACTACCGTCAGTTTCACGTTCGGGTGAGGTATGGACTTTCAAAGTGGCAATTTTGGACACGGCATTTGGAAACCGTACCCGTTGGTATAAAGTTGATGAACATTTTTTTGTTGTTGATTGCCACCTATTACTCCAAACATTTTTCAAGGTGTAGAATTAAGCCGCGGTGCGTCTTTCCTATGTTCGAATTCACACGGTGCGATTCGGTGCGGTTATCTTGGTTAGCAACGATGTTAAGACCTATAGTACACATTGTATTAAGGAATGAGTGTGAGAACCTTGGACTTTTCCGATTAATTTTATTAATGGTTTAAATGATACTCATGCATCAGTCTCACAAGCGAGTCTGGGATTGAGCCTGTCCAGGTCTCGGAAACGAACCTGAGATAAATGAGTCTGGCTTTATAATAATGGCTAATAGAATGAACAATCGGTGCGTGAGTAGTGAGACTGAGACACATGTATGCAATAGAAAATTGCCTGAGAAATGAGACTCAAGCTGACGCAGTCAGCATGGTGTCTACTCACTGAGGCCTATATTAGTAATGAATGCTGCTGTTCTGTCTGTCTGTCATCATGGTCTCGCAATCCAGAGCGGTTCAGCCTTGCCCTTTGTAAAAAGGTTTGGGGACGCATCCAGCAAAACACTAGGTATCACGTCGCGCTGAGTCGTAATCGTCGCGTGCTGAGCATTGCCGACAATCCCGTGGAATTCCTGACAACCCTTTAGCCAGCAGCAGAGCCGACTTACACTTTTTTGCATAGGATTCGGGCCTCTGATTGGCCTATCGAGTCCTTGCTAGAGGCCGCTGGCTCTTTTCTGGATGGTTGGTGCTGAAAGTAAATATCCCAACCATAGGAGCATGGAGGTTCCGCCGCACTCGGGGGGGATAGGGGCCCATCCCCGGTTCGTAAATCCCTCCAAATATTTACAACTCCCACTAACCGGTAAACGGTGATCCCCCGTGTCGACACCTACCCCCACGGTGTGGAAGCCCCTACACCATTGGAGCCAGCGACAACCAGGGAGGATAGTCCCACCCTCGGGCCAGAAATCCGTCCATACATGTGCAACTCCAACTCCCCGGGGACACAAACCGTGGTCCTCGGATGGATACCTCCGCGCACGGTGTAGAAAACCCGCCCCCATCAGCTTCTTGCTGATTGGCTGCGCCTAACGGAGCCAGCGCGTGCCGAGAGTTGCCCCTTCGGACAACGTCGAGGTGCCACCACACCCGCGGAGGATACTTCCCTATCCCCGGATCATAATTTCATACATGCTACAACTCCAGCCCCCGGGGACGGAAACGTTAATCCCCCGTGTCAACAACGCTCCGCAGGGTGTGGTAACCCCATGTTTACCGGCTCATTGCTGATCGACTGGGCCTAATGGAGCAGCGCGCGGCGAGAGTTGCCCTTCGGGACAACGTCGTGGTCCCGTTGCACCCGGGGAGGATAATTACCCACCCTCGGACCAGAAGTCCTTCCAAACATGTAAATCTCCAACACCGAACACGATGATCCCCCGCGTCGATACGTCCCGCACGGTGTCGAAACCCTACCGCCATCGGCTGAGTGTTGATGTGCTCGGCCTAATGGAGCCAGCACGCGGTGACATATTCCCCTCGGAATAACGTCGAGGTCCCGTCGCAGCCGTGGCGGATAATTCCCATTCCCGCATCAGAAAACCTTCTATATACCTACAACTCCAACACCTCGAAGGACGAAAACTATGATCCCTCGGGTCGGGACCGCCCCGCTTGGTCGCGCCATGCCGGGCGGAGCAGCTTCTATTGTACATTGCTTGTTAGTATAATAAGCGACGAAGCAACAAGCTTGCGAGCTGCTCTTACAGCCCGAGAGAAGAGTCCAGAGGATCCAACCAAGACCTAAGCTAGAGGCCGTCCAGCCAGAACACATTCCTATAGTGGTCTATCTAGAAACCTCGGCCCCGTTCGCGCGCACTAGTTTTCTGTACTAAGCTGTGCCTAGCGAACGTCGCAGATGCCATCTAAGCAAATTATTCGTCACGCTATCGTCTTAGGACTCACCGCTTTCACCCCCGATTCGTTGGAATGGCAAGTGTTTTGAAGTATTTCGCTTGAGTGTGTACACCATGTACATTTGATGTTGGAGATTGTCTCCTGAAGTCGATAGTGATTGATGTTAAGAATGCTGGCAAGGTTGAAGTGGGGACCACGGGAAAAGCTCCTCGACAATTTCCATTTTCGACGGCGGCACGTTAATGCTTCTTTTGGTCCACTATATTGCGTTGGCAGCCCTGCGCCGAGAATGCTTGGTGTCAGTATTTGTGCTGCTGCTTGGAGCACATGTACCTACTGAACCGCCGGACAGGATTTCACGCTTGATGTATAGCTTAACTTGCTGAGCTCTCTTGCCCCCGTTGGTCGGGGTCCGCTAGTTTCTCGAGCCCCCAGCCAATGGTGTACCGCGGGCAGTGTCCGGGGGGGGAAGGGTATCGCCCTGGGGGGTCACTGCTTCCCCGATACGATGGAGTCGTAGACATGCTGAAGGACTATGACCCGGGGATGGAGCCGTATCCTACCCGAGAGCTGCTGGCTTCGCGAACCCCAGCCAACCCGGGGAAGATACAACCCCGTCCCCGAATCAGAAAACCTGCCACGTATGTGCAACTCCAAAATGTAGGGGATGAAACACGTAATCCCCCGGGGCGACACCATTGTACCCGGAGTTGGGTTTCCACACCGTGCGGGGCGGTGTCGCCCCGGGGGATTACCTGTTTTGTCCCCTATACGTTGGAGTTGTAGATACGTGGCAGGCCTTCTGAATTTTGGGACGGGGCTGTATCTTCCCCGGGTCCCGCGGAACCTTGACGTTGCCTCGAGAGGGAGCTCTCGCTGTGTGCCCGGCGCCCTTCCATTGGGGGAAAACGTTCGAGGGGAACCCCTCCAATCGCGCGACCGACGTTTTGGGGCTAAGAAAACTAGGGGTGTCACCCGTTCGTGTCGGACCCGAGTACCCGGTAGGTTGACCCGGACGGGTCCTACCCGTTACAGGGTCCGTGTCCGACCCAAACCCGCGGAGTTTTTGGGCCGGGTACCCGAGTACCCCGTTAACCTCCAGAAGCTTTTTGAACATGCAACAAACGATCCAGCGCAATACTCGCAAAATATCTACCAATGCATGCAGCTACGACGGCCATCCATGATCATGAGTATCTCGGGCCGGGTACCCGTACCCTGTTTAGCAACGTATCTATTATGGTCAACATTCCTAACAATACCTCCAGACATCTTTCCAACACGAAAGAAACGATCCACTCTAATAAGCACAACGCTTGAACTTAAGCACCTTACATACATATGTATCCTTCCGGGATCGTGGCTACATCGTGACCGAGCTTGTTTAGGGTTGAGCACCCGGCGGAGAAGAGCTTCCAATAGCAATGGTCATTGAGTCTCAAACGGAAGGAGGATCCTGCGTTAGAATGCAAAGCTGGTACCGTTTGACGCTTGTAGTTCTCTCCGTCAAATGCAATCGAAGTGCGCACTACCATCCACTTGTCAGGCCCGCTTGACCGTAAACGGGACCATATGTTGTCTGGGCGCGTCCGGGTACCCGGTGGACCCGGTTTTGTGTCCCCTGAAACTCCGGGCTACCCGGCGGCGAGTCCGAGTCCGACCTCCAGAATTTAGCGGGTACCCGTTAGTGGCGGGTACCCGGCGGGTGGCATCCGTACAGAAAGCACCAGATCATTTTCTTTTTTTGCCAAATACAAGAGGTATTATATACAAGGTACAAGGTGTTTCGCTTCGTGGACGACTTCCGCCCGCTACAAGCGTCCAACGGCAAATAGAATAATGCGTGAAACGGACCGGGTCCACGATTTGGTGCAAATTGACGGCTTGAAAATTAATGCCAAGAGTTCGATTTTCAGGAAACCAACCTGGACGTACCAACTGCTTGTGGTGAAGCGTTTATCACCTACTGCTCATACGTGCTTGTGGCACAAAAGAAGGACGCAAAAGTCTGTACGTAAAATGGTAAGTGATACAAGGTATACAAGGGGCTTCGCCGGCGGCTTGGACGGCCGCCGGTCACCGCCATGCGTGATCCAAGACATGTCAGCAGCGTTGTGGCGAAGGATGGGGGCGAGGCATACCGCCAAAAGTTGAGTACAGCTCTGCCTACTCCCTGCGAGAGGTTCGAATGCACCTCCTATCCACCTTGGAGACAGACGCGCAACGACAACAACATAACACTAATTGCTGTATTGATACGTGATATATGGTACGTTTTACGCGTGTATACAGTACCGGAAACCTGAAATCGAGCTTAGGCTGCCTTTCTTGTTATAGGCGCGCGCGAAAGCACACTTCCTCATGTTGTTGCACTGTTGTTTTTTGGTTCCCAAGGATGTGTTTTCCCTACTATTGCACACGCAGTTTCCGCATACACGATTGCCTTTTTTTGTCGTTCCATGCACGCCTCGTATCAGAGTACCATATGCCTCCACTGCAGTGAACAGCTCCTACTCCAGAGTCGAGGAATAACTTGAAAAACTTGAGATGTGACTACAGTAGGCTGATAGTTTCTTATTTTGTTGATTTCTATGATTTCTTGGGAGTTAGTTTTTTTTGAGCGAGCCAGTACTGTATCCCGGATAGCTAATCTCGGATGCTGGTTACTCAGATTCATTCCGCATGTTGTATGACTGCTCACAGCTGGGGATAGGTACTATTGTTGTAGGTACCTCTAGCAGATGGTGGATGGTGGCGTGATAAGCTGCTGGGAGGGAGTGCGAGGTGTGGCAGGTGGGGGCGTCGTCATGTCCGGGAGGAGAGCGGGAGTTTTGGAAAAAGCGGGGGAATGCTAGCGACTACTTGCCGATTACCCGAAAAGCGGAATATGCGGCGGAATCCAAGAAGGCTGTCTATAAACTTTAGACCAACAGCGTAGGGCTGTAGAAACATGCCATCACAGCTGCTTCTGTACAACTCGGCAGCAACGTTTGCAGTAGATGCGCACTGCTGTAGCTCCATCACAGCTGCTACTGTACACATCATACGTGTAGATTGGTGTGCATACCATACGTGCTGCTGTAGATAACATGCGATAGCTCTCATCTCTCGCATAACTTTGACAGATGGCAGTTATCAACCAAGCCTGATTGACACGTGCTCTCGGGGCGTTTCAACTATGTCCCAGCCGAGCACACAGCCGCCCGTGCAGAGCTCCACAATGGCGACGCCGACCGGGGCGTTTCAATGTCCCAACCGAGCACACAGCCGCCCGTGCAGGGCTCCACAATGGCGACGCCGACCGGGTAGCAGACCTTCCCCATGGGTCGGAGGTCGGGGAGGACGTGACGGAAGAAGCACGCGATGGCACTAAACCCTGTCGGGAGACCATGGGCCAAAAACTACTGACACGGTACGATGGTTCGGAGATTCCTTCGTAGATATCAATGTCAAGGCTTTGCTCAGGCGTTACGGCGCTGAGCGGGCGGATCCTTCGCCGCCGGGCGTTTCAGACGAGGAAGGGGCGCGCACCGGCGAAGAAACCGCGCGGAAAGGCGGTCAGAGGCGGTAGAGATCTGCCGACAAAAGCAGTATTAGGTCCGGCTTCGACAAGATAGGTGTTTGGGCGGATTTCGATTGTTTGTTTGTAGAACACAGCAGTGGATAGATGCTCGACGACATGCTGATTCTCGGCAACTCTGCCTGTTTGCGCTGTCGCGCTATGCTCAGCACGTGTGCTTTTGCTTGTGTTTACAAGGATGATTGCGCTGTGTTTTGCTTGCGGTAGATCTAAACGGTTGCATGTGGATTTTTCACACCGTCAGTAGTTACGTGTGGTCTACCTTCAGATGTTCAGGCCGTCGGTCTCGGGCGGCTCGTTGGTAGGATATGGTAATTACACGAGTCAGAGTGCTGTGCTGTATGCTTGCTGGCTCACGTTGTGATCGGCGGTGCGGGTGTAATTAGCGAAGAACTAAACATGAGGACCGGGAGAGGGCAATCAATGTAGAAACAATAAAAACGCGAATTACCGGTACACGTACATACTCGTACATAATACAAGGATCGGACGGGGTCGCCTATCGGCAGCCCCACCCTCCATGAAACTCGCGTAATAAGAGTGTGAGACGGGGTGAAGGTGATGACTCCTACCAAGGCTGTTCATGGGTTGATGTGTTTGTGGTGCATGTGAAAATTGGATAGGTGGCATTGGGAAATGTTGAGTAGGAATTGGATGACATGCCGAAATCAGCAGGAAACCGTGAGTGGAAGAATGAAAATTGCTTGGGGATGACGTGCCCTCAGAGCGCGTAAGGGTCGAAGAAGAAATTACTCCGTTTTATTTTAGTTTTTTATTGAAGCGTAAATTGAAAAAGCCTGGAAGACCTACGAAAATAAAAGCAGGCAGACGGAAGCTGTAATCTGGGGAAAACTGCAATTCCTTGAACAATACTGCATGGCGAAACACAAAGTAAAGCCTGGCAAGGGATCGTGACAATGACGCCGAAAGGCAGAAAACCCCCCGAAGCTACGGAGACGCTACAGGTGTCAATATGCTACACAAAGATTCCGGATTTGATTGTTGAAAACTCACGCACGAAGAACTCGTAGTGCTAAAGCTTTCGTCAAACAAACAATGGTTCGTTTGCTGCAACTGCTACTGCTGTAAGTCCTCCGAGATACGAACATAATATGTGTTCACCTCCAGCGAATAGAACTACGTCATACACACGCAGACCAACGCTGAAAAAAGCAAAACACTGTAATAAAATCCTGATGAGAACTTTGGAGGATACATAGAGCACACAGACGAAAGCACGCCCATATCGAATGTTTCGCGGAGACATACCCAAAGTCTAGGAGGACCCCTGGGAGCAGTACCTCGTTCTACAAAGCCGTTGGCCCGTAAATGGGAAGAACTGCAAACAGAAGCAATACCGCAAGGAAGGAATGGTGGTCAGGTGTTCGACCAAACCACTACAACAACCTACACGACCTAAAAAGAAATATACAGTTGGGATCCGAAGGGTGCGCCAGCTAGCGTTGGGTTGCGAAAGCAACTGAGGTAAATCGACACAGGACGCGTATGAAAATACGTGGAAGTGTGGTGAGCTTGAGCTTTATTTTTTCCCATCCGCCGGAGGATAAAAAAAGAAGGAAAAAAAAGTAGGCAAATAAAAAGCTGAACCACGCGTTGACAATCCCTTGGGCCGGAGGATGAGGTGTCATGACGACGGAGCAGATAGGCCACCACCTGAAAATGGGGGGTTGGGGTGTCGGAAGGGGGTTAGGACAATTAGTTGAAAAGTGTCGTAATGCCGAGACATCTGTGTACAACGTAAGTGAATGTCATCCGTTGTGGCGCAATGAAGAGGAGGTAAGGTGGTGTCGTTGAAGTGAACATGTATTTATTTACCGTAGAGAGCGGACATAGCTGTGATTTCTGGTTGGCCCATGTAAGTGTATGGTGAGGACATTTTCGCGAGGTAATCGTTGTATGAGTGATAAGTTGAGGGTTGCAAGCCTGAACAGTAGAGGAATTCTAAGTTGATGCCTTCATATATGCGAAGGTCGCTGTTGTTACGATTGTCAGACATGTACTGGTCGACTTGGTGCCGGGTCTAATGGTGAAGTTAGGGATTTCCGAGAATATGCCGGGCAATAGCTCTGAAATCGTGTTGTAGTAGCCAATGAGGTTGCTGTGGCGCAGGACGGGGGGTAGGAGGAGGAGGTTGAGGAGAGGTAGGAGAGGGTGCATCACTGAGAATGCCTGTTGCAGCTTGATAACCGGAGCATAAACTATGTTCTCGGTATAAGGTACGCCGTCAACTACTTGAGAAGGAGGAAGAAGACACACAATAGAGGTTTTGTTTTGGGCACGGCTTAAAGAGACGTAGAGATGGCCATGCGAAAACGCTGAAGAACGCAAGTCCAGTCCAATGCGAGATAACATTTGCCCTTGTGATTTATTAATTGTCATGGCATATGCAGGTCGAAGGGAAAACTGTGCACGTGAAAAGGAGATGCCTCTTCTTCCAACAGTGGCTGTGAAATTTATCCTTGTAATAAAGAGAATGGGATGAGGTTTCTCTTCAGTAAGAAGTTCTGCCTGAATTACACGACTGTTCGGTGAAATGGCATGGAGAACACACTTTTGACCGTTCACGAGTCCTGAAGAAAAGTTTAGTTTGGCGCACTAGCATGACCAATGTGTTCGGCCGAAGTTTAAGTTGGTGGGGTGGCACGCCAGATACATTAAGTTGATTGAGGTTTTCTGGTGCGTCGAAAGCCATGTTGAGGTTTGATTAATCTGAAATAAGGGAGTCGAAGCTGAAGAAAGACACCGATTGCTTTGGTCGTTTAGATGAGATGTACTCGTTACAGGTATCCATGGTTGCATTTGTTGTAGTTAATATTTGCTCGATCGTTCCAATTACGTGGGTCTTCGGTCATGTTAGGATAAACGAAGTTTATGAGTTTGTCGAAATCTGTCGTACTTTGGAGTTGAACGTGACTGGTTGAAGGTGCCTGGGAGTGGTTATTGAGAGATATAAGCTTTTAACCGTCAGGCATGGTGACAGGCGTGATTTTGTCCTCTCCGATCTGTTGTACAAAGGTGGCGTATTGAGGATGTTTTTTGTCTCGTTGCGATATTGTGAGCCGAAATCTGTTCACGTGTTGCCATAAAGGACTTGGAATGAAGGCGATGTCAACGACTTCCGTGGGGGTATCTCCGTTGGATATCGGTCCAATTTGACGCCAGTCACCCGAAAAAGGATAGGCTTACCATCATATATTTTTTTTCGTCCTGTGATTTCTCTGAGTGTCCTGTCGAGAGCCTCCACGCAGTATCTAGAGTCATGGGTAGCCCATCCAAACAATAAGGTCGGCATTTCTCATCAAATCTGCTCTTTGAGTGTGGGTGTTTATGTTGCAAACGCACGAAGGTGTAAGCCTGTCATCCATAGGTAGCTTGAACATGGAGTGGGCGGTCCAACCGCCAGGAAGTTGTACGGCTGCTTATCCAGTTGACGCAACGATTAGCGCTACTCTACCTTCGCCCCTCAATCTTGCAGCGATGGCTTTTTGCGTGTATGTTTTCCCGGCTCCAGCTCGTGCATCAATTATGTATGCTTTGCCATCTTTAGTCCTGACGGAATTTATTACAGTAGAGTAAACCTGTTGCTGTTTGGAGGTAAGGTTTTGTTTGTCAAGATCGGCATATGCGGCACATTCGGTCAAATTAAATGCTTTTTGCACGCGTTGCAATTCGGTATAAGAGTGTTGTATAGCGGGGAGGTTTACTTGGGCGTTTGTTTTCCCATGCATTTGCAATTATAGATCTACTTCACACAACGCCTCATGAATAGTTTCTTCCGTTGTACGCGTTAATTTGAGGTCTTTGATTAAGTGTGCTTTAAATTCAGACCAAAGCTTGGGTGCAGGAGCACCCTCTAAGATTAGAGTCACAAACAGAGCGCGAAGTTCTTTCCCTACTTTAAAGTTCGACGCTTTTTCCATACAGATTGAGTACCCTTCGTCACCAGTGATTAAACCTCTTGCTCTAGCTGCATCATGAAAAGTAGTTTCTGGACGTGGAACGGTACGCATCTCTTGAAAAGAACGCCCATGAATTTCATGGAGTCAGAGTCGCAAGTAAAAAAGGTCTGCTACTGCTGCACTCTGAAAGGCGATGCGACAAACATGGACGGAGTTGTTTCTTCTTCTGGAAACTCCGTTATGGTAGGAATCTAAAAAATTCCCGGGGGGGGCAACTGTTAGTGGGTGAGCGTCTTCTTTTGGCGGGTGACGGTGTAGTGTTCATAATAGTCAAGAATTGTGAGATGGTCGCAACACTCATGATCAGACCGGGCAAAATATTCCATTAGCGGTGAGTGGGTACGATTTGTGATTTCTAGGCGTTGAGTTTGAGTGGCGTTAGCGGGAAACTAAACATGCTCTCCTTCTAAATGGTCGTGAAGTTTGGTAACGGCAGAGTTCCTGTCTATCATTTGAAAGCCTAGCAGTCTCCATGTGGCCTCAGCCGCTGAAATGTATCTTGTTTTTCTGTACAGTTCAATCTCGTCAGTTATTCCTTGAATGCGGGCGCGGGTGTAGTCCTCTGCCTTGTGGCAATACTTAACAGATACTTGATGCAATCGTTAGCGGTAACAACGTCAAGGTGAATGTGGCAGTCGAAACGCATGAACAACTAAGGGTTGCAGCTTGCAACCCATTCATCACCGACGGGGACACTCTTTAAGTTCCGTCAACCATAGGTCTAACTGTTGGTCTGTCGTTGTCATTTTTAACTCTGGTGTATTCAACTCTTCCAGTCTTGTCGTTGGTGTTAGCGGCACTCCTGAACGGTTGAGGGAAGTTCTTGCTACACTTTTTGCGGTTGGTGTCTCTGTTTAACTGCATACAGGGGCTCTTCACATTGAAACGGCCGCATGGTTTGTGCATCATTTCAATATTTTTTCTCGTAGCAGTCCGTTTGCGATACTCTCGTCTCGAATTCGGGCCCACACCCATTTTTCAATCTCGTTAAGATGTTGAGGCCCCTCACTCTTGAACGTATATACCAAATGAGCATGTGGATACCTCCGCTACTTAAACTCCACCACTCCAAGATGCGCCAGGTAAGGGCCGAAACCTTTGCCGCTTTTAAGCTCAGCCATAATTGCTTTAAGCTTCATTTTGAAACACACGACAACATAAGCCTGGTCTGCCGTAAGCAGTTTGTCCGGGAAGGTTGTTCTTTATTTCAGGGCAATTATCGTTCATTGTAACTATTATGAAAAGGTGAGGCCGCCCTAACCTTGACGTTATAGCAAGAGCGTCTTCTGTATCGGATTTTCCCTTCGCGGGAGAACTGGGGTGAGAAGCAGGCAACATTTTTCCAGGATTATCACTGTTTGAATAATTACGAATAGAACGATCAGTTGCAAGTCTCTGTTGAAGTGGGCTATTTTCAACAAACAACAGGCGGTCCTCTTCTAATCGGCTAAGAGAATCACTAGGGAAGGGGACGTGGCAATGATTTGCACGGTTCGTGGTTCTTGATTTCTTTGGGGGTATTTCCTGAGCGTTATCTTTGCTCCAACCTGCTTCACCGTGAAGGAACAGAGGAGGGAATTGTAGTGTCTCATATGTTGGGCTCCATAAGGGAAGAAAACGTGGCTTTGAATCTGGACTGTTGACTGGGTAAGTTACTACTGCACGCTTGCCACTGTCTTGTTGCCCTTATGTGTAAATTAAAGCTGCAATTTCAGGAGCCGAAACTTGCTCACCCACTATAGGGCCATCATTTATGCGACTGACATCAGCAAATTCTATGTATGGCGTACGAGAGTTCGGACCGTGCAGGTTGGGAAAATTAAAAAGTTGAATCTACAGCTGAACAACAGTTTCGAGCCCAGCGAACGTGTTGGTGGATATGCGTGCGGATTGTGTTGGCTATGTCTGCATTTAAAATTTGAGAAGAAAGGTTTGTGCAACCTCTCTATCGAATATATAAAATTTGCTACTGTTTGAAACATTCATATCTCTGTACTGCTGTTGTAGATCAAAGATTCTATGATAGGCTTCACCGTGTAAGGTTAGCATAGAGTCTCCCCCTGTGCTAGGTTGAGTCCAGCTTCATTTATCAATACTTCCGGCTCTTAGTGCTGTGAAGCTAAACAAACCGTTATATGCTCTCTGTGCCCTTTGAATTCTCTACTCCTAAAAGTATTCATTAGCTCAGGGGGGACAGGATGTAGCGCAGGTAGAGTGTATTTACCATTATTGCAACAGTTGAGTCTGTGCTTTCGCTCTTCTTTCCACAACCTTGAATTGCAGTGAATACAAACGTAGTTGTGTTCATCAGGTAAGTCTGGATATTGGAATGTGTAAGGCGTTGAAGGGAAATATGTCGACAAAGAGTTAAATTCTTTACTACCATGAGGGGATTCGTCACTGTCTGAATTTCCTTCGTCACTCATGGGATCGTTTGAAGGTAATTTTTGTGGTCTAATACGCATTCGGTTGAATTGTTGAACTAAATTTACATCACATTCGCCTCTACTTCTGTCTCTAGCGGCACGGTTCTCACGTAAAATATGTGCACGTCTGGATCGTCTTTCACGAGCTAATATTGACTGACGGGCAGAGGATCGACTTTCCCGATCGGTCGAGGAGTTGGTTTGACGGCGGGTAGAATATCTTCTCTCAGGAGGTAACTTTAAAGGAGGAGGTGACGATCTACGGGCAGACGATCTACCTTGCAAGCGGGGAGAGGATCTCGGTTTAGGGGGCTCATTCAGGTGTCGGTTAGATGATCTAGATCTCCGAGAAGAGTATGACATTTCAAGATTTTAGGTGGCGACTGCCGAATAACTTGTTTGCTTTCAGAAGAAAAAAAAGATGCCGCACACCTTCTCAGAAGTCCTTGAAGGAGTCCGGGACGGTCGCTGACGGCTTGGCGGCCTCCGTCTCGGGTGGTGCCGAGCTCCTTGTGGGTTTTCTTGGTGCCGAGGATGCCGTTGACGGTTGATCTCCACAGACGCTTGGAGCAGTACAGGTGGAGGGGGGGGGGTTGTCCCAGGACTTCACCGCGAGATCACCCGCCTTGATCTTGCCGGTGCAGGTTTGCGTGATGTCTTTGCCGTTCGTGGAGCTGTCGGACATCACGCAGGGTTTCTGTCATTTTCAACAATAAATCAGAAGAAGATTTGCACGGCGCGGAAAGAAGAGAACAGGCAAAAGCAACAGCCAGAAGCAAGGAAAAGGCGCCAAAAAAGGCATGGGCACAGGAAAAATATCAAGGCAGGAAGCACACAGAAGATAGCAGGCAAAGGCAACAGACAGAAGGACGGAGGACAACAAACAGGGACGGGCCCGGAAAAAGTAGGGGCGGAAGCGAGGCATAGAACAGTTGTGAGAATGAAGATGAAAATGATGAGGGAGACAGGACGGACAACGGGACAGAAGAAGACCACGATGGCGTGCCCGACACAGAGCGAAGGAAGATACGTGGAGAGAAGATGCAGAAAAACTAAGCACGGAGAGGAAAAGGGTTACAAAGCTACGGGGAGGGCACAGCGAAATTGATGTAATTATTATGCAGGACCCAGAGCAGAGATTAGTTGAAACAGGAATGAGACAGAAATAAACTACGGGGTATATTCCTTATGTAACAGCACCCGAGAAAAAAAATGAAACGTAAAGAATGAAACAGCGAAAAGATAGAGCAAGCACAGCAGTACACAGAAGAAAGAGAAATAAAATTAAGAGTTATTTACGCACTTCAAAAATACGCCAACACTGGGTGCGACCACCATTGGAAGGAAACGAACAATGTTCTATGAACGCTCTCGGCACAAATGGTTAGACGTACAGTGTACTTGGATAGAAAAAAATAAAAGGTAGGAAGAACGCTTTTAACACTTACGCCGATGATGTCGTGGCCGGCGGCGGCAGCAGTGGCGTGCTTGAACTTGGAGCCGTCCGATGTCCTGGCTCCGGTGCACGGAGGGAAGCAGGCACACACATCGTTCCACTCTGTTGTTCACCGCAGGGAGTGGCACGAAGGAAGGATGAGAGTTTAAAGTGTGTTGGCCACAGAGGGTATAAAATGCAGTGTGGGGCAGCAGAAAATGAAGACGGTGACATTCGACCCGCATCATACGACAAGAGAGTAGTACGGGAGAGGACAAAGAAAATGCAACAGCAGCAAAGGAATAGGCAAAAAGAAGAGACGCAGCAAAGGATAAAAAAAAATCACAAAAGGAAAAATGGGAGTGAGACAGAGGTGGGAAAGCTGTTCTGACCCTGCTTGCCGGTGAAACTCGAAAAATAACACAGAATCCTGAAAGCACTCGACAGACGGACGAAATCTATACATTTCTGATCTACGGTTTGACAGGGAGCGTACAGAATGACAGCAACATCAGTTTCAAGTGCGCGAAACAATTTTGAAACAGACGAAGTTCCGCGGCAAAAACGGCCGTTGCTCGAGAAGACAACTAAAAAAACTCACCGGTGTATCCACGGTCGTCCTTCTCGTCCGTCGGCTCGCCAAGGGTAGGAGTCCCTCCAACGGCCCTGTCGCACAGTTGGCAGAACTTGGGGTGGTCGTTGCTCGCCTGCAGAATGGTGGTGGTGACCTGGCAGCTGCTCTTGTCGTTGAGGATGCGGTGGTCACAGGAACCAAACTCTCCGCCGTCCCTTTTCCTGGCGGTCTTGATGTGGCCCGGGCAGCCAGGAGACTGGCACGGCCAGTCGGGGTTCCCTTTCTCTACGATAGCGGGGGGCTTGATCAAGCCCGCCCTAGACGCAGAGTACTTGCGCTTGTTGGGGAAAACTTTGGAGAGTTGGGAAAGAGAAACGGGAGCATCACCCTTCATGTTCTTTGTGGTGTGTGTGCAGGTGTGTGCAGGTGTGCGGGTGTGTGCAGGTGTGCGAGCGTGCGGGCTTTGCGTTCGCGCATTTTTTTGACCGTTTCAAACGGAACGCGCGTGCGTGGCACACTCCGTTGAAGTAACGGAAAGCGAAAAATGGACACGTGTTAACACGTCAGAACACTCCCTTGGGTTTGGGGTACGTCACTGGACGTTGCAGCAGCGATGTCCCTAAGATATCACAATTTCACTAATTTACAGCCACGCCCGTCGCCGTTTTCCAGCAGACGAAAAATCGCCATCATTATCGAGTACGTAAGCATTGCGATAAATTCTGAAAATCTTAAAAAGAACAACTGGGCGAGAAGAGCCAAAAAAAAACGCCAGCGTCACACTAAAATTCAAAAAGAAAAGAACAGGCAGCAAGACACGAAAAAAATTCCCCGCCCACGCCGCTAACGGTTTTCGTAATCAGAAATTCACCGAAGGAGTCGAATTTTCAAAGCTGTTTCTTTCAGTGGTTGCGCCAATCTAGCGAATTACTTGTGACGACTGGCACAGCACCGACACATCTGTAGTCTACTGCTGCAAACGTACAACAAAGCGTTTATGGTCGATACAAGCGGTAAACTGATCTCAAGCTTTGTTGTGTTTGATTTTCCTGCGGTCATACTGAACGCAAGGTCTCGGGAAACTTTGGAGAGGTTCAATAGAGAAATAGCAGGAGAAGCATCCTTCATGTTTTCGGGGTGTGGGAGAGCTGAAAGACGGGGTGGGTGTGGCGTGTTGTGATGGTGTGGGCGCTCTGCGTTGGCGTATTTTTTTCCCCCGTTTTAAACAGATCGTACGAGCGTTGCATAATCCGTTGAGACAACGTAAATAAACCGATGGCAACTTCCATGTCAGCCGCACACGCTCAGCTTGCTCCGGATGGTTCAAGTATAGACAGCAGTGAAGATTTGCTCAAACAATTGATGCAACTTTAGAGAGGACCCTTCAGATCGTTCAAGGATACACAGCAGCAGTGAAGATTTCCTGGATGCATGCAAGTACAGAGGAGAAACCTCAGCATAGCACAGCGTTTTCATCGTTTTGTGTACACATCAGCAGCTACCTAGCGACGAAAAGTACGTACCAATTAATCCACAACTGCAGCACAGCAGAACGGCAGCACGCACCACAGCGGTACACCTGTGATACTCGATGATCTGGGTGGGATTTGCACTTTGTTACAATTTTCCACCTTCCGTGGTGGAGCTCGAGCCGTCACCCACCAAGCACCCACCAGCCACCCACCACTCCACCGACCAAGCGACCACCACGGCTGTACAACAGCAGTGGAGCAGTATGTACGGACCAATCCACAACGGCAGCACAGTACTCACCACCGCGGCACACCTGTGGTACGTAGCTAGTAGTGGTATGCCAGGAGGAGCTGGGTGGGATTTGCACTTTTTTACGATTCTCTACCCTTCGGGGAAGAGCACGAGCATGCCCCCGGGAGAGGCTATTCATGCCCCCCGCTCCCGGAATTGGGACTCGTCGGCCGTTGCGTCGCCGTGGCCACCGAATGCTTGTGTGTGGGGCGGGCGTGGCACGGGCGTGCTGTCGCTAGGGGCCGGGTGGCGAGCGGTAGAGCGGAGAATTGTGTATTGTTTTCAGAATTGGTCTAATCGCGCCGCTTCGCTGTGAGGCGTCACACGTAATTTTAACTACCCATATGAAAAGCTTTGAGGGCTGAATGTGCTGTTGTCCTTCTGATACGGCAACATGCTACAACTGCTGTAGCTCTAAGAGCTGGGCTGGGTTTGTGTTTTTGTG
This sequence comes from Undaria pinnatifida, assembly GCA_012845835.1. NCBI lineage: Eukaryota > Phaeophyceae > Laminariales > Alariaceae > Undaria > Undaria pinnatifida. The sequence continues at coordinate 26,307,648 of JABAKD010000023.1, read as the reverse complement.
ATTTTGAGCACAAGAAATAGGTGCAAAATAAACGAGTACTTGTATTCTACAAGCAGCGTGTCATGTGATATGATACGTGCAACATAGCGTGCACGTATACATACGCACCCAAAAGAAAATGAACTTGCTTTTGGTTTGTCGGCACTTTCTTGTTGATTTTAGTGTGGGAACGGCGCTCTTGCCCACTTTTGACTCTGTTTTTTGTTCTGACTCGAGTATAGAAGATCCGTTTTTTTTTTTTGCTTTTTCTCGATATACAGCGTCTGGGCACCATCCTCTGGCATCCCCACGGGTTTGGTACTGATACGTAGGCATGCATGTTCTTACGTGAAGCGCAACGTGTAACCGCTATTGGGAACCTTGCCGACTACGAGGCATCATACTTCACTTTGTATTTCTGCCTTTCTGTGTCATCGAGCTGGGTCCATCTACCAAGCCGGGAGCGGGACGATGTCAGCCCGGGCTCCTGCAAGTACAGGGGTGTAGGTGTGGGTGTGTCTCTTGTGCGATAATCACGACATACCATAATTCGATCGAATTTACGCAGTCCATGACTCATTGCGAGAGGAGTGCCGTGGCCGTGGCCTAGAGGAAGTCTCCAGCCGAAAGAAGAAACAAGAGGTGGCCTGGGCGATCCAGTCCCGCTACCATGCTAGGAAAGAGCCGGGGCCAGGAGCATCTCCCGCCGCGTGAAGACAAGGTGGTGGTCCAGTCGCTGAACCACCACCGAGCTGGGCAGCCGACTCGGAATTTTCCTGGTCACTCTGCGAACACAAACAAAAAAGTGAACACGTACTTATACACGTACCGGGTACAAAGATACAGAGTAATGTTCCCGCCGCATCACCTTCGCTTCGGGGAAGCATGACTTCCTAACCCCGCCGCACCGTCAATAATTTGAGGAGGTTGCATGCCGGATTCACCAAGAAGGGGGTATGATCGTGGCGACCTCAGGACCGGAGGCTCGGGAAGCCGTAGCGTCGATTCGCGTCACCCCGATGACGACAAGCACGCAGACATACGTACCACCAAGCTTGGTAAACGTCTCGGAAATTTACCGGTCGCTCTGCAAACACAAGCAAAACGCAAAACACGCGGTCGTACACGTACCGGGTACAAAGATACAGAGTAAATCCCGCTGCATCACCTACGCTCCGAGGAACCATAAATTTCTACTCCCGCCGCAAAAAAAATATACGCTTCGAGAATATACGCTTCGAGGAAGCATAAATTCCAAATCCCGCCGCATCGTCCATAATTTGAGGAGGTACCATGCCGGATTCACCAAGAAGGAGGTATGATCGTGGCGGCCTCAGTACCGGAGGCACGGGAAGCCGTAGCGTCGATTCGCGTCACCCCGATGACAACTAGCACGCAGACATCTGGGCGAACCAGTGACATGAGGATCGCGCCGACCAAGGGCGTCGGGGCGTGACCAACCAGGCGGACGTAGAGCCTACGACAACCTTGGGCGTTGGTACGAACCACACGGAAATGGCGGCTATTGTACAAGCCCTGCATGCATCCATGATACAAGCCCTGCGTGGCATAGCACCGAAGCAAAATGCCCCGCGTCTGACGGAGTCCACATCGGAGGCCTGCAGTGGATTCATCCGTTTGTGGGGTGAATTTCAGCGACGTACCACGGCCGCCATAGACGAGGATATCGCGATGCGAACATGTATATCGGACAACGCGCTCGCTACCATGACATTTGAGTGAATATCCCACCACGCGCGTCCCATCTATAAGTGATGCCGAACTTTTGGACTGTCTACGCTCGGTAGCACGGCCCCGCAGCAGCGTCAGTGCAGTAGCCATACTCCACCACCTACGGATTGCAGCTGCCAACGTAAAGCCTCCACATAACGCGTTCGAGGTCTATATATTCACGCCTTGTCCGCGTGGGTAGAGACTCGAAATGCCATCACCGACGCAAACTGCTGGCGCGTCTTCGAGGGTAACGGAAACAAGCGGGGCAACTGGAAGCCTGCTGGGGACAAGTCCTTCAGCGAGGTGTTCATGGACGCCCTTCCGCCGAATCAGTTTTGCGAAAGCGTGAAAAACGAGTTCATCATAGATGATACCGCAAAGGAAAAACCCGAAACCCTCAGCCAACGTGTATTCCGTCTGGCAACCAAATGGCCAGAAATACAGCGAGTCGTCGACGCAGCGGCAGTTGACGAGAACGGGCGGAATCGTGAATGAAGTGGTCGCGCCAGTGGAGACGAGCGCGATCGTCGGGGCTTATACCCGCGTCAAGGGGTGAACGAACACCCGCGCCTGGGGGTAACAGACCAGGCTGGGCCTGTACGTGGTCACCGCGGGCGACTGGACGATCAGCGCGGTAGTCAGGTGGAAAACTATGGCAAATGGTGTACGCACTGCTCCTGGAAGGGACACCTCGAGCCACAATGTTGGAGGAAGTACCCCCATCTAAGCCCCATGCAATCCCCGGCACGTTCGACTGACGTCTCCCGCTATATTTTTACAGCGGTGCTACCCGCCCCCGCAACACCCAGCCGCGTGGACGCGCAAGGCCGCGGGCCCGCCAGGGGTGCTGGAGGATCTCCGGGCTGACCCGCTTCAGAAAGAACTTCACGCATTGGGTCTCGGACAGGGCGTCCAGGTTGGAACGCTGTGGATGGAAATCCGTCTGGAGGTGCTTTCCAAGGGCGCCTGCAGCAAACCTCTGGTGATGCCCGTCAGGGCCCTAGAATGGAGAGAGGGACACCGGCCCGCAATTCGGACCGCGATGGTCTCGGGTCCCGCCGAGTAACTCGACTGGAGCCTGACCAGCCCGCGCAAACTGAGATAGCGGCCCCGGGGAATCTGTGACTTTATTCCCTGTGGAGGGGCAAGAGCTGGAGGCAGAGGCGTCTCCTGGCGACAACCCCGAAGGTAGCGAGGTGAGTCGAGTACTGGCGGCCATGGAAGCGAAAGCCACCCATCCAGATGGAATGCATGGTACAGTACGCCTTTGTCCGACGGGGGTAGAAAGTGGACCCGGAGTAGAAGGTCGGGTCCTCCTCGACACTGGTATCCAAATTAGTGTGATCAGTCGAGGCATGCTCGCCAAGCTGCAAGCGAACTACCCCTTGAGCGCTCTCCTCACTCAACGCTCGTTTCCCGTCGTGTTGGTAGACCAAGCAATTGCGCCAGCCGTAGGTACTACTGAGCCTCTGAATGTCATTTTTACTAGTGAGGTTGCCGGGCCCGTTCAGTTAACGCGTATCGTGTTTACCGTCCTGGAAGGGGACGGCGATATGCTGTTGCTGGGACACCCCACCATGGTCGCTAAACTCGGCATCGACGTCGAGAAAATTCTAACCAATCTGCCAGCCAACGTCGCCGAAGGCGACATCCGCTGCGCCGTCGCGTTGGCGGCAGCTCGTGGGGCTAATGCCGATCCAGACCCGTCTGCAGCCCTCCTCACCCACCGGGCACCGCCTCTGATTAGCGCTCCAGACAAAGAGATGCAAGAACCCTTTCGCCTCTTGACGAAAGGGGTGGATAAAGCTGCCCAGGAGGGAAAGGGTACCGAGGCTTTAGATGACCTGGCCCAGGCGGTGTAGGCGGATTTCAAGGGGAGTTTCCGGACTGGTCTGAGAGTGGAGGATCCGCCAACGGATTTACCGGCTGTGAAGGTTGAGCTTCGACCGGTTGCACGCCCCGTCCAAGCTCGTGCGCGGCGTGGTGGCCCTGAAAAGCAAACATTGAAAAAACTTCGTACCAACCTTGGTCGCTGCTGGGATGGTGGTAGCGGCTTAAGGATCGCTGTATGTCAGCCCAGCAATGGCGGTCGTGAAACCGTCATCGGTACAAGTGAAGGTACCGCCTGACAGTCCGACGGCTTGGGACATGGATTCTGCTCTTCAGGTGGAGAATCCCCGCACCTGGGAAGCAGCCACTTCCGGAGACCCCATCCCTGTCGAATCTGCCGGTAAGTTGGCCGACAATAAGGAGGTGCTGCACTGTATGGTAATCGACTACAGCGTAGTCAACTCGCACACGGCGCCGGATCCGTATCCCGTACCGCTGTTGCACGAGCAGGGCCTCGTCCTCGCGGGTTGTCCCTATTATATGTCCCTGGATATTTACCTGGTTCTGGCAGATCCCGCTACACGAAGATAGTCCGGATTTTTTCACTTTTCATTACTCCACAAGGCCTGTGGAAGCCTCGGCGAATGCTGCAAGGGTGCTGCAATGCCACCGCCCAATTCGTAGGGGTTATGAACCATATGTAGGACCACGCATCGGAGAAATCTGCGTCGTTTCCGTTGATGACATAGTCATTTTTGCGCAGTCTGGACAGGAGTTGGTCCACCGCGCTCGCATGGTGCTGGGGCGTCTGCAACTCCATGGTTTGTATGCATCAGTGAAAAAAGTGTTTTTCACCAAGGAAGTTAATTGGTGTGGCAAGCTGTATTCGGCATCCGGGGTGTGGCGTGACCCTGCGCGCATCGAGGGCCTGCTGTCTCTTCGACGTCCGGAGACAGGAGGTGAGCGGCAGCATTTTTTTGCGGCGGTGAAAAGGATGCCCACACATTTGCCTGAACTGCCAAAAATAATTTTCCCTCTCCAGAACCTGATGTAAAAATTTGCTGCAGAACGTCAGTCGACGCACCAATCGCGTTGCCACCGCACAACGCGTACGTCTGGGGCGTGGACGACTGACTTTCAGCAGGCGTGGGCGCGGGTAAAACACCTTCTGGGACGGATTCTACGATAGCCCGCCCCATAAAACCAGCGATTTCTTGAAAGAACGTTTTATGGCTGCTCGACACGAGGAAGAGGATGCCATGAAAACATATTTTCAACATGTTTTTTTGTTTCCAAAGGACTACCGAACGATAACGTTGGGTTGGCAGGGGGCGCCGTTTTTCAGGAGATACGAGCGGGAGCGTCAAAACCGGCAATTTCGGCAAGAAAAAGTTGGGGGGGCTACCGTAGAACGACCTTCGGAGAATGCGTCACTGTGGCGCAACCCTGTGCCGGGCACACGGTTATGGTCTTCACAGACGCTTCCGACCTCCACCGGGGGGCGATGGTCGCGCAAGTTCCCGACGCCGATCTGAGGTCTGGCGTCCACCGGTCTGAAATGCAACACGCCCCGCTTGCTTTTGTGAGTGGGTAATTTACAACTCCAAATTGCGCTGGGCGTTCCTGGATAAGGAGGGTTTCGCCATCGTGGTAGCGTTCCGGCGGCTGGTGTGGCTGCTCTAGTCGGAACTTTTCTGCACCGACCATCGGAAAATATATATGTCTTGAAGCCGCAAACAGCGGTGTCAAAACTGAGCAAGGCAATTAGCCAACGTTTGCTCAACTGGGCTACATACCTTGGAAATTGTGAATACTCGATTCAGCATATGGCCGGTACGGAAAACATGTGGGACGACCCTTCTTTCGCGATGGATCAGTGCTCCCGTGTCTACCCGCGCGCTTGCTGTGCGAGCGCCGCTTCCTGAGCTTCCCAACTTGGACGGTGAAATAGGCCGAAACCCAAATTCCCTGCCATCCGTCGACGTTGTTCGAGGCGTTCAGCTCCAGTATGCTACCCTGCAAGAGGGCGATGGTCTAGCTTTCCATCTATTTCGAGTTGGACGACGGAAGGAATCCTGGTCATCCGAACAGATAAAGGCATCTGTACAGTGTCCGGCACAGGAATATTGTGGATTCCGGAGGAGGCCAAATACCTCCAATTGCGCCTACTGGTCTGCGCCCATTTTGGGGAGGCCGGGCATCGCGGGAAGGACGCCACTATGGACAGGCTGCGTCCTGCCTGTTACTGGACGCGAATTGAACAGGACGGGGAAGTTTATCAATGACTGCCTTCACTGCGTGGATTCCGGCGGAGGGGGGAAAGTCCCGCGCCCCTTCGGAGAGACGACCCACCGAACCGAGGTAAACCCGTGCTCCCCTTTCTATTACTTGTATATCGAGACCGGATTTGAAAAGGTTCAGCAGATTTGCAAACACGAAACAATACAGGGAGTACGGTAGGCGGTCGCCGGAGCGATGATGAACAATGCACACGGGACGGGGGAAACCCGGACCGACAACAAACCCCGGTAGGTGACGACACGAAATACATTGTTGTAATGAAGGAGGACATCACGGGTTTCGTTATGTTAGAGCCTGCTTCCGCTGCGAATGCTGAGAACGCGGCGGCAAGCTTACAACGTTGGTGTACTACCCCAGGAGTCCCATCCGTTCTTGTGAGTGATACAGCCGCCCATTTTTTTAGAACCACCTACTAGCCAAGCTTACGACTCTTCTGAGCGTGGATCACCATTTTGTGGTAGCGAATTCGCCCTGGACCAATGGCAGGGTCGAGAACGTTATGAAGGAAATTATGCGCGTGTTGAAAGCCTTGCTGGTTGAATATTGCTGGGCCCTAACTGACTGGGAGCACTTTGCGCCAATGGTGCAGTGGGCTTTAAACTCTTCGTACCGCGCACATTTGGGATGCTCGCCGTGCAGGGCCTGGTTCAGCCGTGAGCCGAAAACCCTGCTCGCGTGTCTGATCCGTGACCAAGACACAGTCGTAGATGCGGTCCCTCTCACCAATGACGCTGTCAGAGTCATGGTCGGAGTTCTGGCCGTTGCTGTGGATGCCATGCATGAACAGGTGGCACACCTCGTACAAGCCATGTGGGCTTCCAGTAGGCGGCGTGAGAGCAAAGGAGTGTTACCGAACTTCGCGGTAGGTGATTACGTTTTGATGGTGCGAGTGCGGCCGCCTGGGAAAACGTCGAAAATGATGTCCACGTCGATGGGACCGTGGTGGGTAACCAATGCTACCAGCCCGCACGTCTACCAAGTCCAGGACATTGTTAGCGGCAAGGTCACCAATGCCCAGGATTCTTCGCTAGGAATCATCGACAATGTCCAAGAGACATTCCAATACCTTTTCAACCAAGGGGAATTATACATCGAAGAGCTGCTTGGTATCAGGCGTGCCTCTAACGGGATCTACGAGGCGTTGGTACAGTGGTAGGGCTTTTCAGAATTCGAGAAATCGTGGGAGCCCCTAGATACTCTACACCGCGACACCGTTACCTATATCGGAGCCCCGGTGGTCTAGTGGTTACCCTCGAATACTACTAGCGTTGGCACTTGCGTTCGAGTCCCGCCGTGGTGAGAGTTTTACTTTATTTGCAAAAAATAAAAATAAATAAATTATCAACTGCTGTGGGCGCCTAGCAGCGTGAGTAGGTACAATTTGACGCGAGTCCACGAGGGAAGAAAATGCTGAATTATTCTCGCGATAAACATGAAGACACGTACCGTAATGGGGAGGGGGGAGAAGGGCACGCCATGTGACCCCGGATTTGAGTTACTACTGAGAGGGGGTACGAGAGTAGTGCGAGGATAATAAATGGGATGGGAATATATGCATATGTATATATGATATATATATCGTAAATAAACTAACATTCCTCCAGTCTCCCCTAACTACCAGGAAGGTAGTTCCGAGGACTATTATGGTGCCTGCGGCACCATTTGGGACGAGACGGGAGTGTTTAGCCCGCCGCAGGCGGAAAAAAATTGGGCTCCCGTTGTCAACGGGACGGGATCCCATCGTCAGTTTTTCTGCTCCCGTTGTGACGGGATGGGACGGGACAATTTGCGTTTGGACGGGACGGGAACGGGGCGGGAAATGTCCCATGCTTTCTAGACGGGACGGGAACGGGACGGGAAATGTCCACATGCTTTCTAGACGGGCCGGGAACGGGACGGGAAGATGGGAGTTTTTTTATTGATGAGGACAGGACGGGAATCGAATATGGCTCCGACCTTTCAGACGGGATGGGATGGGACTATCACGTTTTATAGTGGGACGGGAAACAACGGGAAAATTGTCGACGGAAAAAACAACGGGAAAGGCAATGGGAAACTTGTCAGTGTCGATGGGAAATACAACGGGAAGCCCACTGGGGATATGTGGGACGTTGTCAACGGGACATAGATGCTCAACGGGACGTACACCCCGCCCCCCCCAAGCCTCGTTACGAACTAGTGGTGTCTACCGCCGTGTACATCGGCACATGCAGTAGGTTTCAGATGCCAAAGCGCTGGCAATAAAATTTGAAAAAAAGCTAAAATATAACTACATTTGTATGATATGTTCCTTGTGAAGAGGATACATTGCGTGCAAAGATGATTCTGGAAAGGAAGACGAAATATCAGGTGTGATATGAAAATGACACGATGAAACTTTTCAAAATTATAACATTGTTTTGTTATATATACGTACTCGCAGAGACCCGTCAAACAAGAAAGGAAGACACGAAACTGCATGGGTTTTTGTAGAAAACAAGGCAAAAAAATTAGACGATCCCCGCACAGTGAGTAAACAAACCCCCCCTATGCTCCTCAGACCAACCGAAAGAGACCCTAAAAGCAAAAAAAACACTGGAAAAGTGCGCGCCGACAAAACCCTCAAATCTATGATGTAAACTCTCATCTTTTTACACCACCAACATACCCACAGCTGGGCCGGCCGCAGCATTCTTGGCGGCTATTGCTGGCTTTGTCGGCTCGTACATACTTCATCATATGGCCGCAGATGACCTCGCGGTCTGGGAGCAACCCCGACGCGGGCAGCTTTCGTTTCACCGTGCACTTCACGTTCTTCTTGTCCGCAGCTGGCTCGAACTCCACGCAATACTTCCAAATCCCTGACGTCTGCTTGTTTCTCCCAACGCCTGCACCCATGTTATTCACGGGAGTACCACTGATCGCAAATGACGGACGTGGCTGTGCCGGAGGCTCAGAAGCCGAGCCACCACCGGCCGATTCCGCCATGAGGAACGTGTGTGTGGTGCGTTTGTGGTGCGTGTGTGGTGCGTTCGTCTGTCTCCAAAAGTGAAGAAAAAAAAAAAAATGGGAGAGCTGACAGCGTACCACAACAATAAATAATTGAATCCAAGATTAACATATAGTATTAGTAAGCATGAAATACAACTTCCACTGAAACTGAGAAACTACACGTAAGTGGGAAGTGCCAATGGGATTGGGAGGTTGGGTGGGAAGCGCAAATGGGAGGAAGATGGTAACTGACAATGAGAGCAGCATGTCCACAATGGTCATGGGAACGGGAGTACGGGGATAGCGGGACGGGAAGCAAGTGGGACGGGATCAATTATCCTGCCAACGGGATGGGAAGTGATGGGACGCGAGAAAATATCCTGCCAACGGGATGGGAAGTGATGGGACGAGAGAAAGTATCCGACGATGGGATGGGAAGCAAGGTGGGGATGGGAAGACGGGAGGATACTATTTCGGCCAAATGGGACGGAAATGGGTAGGAAAAACATGATGGGATGGGACGGGAGGTCGTGGACGGAGATATTTCACGATGGGACGAGACGAGAATACCCGTCCCGTCCCGTTCTCTATGGGAATTCCCGTCCCGTTGACTGCCATGATAGTTCTTGGGATAATTCTTCGACGCCACGATGTTCACACCAGCTCTGGCACAGGAGTGCGGTCGTCGCCGCATACTGATGGTATTGTGGTGCACAGAGTTACCTTTGAGTCGCTTTATTGAGGCGAATACGATGCGGTCACACGATGGCTGACCGTGAATGTTTAATATATGTTTGCATAATGTGCTTCTTTTGTTTTAGTAGAGATTTCGGAGGAGAGTTCCGAATATTTCATCCAATCATTAGCTGATAGGAACTTTTTCAATGGTTGGATGTATGTGTTGCTTGAGATGCCGTCATAGTTGCTCTCAAGGTGGCCAATGGAGTATCGTGTGTGTTTGTCGTGCTGGTATGTGTAACTAAAAAACATATATCTGTAGGCTGCGTTTATCTGTGGCAATTTTGATTGCGTCTTATTGGTGCTCTTATATTTCCAGGCTTTTAAGGCGGCCCAGGTCAGTTTTTGCTGCCTGGGAGAACGACCCTCAAAATATCTGCCACAAAAATTGTACCTTCTTGGGTGGCATTAAACATTCAGATATCTTGTCTTAGGCTTTGGTCTGGCAGCCGTATGTGTTTTGTATGATGGAAGCATTTTGTGTTGTGGGGATAATACATTATTTATGATATTCCATGAACGAGTAGCTTTTTGCTGTATGTTTTTCAGGTTATCTCATTGTTCATTAGAGTGGAAACTATTAGGAAGACTGATCTTGCCAGACTTGGGGGGGTGTTACGACAGCCAGTCGCGGGAACGCAAAACGTACGGTGGGTCGTGGTCTCATCTGCGGCGCATCGGGCGCAGAGAAGTGGAGGGTATCTCGATGGGTTTCGGGATGGACTTTTCATTACGCGGACGGCAAAAAAAATGTTAGCCTTCGTGCAAACTTGCGCGAGCATCCTTTCGCGGAACTTGCGGAGCCTATGTCGTCATCCGTATCGCCCAGGGTGGACTTGGCAGCGTTAATGACTGAAGCGACAGCTTTGTCTAGAGAAGGAAACTAGGCAATGCGTGAAGCATGCATACTGTGGGTCCACGAGTTGCGGCTCTCCGCCATGGCATTATTCCACAAGAAACATTCGTTGCCGTCATCGTCAACGCTCAACAACGTCGGATTATCCCGCGCCTCGGGAGAGCAGAAAATGGCGCAGTCCGCCTCAGAATGCCCTCGAAAATTGAACCTATGTTGTAGCGTGTTTTCTGCCAAGGTGCAAGAGACGCACACGTGGCGTAATGTTAGGCTCCGTTTCGTATGTACTTTTGGAGAAGCCGTTAAATGTGGGTATACCTTGCCCGTTATAGGCGTCTTATTCTCGCCGACCGTGGCATGCTCGTGTTGAGGACGCCAACAGATATATCCACTTCGAGCCCTTCGATTGTTGACCACACGTCCAAGCCAACTTAAATCGTGGGTAATGTGGGGGCGAAGGACAATGTCAAGAAGACCTTCGTCATTACTACGCATGGAATGTCGAAGACGTCGGACCCATCCCCAACCCTTGTATCAAAAGTAATGAAGGCCAACGCACGACCAGATTTACCGACGACGAAGGGCTTGTCTAAATCGGGATAGGACCAGGTCACCTGTCAACGAAGTGACGAGTTTCGAGCCAGGAGTCGTCGGGATGATTCAAGCGGTAGCGCCGTAGAGCACAGCCCTTGTCGTAGAAGATCATTTCCGGCCGTCTGGCGGTGTCTTCCCAGATGGAGTCCAGGCAACCGGCCACGACCTCCATACCCTCGTTTTCCAACAACGGACCCAACCCAGCGATGATGCCGCAGTTCAGAGTCGCTATGAAGTGCCCGTGCGTATAATGGGTTGAAAACGGCGGCCGGAGTTGTCGCGCTTCGTCGGGCTTGGTTTCGCGTGAGATGACGGCGATTCCAGCATTATGGTCGGGTGGGTAAGCGACCAGGACGTGTGTTGCAGCGACGGCAAGGGCACGGAAGAGGACGTGTCAGTAGTGCAAATAATCGGTGCAAGAGGGTGAAACGCTTGCATGGTGCGATTGTCAATTGGTGACTCGAATGGCACGCGACGTTAGCTACATGGCTGGACGTAAACGGTTACTTGGGCGCTGAAGTTGGCATTATTTATTCTTCCTGCCTAACGGTATGTACGGATGACATGGCGTCGGACCTGCGCCTGCGCGGAAAATTTGGAACAAATGGTGGAATGTACGTGATATTTTCTCCCCAACGGTGCCCCCACGAAGCTTTCGTCATTATGTTTCGGCGCGTGGAGGTCGCCAAACGTCGCTTGTAAATATACAACGTCGTGGGTGGTGGGTTGAAGTTGGTAGGCGTGGGGTGTGTGGGTTGTGTTTTTATCGTCGTTCGTGTTCGCCGTCCTGAGGCCGTGTAGCCTCTGTTGCATCCCTGACCTTGATTTTTGTTCCGCAATGTGGTGCACGTCATGGACAGTTCTACATCGCGCGTTGCAGATGCACCATTCCCGGCTAAAAACACGCGCGCGGGTGACCCTAATCCCGAGGTATGAAGGTGTGGCCAAAGAACGTCGGGGTGGGTGGGTGGGTGGTGGTTGGGATGGTCTTCATTTGCAAGCGTGGCCTTCATCGTACCAAGTTACACCGGTTTTGCAATAAGCTCGGGCGAGTAGATCATTTCAACCGCGCATAAGCACCTGGGCCACCGTGGCTTCCTCGAGGCCTCCCCCGTGATCGTGCCTCTGTTACTGTTGTTTGGCGTTTCCTAAACATAGAAGATGACGCGTCAGTACATATAGGCAGAAGGAACTATGATGTAGCACGCCGCTACCATTGCCATGAAATGAGATGGGCACAATAACAATGACGCACACACTTAAGGCGAACAATGACCAGGTACATACACCGTGGAAAGAGTGGGTCACGCCCTTGCTGTGGCTCGTTGCTGTGTAGCACCACCAATAACAGCGGCAGGAGCGGAAACGGAGGCGCTCCGATGGTTAAGCGGGGCTTTCACTTTGACAGTCCACAACTAGGATCGAACAACCTCGTCACGTCTTGTAATGGAAATAACTTGCCTGGAGGCGGTACGAGAAACCATCAGGGTTGAGGGCGCCATATTGTTGGAAGGATCTCCAGCTTATGGAGCGCTTGCCAACATTCCACCCGGCGTTGTTTCATTTTCAATTCGTGACAAGTACAGTGGGTGCGGCAGGCTTCAGAGCTTTTGATGCTGTGATTGAAACCGCCTTCAAAAACTGATGGGGGTAGGGCTCGCTGCATACACAGCACGAAGCACTCACCTTTCGTAACGAACGTTTTTCGACGTTGATCTGAAGACTGATTATGGGCTGGATAATTGGCGGTTACCGAAAAATATAGGATTGCGAGCTAGCTAGTGGACAATTATAGCCACCGGTAAAGAGGTTCAACATATATGTTTTGGAACGGAGATAAGGTGAATCCGGTGCCTTTCAAATGGAAGTGGGGCGAAGATGACTTACCGATATACGTACCTTGGCGTCGAGATCTCAAAGGACTGCTGTTGGATGCACACATAGCGAACGTTATAGGAAACGGTAAGTAACGAGTAGGCACGATGGATGCGATCCTAACAAACTCGCAACTTGATACTACGATTAAAATATGTATTATGATTAATGTGATAGTACCAAAGCTAGAGTATGCGGTAGAAGTATGGGAAGGAAACGCGAAGTTCGTAAAACAACTGGAAACAATGCTGATGACAACAGCTAAAGGGATATTAGGATGCTCAAGCACGATGAGTAATACAGTCTTAAGAGCAGAACTAGGAATGCACCGACTTGAAACAAATAGAGACGTGATAAGGTTGAAATAACACTATAAAGTAAGGAATGTTCCAGAAAAGAGGTTGCCAGCCATAGCTGATAGGGCTGTATGGAAGAAAATACCAAAAGGGCGACCTGGCACAAGGTGGGATAATGTCGAGAAAATATGGAAGTGTTTAGATCAAGAAGAGGAAATGTCTATAGAGAAGTTTGGCGGGTACAAGACTGAAGTAAAAAAAGGAATATAAGAAAGGGAAATGTTAGTGCTAAGAAATACGGTGAAAGAGGAGAAACGCTTAAAGATATACGGGGGGTTGAGGGAAGATATTGGAATGAAAACGTATTTGCACGGCCCTAATGGACTGCGCGAAGAAACTAAAACTTCGATTTCGAGTACGGGAATTGAACCTACCGGAAAGAAGAAAGAGATGTGTCAGTAGTCGGGAGGAGGAGGACATGGATGCACATATGTGCCCGTGTGGCACAACAATAGAGGGTAGGATTCACACAGCAGGAGAAAGTGAAATATGCAAGGAGGAACGGGATGTGTTAGAGGAGATGCCGAAGTTGGACGAATGTGACATAGCAGAGTTTGGTAGACTAGAGAGTAGCGAGAAACGATTCTATCCTAGAAGATAGATGGTGGCCACAGACGGCGAAACAGAAAGGGGATATGATAAGCAAACAGTTTCTATTGTAGCATATGGAAAAAGCGTAGTGAGCGCCCAAACGTTGGGGGTGTCTCTATTACGAGTAGAAACGGTGTCTCGAAAGGGATGCGTGGTCAATGGTCAAATGACTAAGTAAGCAACAAATGAGTCCGCCTATGAGTAATTTGCAAAGAAAAAATCGCCAAGAGGACCGAGATGGAGAACATTATTAACGAAAGCAAAAAGACGCGTACACACACGTACTACCGGTACCTGGTACCTGTTGGTAAACTCGTGGCTTCTGGGGAAAAGATGTTGTATTATTGAGCAATTGCCCTTCTGAGACAGGTAGGCAAGGTGGAGTGAGCAGGGTGGGGGCGCTCGTGGGCGCGCACAACCTCACCCTCAGGATCACGCTATGCAACTACCCGATAGTCAGACCTACAGCAACAATGCCTTAACCTTCCTACTGGATAAGTGTCCAATGTACCACATACCAATGTACCGACACACACACCTACGGTCCATTGTATAGCTCGTACTTGTGTACAACCTACCGAAGTACCACAAAGAGTATTCCCAGAATATCCAGCATCAACTTACTACAATTGACAATTCAATATTCAAACTATCCAATCAGATGATCTATAGCAGCTCGGCCGATACACACTGCCGCTATCACCAACACCCTCCCTAGGGGCTGTTGTATCTACCAGACCCACAACATGCAGTATGACAAAAATAATTCAGACTCCTACTTCCTAGAGCCCAATGCAAAGTCACGGCAAACTTCAAAAATACTCCTCGGCAGAGCCTTCGTGAGGATGTCCGCAAGTTGTTTTTCGCTGGGAACATGCGTGATCTCGATCACACCCTCTTCGGTCAGATTTCTAAGAAAGTGGTGCCTCACGTCGATGCGCTTACTCCTGCTCGAGCTAAGCGGATTCTCTGCAAGCGCAATCGCTCCCTCGTTGTCCTCAAGGACGTCAATTTTACGAGGCTCTACACTAGGCCCCAAGAACTGAAGCATTCCGTTCACAAACAGAGACTCCTTCACACCATCGCCCATCGCAAGATACTCTGCCTCAGAAGTCGTCTGCGAAACGCATTTCTGCGTCCAAGAAAGCCAAGCTACAAGACAGGCAGCCACAATAACAAGTGCTCCCGAAATTGATCTACGGTCAGTGGCCTTGCTGGCAAAGTCTGCATCTACGTACACCAACGTGCCTACGTCATCAACCGTACTGTCTCTCTTGTACTTCAGAGTTAGATGTGCCGTTTCCAGAAGATAGTTCAGAATCTTCTGAGCTGCCTTCCAGTCTCTCTTCTTTGGCTCATGAGAGTGCCTCGCCACCGCCCGCACAGCATTCGAGATGTCCGGCCTCGTCCCATTGGCGACCCACATCAGGCACCCCACCACCTCTCGGAACGGCACATCTCCTGCCTCCTCATCCTCCATCACGGACCTGTTATCGTTAGCAGGGGAAGCAGAGATCGGGCTGGTGCGACAAATTTTGAATCTCTCAAGCACACTCCTGATGTGACTCTCCTGAGAAATCTCAATCGTGCCAGCCTCGCGGTCGCGAATAAATGCGCAACCAAGAAAGAAGTTGACCTCACCCAAATCTTCGTAGGAAGAGAATCGTCTAGAGCTTCTACAACCACCTTGGCAAGACTCTTCGTTCCTGCATACAGAATGTCATCCACGTGAATCGCGACCATCCCTATCACGTCGTCTCCCATCATGAAACGCAGCACACAGGGGTCACACAGAGACTGCTCGAAACCAATCCTCTTTAGATCCGATACTAGCCTCTTGTAAAATGTTCTAGATGCCTGCTTCAATCCGTACAAACTCTTGTTCAGACGGACAACCTTTCCTGACATCGAACCACAGCCAGGAGGCAACTTCATGAACACCTCGTGATCCAACTTCGACTGAACAAACGCCTGCTCAATGTCCCAGTGGAGTAATTCCAAATCATACTTGCACGCCAATGCTACCAACAATCGAATTGATGCAGGATTTGCAGTAGGCGAGAAAGTCTCAAGATAGTCTACACCATACTTCTGCCTGAAGCCCTTCGCGACAAGCCTAGCCTTGGCGTTCACTATCTTTCCTGTTTCGTCTGCTTTCCATTTGAAAACCCATCTAGCATCTATCACGTTACAGCCTATTGGGATCTTTACCGCTAACGTGAACGTTCCTGCCCTTATCAAGCCTTCAACTTCTGCAGACATAGCTACATCCCAAATCGTGGCGTACTTCGAATGCCGGGCTTCTTGATAGCTATCAGGCTCAGACTCTACGTCCTGCACTAGTTCTTTCGGCAATTCCACTGCGCCACCTGCTCTCTGCTCCGCCAACAGCGCATACATTATCTCTGTTGCGCAGACGGGCCCTAGAGTGGCCACAAGGCCAGATACATTCTGCTGGTTAACTGCACGGGTTTGCGCGCGAGTTCTACCTTCTCTTACTTCATCATTCTCACGCGCAGGGTTGTTGAAATTAGCTAGCTCAGCTACATGCCGCGGACGACGAGCAACTGGAGGAGATGCCTCTGCCTCTGCCTCCTGCCCTCCCGGCCTACAGACTCTGCATCCTGCTCTTCAGGACCCACCGACTCTAGTCCCCCCACATCTTGCCCTCCCTGCCCCTCACCATCGGTGAACTCAGGCGCTGGAGACGACACAGAGGGAACGGGCGAAGATGGCACAGAGGGGGCAAACGGCGATCGACCTACACTCTCTGCGTCAACACTTTCAACCACATCGACTGCTTCACCAGGGGGGACCACTACCTCGTTCGTTGCTGCACCAGAGGGGACCACTGCCGCGTTATTTCGCAACAGTGTGTGGGCAACTCCCCTCCCTACAAGCGGCCATACCTCGGCTTCTACATCGTTGTCACTTTCCTCAACTCCCTCCACCGCGAGTCGGTGGTTGTTGAAATCAGCTAGCTCAGCTACATGCCGCGGACGACGAGCAACTGGAGGAGATGCCTCTGCCTCTGCCTCCTGCCCTCCCAGCCCTACAGACTCTGTATCCTGCTCTTCAGGACCCACCGACTCTAGTTCCCCCACATCTTGCCCTCCCTGCCCCTCACCATCGGTGAACTCAGGTGCTGGAGACGACACAGAGGGAACGGGCGAAGGTGGCACAGAGGGGGCAAACGGCGATCGACCTACACTCTCTGCGTCAACACTTTCAACCACATCGACTGCTTCACCAGGGGGGACCACTACCTCGTTCGTTGCTGCACCAGAGGGGACCACTGCCGCGTCATTTCGCAACAGTGTGTGGGCAACTCCCCTCCCTACAAGCGGCCATACCTCGGCTTCTACATCGTTCTCACTTTCCTCAACTCCCTCCTCCGCGATCTCTATCGGCAATGGAGGTTGCGGTGGAGGGAGTTGTGACGGCAACGCCTCCCACGTTACATCACTCGTTTCCTGAATAGTCCCACCCCTCGTAAGTACTCTGTGACAATCACGCGGGTGGTCTCTCGAAGGACCGACATAAAAGCAACCCTCACCCTTCGGAAACAGCTTCGACGGTCGCTGCCACTTGCAGTAGGCCGGTTTCAAAAATTATTAAGGTTTAGCAGGACGAGCTTCCCCATACCACATTTCATACGGCGACTTGGAATCGGGGTTAGCAGAACAAGCCGTGTGATCAAGTGCCTCGCAAGCCCAGTGCATTGCCTCAGCCCAGAGTCTGTCAGTCTTAGGTAACTGTACATGCCCAAAAAGAACTTTCGCCTGAACACGAGCCGCCATTGCGGCCTCCTCTATCAATCCCAAGCCACGCTCTGCAACACCGTTGTATTGAGGACTGTAAGCTGGGGTGAACTCTTGCTTAATCAAGAGCTCATTGCACACAGACGCAAATTCTCCACCGAAAAACTCACCTCCATCAGATCTAACAATCTCAACCAATGATGGGATTCCATCAGCACGCACACTAGCAAGAAAACTCCGAAAAGCACTCGCAGCGTCTGATTTACTTCTCAGGAAATAGATCCATGCACGCCTTGTGAAATCATCCTTCACAATCTTGGGGTAATACTTTCCCCCTATGGACACAACGGCCTTCTTCCCTCCCAGGTCAACATAAACTCTCCCTAACTTTTTATCTGATCTACATTTAGTTTCACGAGCAATCCCTTTTCTAATTGCCTTCGACATGGAACATCCCGTACAAGCATCTAGGCTACCAGTCAACTTGATACCCAGTCGCTTTGCAGTAGTACGAAGCAACCCTTCATGTGAGTGAGCATAAATGTTATGAAAGTCATTCACATCCATACTCGTTTCGTGCTTGGGGTTTGAAGGAGTGAGGGCAGCCAACACGGATCCAATAGAGTCATCACCCACACGATACGCAGTCGCAACAAGCATGCCATCGAAATTATCAAAAGTTACATGTCCGTGGAAAGCAGTCATCACACCACGAGGACCACCAAGACCATTCCATGACTCGCCATCAAATTCTGCGCTGGGGGAAAAAAGGTTGTACCCCAATTTGGGACAGTACAGCACATTCTTCAACTCTACCAAAAATTCGTTCTCAGCAGACACGAACACCAATTCCAGAGTTCCTGAAAGAGCTACCTCACAAGTCACGCCACCAATTCCCTTTACATTCTTGTGACAAGGCTTCACATCCTTCATACACGAGAGAGAATCTGTCATGTGGAAAGCGGTACCTTTGTCTGCATACCAATCTTCGAAACACCTCTTCTTGGTAAGAGTGGCATATTCACGAATAGAATCACGAATAACACGATCACTACCGAGATAGTTCCTTATCCTGTCCGCCACTTCACTATACAGCGTTGGAATATCAACACCATAAGAATTCACCCAATTCACCAGTACAGAGTCATACCACGATGCAAGATACGTGTCATCACTCCAATCGTTTGAGAGATTTTGGGACAGAAACACCATGGTATCATTCCAGGTATCCCTCAGGTCCGAGTCAGTTTGGGACAGAAGCACTAACAACTCAGATATCTCACCGTTTTCATCCTTGGCGTCCTTGGATGATCCGGTCTGGGAGGGATAAGCGATCACACGAGCCAGGCAGTCCTTCTTCACGTGACCGACCTCCCCACACTTGAAACACTTCCCTTGAAACGCCGTTTTCTTAGATGAATCAGACTCGGAGTTAGACCTTGACTTGTAGTTCTGCTTCTTCGCACTCTTCTTCTCAGGCCTAGACATCAGAGCAACACTGTGTTTCTTCGGACCACCTTGAGTCTGCAAGTCGAGGTACCGTTCACGCACTTTAGTCTCTATGAACGACGGGTCATTCGGGCAGAACACCACCAGAGTTTCACGCAGAGTCTTATATTCATGCGACAGCCCCTCGAGCATCAGGTTGCACACCTCTCTGTCATCGTTCTTGACTTCCACCATTTGAAGCACACCAAGCGTCTCTCTCACAAATGCAAAGAAGATCGAGGGATTCTCATTCGAACGCATGCGCAGTGATTTGAGTTTCTCCTCCTGCAAACGAATCTGACTCTGGCTCAACGGCAGAAAATGATCTTTCAGCACCCGAAAACCCTTGCTGGAAGAACCAGCGTGGCGAACCATAGTTTTCAGACTATCCTTCTTCAAGCAGTCGAACAGAAACCACCATGCCATCTCAGCCTGACGCAGCACACCCACACTGAATCCTTTCTCTACCCAGGGGGTCAAGTCGAAACCAATGTCAGCAATCGGAATCTCCGTCTCGGAAACAAACGCCTCATACAGATTGTTGTGCCGGGCACTTAGCAGAAAATTCTGCGACCATGAGGGGTAAGACACGTCTGTCCCATCGAAAACAGGAGCCCTGGGAACTTTGAAAGGACCCCCACCCAACTTCTCTCCTGTATCAGTAATGCCGGCCCCAGGAATCAGATTGTTTCCACTGGCGACACTTTCCCACCACCTGCTCGACGGAGTAGGTTCGGGAGGAACAGAGGACTGGCTTCCGAGAGCCCTACCTACAGTCCCGGGAACGAAAGACTGGCTACCTACAGTCCCACTTCCAATCCCAATCGAACCAAAGCTTGCAGCACCAGCAGAGGAACGATTAACAGCGAATACATTAGGATTCAAGCCTGAGCCAGCAAGGCTACTAGTCCCAATCCCTATGCTGGACACGCCAAGGCCTTGGGCATCGCCGCCCGTACCTCCCGCGGTCCTGCCAGTAGCATCATCGGTAGAATGCGTACCACCAGCATACTCTGTTCCGCCGCCTCCCGGCGCGACAGCAGACACAGAGGACTCCACTTGCTCCTTCTGTTGATCAACAAGCGACGTGACTATAGTCGTAAGTTGGGACAACTGCGTCTCTAGGGAAACCATCCTCTCACCAACATCCTGCGAATCACTCTGAACTTGGCCACCCGCAGGTGTCCCCGGTTCAGCCATGATGAGACAGGTTGATCAGGCCTCTCTCGTACAGCAGTCTAGTGTAGTCCAAGGGGACGACGGAGCAGTAGACACCTTTGACGCTATAGCGTGTTGGTAAACTTGTGGCTTCTGGGGAAAAGATGTTGTATTATTGAGCAATTGCCCTTCTGAGACAGGTAGGCAAGGTGGAGTGAGCAGGGTGGGGGCGCTCGTGGGCGCGCACAACCTCACCCTCAGGATCACGCTATGCAACTACCCGATAGTCAGACCTACAGCAACAATGCCTGAACCTTCCTACTGGATAAGTGTCCAATGTACCACATACCAATGTACCGACACACACACCTACGGTCCATTGTATAGCTCGTACTTGTGTACAACCTACCGAAGTACCACAAAGAGTATTCCCAGAATATCCAGCATCAACTTACTACAATTGACAATTCAATATTCAAACTATCCAATCAGATGATCTACAGCAGCTCGGCCGATACACACTGCCGCCATCACGAACAGGACCTAGCCTAATACCTGGTGGTACTTTGTGTGGTTCTAAAGAAAGCACAGGGCTCCGCTCCGCGGGCTGCTGACGCCGCCCGCTACCCTCGCGCAAGGAAGAATACAACTAGAACAAGTATATGGGGCAGGAAGAAGAGGCCCGTGATAATTTATGGCGAATAGGGAATTGATAATAATGCCAAGAGGTGCTTGTGCCGAGCTAATTGCCCTGCGCTGTGCTGTGTGCTTGTTGGTGTCACGTTCTGAACGGCAGTACGTGTGGTATTTGCGGGGGGGGGAGAAGCATGGGGACCGAGAGAGGGCAATCTACTGAAGAAAACAAAAATACGAGTACACAACACGTACATAAACCTGGTACCTGTATCATACCTGGTACTACTACTACTGCTCTTGTGTTCAAAAGAACGCACAGCGCCGCACGACACAGCACCGCAAAACGAAGGGCAAGGTACGGCACCGCACTGCGCTGCTGAGCTATATATAGCCGGGCTGACCTGAGCTGGGGGTGCATTGTTTGTGATCCAACAACAACGCAATATGTACAAACCTGGTGTAGTATTAATAGTACCGGTGTGTGGTATGATACTTCGAATGTTACTGGCGTGTACGAACTAGTAAAAGTACAGCAGAGCACGCAACATGGCGAAGCACGGCAAAGCACAGCGCTGCGCTCTGCTGAGCTAGCGCTGCGGTGCGCTGCTGAGCTGAGCTGCAGGGCATCGCAGGGCACGGCACTGCACGGCGCTGCGCTGCCGAGCTGTAGGGCTGCGGTGGGGTGCTGGGCGGCGCTGAGCTGATGAGCTAAGCCGAGATCTCAGCTGATGGAACTTCGTGCAAGTACAAAACAAATTGTGGAAATCAAAGAAAAGCTAAAGCTGGACCGTTCCGCAAGTAATGCACAGGCGGCAAATGAGCGGCAAATGGTAAGAAGTTTGACTTACTATACAAAAAGGAAGAGAAAATCGCGAAAAGGTTTAAAATCGTGTTTGCAGAAAAAACAAATTGGCAGGAAGCAGCTGAAAAGTCAAGACACTACTGGCAAATCGAGCAGGGACAAAAATATTAAGGCGGATCAAGAAATCAAAGGAAAGCCCTACCGTTCCGCAAGTATTGCACGGAGACGGTGTGGAAGTGGGACCCTCGAAAATGCCAGGGGTGCACCATCTATGCACTTTCAGCAGAAAGGTATCTGTAAGTATGTTTGTATATGTTCCCGCTGTGGAATAGAAGATTTCGACGACACTCATCTTTGCACGCACATACATGTGTCGGCGTTCTATGTCTACCCTCTCCTGTCCTCCCTCTCAGTATAAGAGTTAGGAAGGATCGCTGTACTGCTGTTGTTGAGTATGTATCCGCACGACGTATATCTCACACGGGTAATGCGTCCTATATCGTGCATGTTGTACGGCTCCGTGGGCTAGATCCTAGAGACCATGCATGTGTCAGCCCTGAAATATCCAGATCATGTATGTGGGGATCGATGACCTTCTGATACGTGACACTTGTCGAGACGGGACGGTCAACGGGCGATCCATCGACTATAAACACCGGAAAGGTCACGCGTCGGCCGCTTATGGCCATATAACAGTGGTATGATACGACTGCTTCCGGCCCGTTCGTCTCGATACATACTTACGGTCGGCATACTGCTGCAGTGGGTCATACTGCGGTGGTGTGTTGCCCTAGTTTACACAGGCGAAGCCGAACCTTCTTGAGTGTGTCTGACAGCGGTGTACGCACGGGGGGGGGGGGGGGGGGGGGCGCTCGGCGGGGACGGAGATGCGGGGAGGACACACGCCACGAAAAACAAAACAAAACAAAACAAACAAAGATTGAAACAGAGCCCGAAAACAATCACTTACCTAGCGTGGCACGTCCGTCGTCTGCACCAGCTCGACAAACCCCCTGTTCTCCTCCAGCCGGGTGATATCGGTCGCCGCCGAACGCTGGGCGGCAGTAGGCACCGCCGCTACAGTAGCAGGCACTACTGCCGCCGCTGCTGTCGCCCCCGCGCAAGCTCCGGATGCTGTGCCCAGGGTGGTCTTCACCACCTCGCACGAGGCTTCGGCCACTGCAGACTACGTGGTAGCGAACGAAAGGCCCTTTAACCCTCTTCATATTGGTGCGTGTGAGCCATGCTAGGCAGAGACGCCCGGCATCTCTTTCGCGATTTGCCGTGCTTCTCTGCGCGCTTCGGAGGTCGTCGCTCATTCCGTAAATGCTTGTTTTTGTGCTCTCCTTTCCACCCCGCTCGGCAACTCGACCAGAAACGGGCGAAAACGCGCCAGAAACGGGAGATCAAGATTTTTCCTGAAAGGGGCAGGCAAAAATCAACCCCTCTCCACCATTTTTTTTAACCGACGGCGTGCTGCTAAAAAGCTATTCGACCAATCACTGTGGTAGCCCGAAATTAAACGTGAAAAACCGCAACGCGCCGGTGCGATCATTGATGCCATCGGCGCCTCATACAAGCACGTGCGGGCCCTGGTGCTCCAGCTGAGGGCTTCGAGGTTCCTTCGGCAGGACGTCTTATTTGAAACTTTAGATGAGCTTGCCGTTGGGTCGCACAGCGATGTACAGTGCCGGCCGGCCGGGCACAGTAAGAAAAGGGGAGGCGCAGCATCCCTAGACAAAGGGCACGCATCCAAACTGAAATGTGCCATGATGGAACAGGTCGGGAAGTTAGATGACAGGGACTGCGTCGAGAAACGGGGCAGCCCAGTAGCGAGTCCTTTAGTGCGAGGGTACCTATCATTTGTGCAGGAAGAACAGTGGCGAGTAGGAGTAGGGGTGAAACAGGCACCCCCATCGGTGGCAGTGCAGCTGCGTGAGCTGGTGCGCGACATGCGCCGTAGCGCACAGACGCTGCCCACCGCAGCAGAACGCATCGCAATCATCCGGGATGTGGCCATTTTCTCCTTGGCTTTTCATACGATGAAGCGCGGTTTCGAGCTGTCAGTAGCGGCTGCGACACAAGTGTTGCAGATGGGAGGTAAGGGGTTCATCTTCAACTTCCTATTCGGGAAGACGTTGCGGAATTCCTCCCAAGCGGTCGTGGTAAGGAAGAACCTAGACTGCTGCGAAATCTGCGCGGTCGCAGCCGTGATGGAATACCAGCAGACGGCGGAATCCATGCCGTGGTCACTCGCCGAGGGATCAGGATTATTATTTCCGAGCGTTCTAGAGGGGGGGGGGAAGTAGGAGACGTGCCTCTGACGGCAGTGCAGATGACCACCAGCCTCCAGACTCATTTGCGGGCGGTGGCTATGGCAAATAAGCGGTACACCATGCACTCCTTTCGAGTGGGAGGAACGGCGAGGCATCACATAGACGTTACGGCCATCGACGTTCTGATGGGATATGTGGGGTGGAAGTCCGCCTCCGTCGCACGCAGATACGTAGGGGTAACAGCGTCCGCGGCGGTGGCGGGGGTGAAGCGTCCTCACGAAGCGGCGTTCATTGAGGCAGAGGCCTTACCGCTGTCCAAAGAATTGGCACGTTCGTATACAGCATTCAAGAGGGCCAACTGAAGTCGGACCCACTAGAGACTAAGGTAGCAGTTTGGGTAGAATAAGGACATTAAGCACACCAGCGGAAAGGCTATTAGTAACTATACGACACAAATATAAAACGGCGTCGAGACAAAGGAAAGCGACAACGAGGACGAGTGTGATATCATGCCGCAGCAGAGAGGCCTCGTTATTATCAAACTATATACGAGTTAAAGCGACGACGAAATGTTACTGCACCAAGTTCGGAACCAAAACCGGGGACGCAACGAAGGGCATCCCCGGATTGGGGAAAAGCCTGCAGGAGGCACTGTGAGAGCAGATGAAAAGGCAACGGGGGACATTTGCTCTACCATCGACCGACAGCAGCACGAGGAAGTAGGTAGCGGTCAGGGAAAACAGACCATCCTGCCCACCCATCGTTGCGCACGAGCCGCGAACAATGACATCGGTGTTTGTTTTGTTTTGTAGTGTTTATCTTACCGGAGCAACTGCGCTGCGACGAGGTGCCGCGTTGATTGCGATCGAATCAACGCGGGGGTGTTAGCCCTAGGCGAGAATCTGCGGCCGATGGCAGCAAAGAGGCCTCATTAATCCCAAACTATATACGAGTTCAAACGACAACGAAATGTTACTGCAGAAAACTAGCGATTCGTTTCCTATAGGAAAGACGTTTTTCTGGCCGTAATTCAACAGGTCATTATTTTTTGTTGACAATATTTCAGAACAAAAGATGCCCAACGTCGTCGGGCGCGCGTAACAAAAAACCGCTGGTGAAATGGAGTTTCCCTGACAGAGAACATAAATTTTCGCCGAACCCCCAATAAAAAGAGCGTATTACAGTGACAGGCACTGTAGCAAGGACCTGTTTTTTTCGACCGGCGGCGCGTTTTCGCGCCGACCTCGGCGCCGCTCACCCTGGCCGACGATCTGCCGCTCCGTTGGCGGCCCCCCGAGGCTTCGCCCTCTCCCCGTGGCCCGCGCGGCGCGCTCTCGAAAAAATGTGTTCAGTTTCGCGGGGCCACCCTGCCCCCCCCCCCCTCCCCCCCCGCCCGCCCGCCGCAATATGTGACAAGACTTTTTACCACAAAACGCACACGCCCACACCGCACAGAATACTACAACAGAGCCGACGCTACTTTAGCTGCTATCACCGCTGCCGCCGCCCGCCGCAAGTCAGCGTGGAACATCCTCATCTCCGCCCGCCAGCAGTCTGTACCATCACCTGATGGCAGCAAAGCGTGCGGTATCGGTGTCCATTGGCCAGCAGCTTCGTCTGCTGTGGCTTTCGTAGCTCTTGATGAATTCCAGCACACGACACCAACGGCCGGTTGGGTAAGGACTCTCCGTGCGTGCAGCGCGCGTGTTACTCGAAGAATAGGCCGGGCAATGAAGTAGCTTCTGACTGACTTTCGACTGCTCTGCCCTCGCAACAACCTCCAGAACGAGCGTAAACCAAAAGTATCGATTCGACTGACGATAATACGGGGCCCCACTGAAATCCCGTCGAAAAATAGGTTCGATCGGAAACCTCTTATTTTTCGATCGTTTATTTCCGACCGCAATATAATTGGCATGGGGTACACTCAACTTCACGAGTTACGGAGTTGATGAACGTTTCGAGAGGGACCACCGTACCTCCCTGCATGCATGCATTTTTGTGCTGGGTTGCCGTACAGTTTTCAGCATAAATTCAGCGTTGACGAGATAGTCTGGTGAAACTATGCACCCACCGTGAAATGTGTTGTAGGTGTATAATCACCACCGTGTTGATATTATGTTTTGTTAGGAACGAAGTTAATATTTTCCGTGGCGTTAGCACACGTATAATAGGAGATGACCACGCACCCGCTGGTCGTTGGTGTTCCATGCCGTTCGACTCCAAATGCCGTACGTGTTAAACCCACGCTGAGTATTGTAGGTGTATAATGACCACCGTATTGCTATTATGTATTGTTGTTAATAGGAACGAAGCTAATATTTTCCGTGACGTTAACACGTATAAAAGGAGATGGCCACGCACCCGCTGGTCGCTGGTGTTCCATGCCGTTCGACTCCAAATGCCGTACGTGTTGAACCTACACCGATTTTACTGTAACTGGGCGCTTTGACGGCCTTGATCTGTACGTTTGTATTGCTTCCGTCTGTGCCAGGTACGCAACTCTCTCTGGTTGGGCCTCCTTAAACAGGACCGTATGTGGGAAACCCATCCTTCAGGTCAGCCTCTTTTACTTTCGATTCGCTGTCACGTTGTGTTCTATTAGTGGTCGCCCCCTCGCTGCAGCACCGTATCTGGTTACGGCATTGGTCCGAAACAGCGCAGTGCACCATTCAACTCGGCTTAACGGATACGTCAATGAGCCTTGTCACAAGTATCGGCAACAAAGTTCTGGAAGGCGGAGCCATACGACTCTGGTACATCGGTGCAAATGATGCTGCCGTAGTTTTCGTCAAACATCAGACACTGACCCGAGGTCACATCACAGGTCTCTGCTCCAGTATTGACTTCCTCCGGTTCCTGTTTTTCGTTTATCATGTGGTTTCCTACTCTCGGCACTCATCGATTAGCGCCGAGCTGCGCTTAGTCACGATATCAGTTTCAGTGCCGTATCTCATCGGCGTTGTCACCGCCGTCAGTAGCCAAGGGAGATAATGTTTTGGGAAAATCCCAACGATAAAAGGATTTAAACGTGGGACCAATCGTTGCAGTTTCTTGCGGATAAAAAAATACACCGTCGAGAGAATCGGCAGTTATGGTAATTAGTTCAGGTAGGTTCACTGTGTGCTTTTTATTGGAGCTTGGTTATACCATAGTCACTAAAATGTTACAAGAGAGTAGTGGCCATGGCGTGCAAAATCGTATTCCTGGTGCACTCTCTGGACGAAGTGCAAGGGTCTCCGCAGTGTATACCGTACCGACGAACTAACACAAATCGTATCCATATTGAATGTGATGTACGTTTGTGTGTATCGTGATAGCTGTCCGTGCGTGATGGGGTTCATAGGCGGTTGTTGCAGGCAACGTTGTTGTTAGTTTGAACCGCGACCTAGATCTTGTTGAGGTAGAGTGATTTCGGAATCTAACTGGATGCAAACCCGTCGTCCTGCACGTTCGTTGTTGGAAGAAAAGCTAGTTGAGTGGACGTCTGCAGCATTGCCAAAACTAGCCGTTTGTAACATGACGTATGCAGGATGGGGTATTGCCTTGATGTCGCTTGCCCCGAGATCGTGTAGGCCTGGTATCAAGGCGAATATCTCCTTCGGCATTGAAACGTCAAGCGTCGTACATATTGTTATTTTATTGTAGCAGATGTGTGCGGCTCTGTGGACTATCGATGAGGACTTCATGCTCAGAAACGCGGTCGAGGTGAGAGCGTAGGCTATTCATGCTTTTCGTGTTGTAACATTCATGGCGTGTGCCTACACCGTAGCTGGTGTCAAGCAAAGGCAAAGGTTCCTGTCGAATCGCTGAAAGACCACGCCGTCTATACCTAGCGAAAGCATGCAATGTATGCATTTTTGATCGTTTGACCTCAGTTGACTGCACATCTTATGACTTTGATGAGCTCTTGACTTTTTCGGAAACGGAAACATCGTGAAAATTCGCTGACCACCGACGAGGAAGTTATTCTTGTATCCCTGTTTGCTAGACCTAGATGGGTACGGGCGCAAGTACATTTGCCGTGTTGATTGTCGGGCGATTCATTCCTGCTTTTCACGAAGGTTGCTTGACGAGTAGGAACGTTTTGTTTTTGCAACTAGTTGTCTGGTCTGGTTGTACATCGCTGAAGGCCAAACATGTTCACCGCTGCGATATCAGGCATACGGCAAGAAATGGGCACGGATTGCACGGGAGGTGTTGCCACGTCGTGGTCGGGAGTCCTTGCGAAGCAGGTGGACGTTTCTCCAGGTAAGTCCTCACAATATAACTACGTGGGCGATTATACTGATGCTTTCTGTGTCGGAAGAAGTTGAAATCTTCGCTGTATACTTGTTTTGCGCGTTGTCTCTTGGAATCGTAATCTTGCGCATCAGTCATGGACCCGAAACACATTACCATCTCCTGGAAGTTTTTTTTTTTCAAGAATCATATTTTCTAATGGCAGTAAACATGTGACCATGTACAAAGCCCGTCCTTCGTTGAATCGGAACAGCGCGGAACATAAGCAGGTTATGGCGCATACGAGCATTTTTTTTTTTTTTTTTTAGGTTGGTGTAACAAAAAATACTGTTCTATAATTATTGACGTACGCCCGCTATCGACGTATATTCGACGCCGCTCGCAGGAAAGGGTGACAGGTGTTCTTGGCTCACCACAGCCAGTGCTTCAGTGTGGCTCCGCTGGGGAAACAACGAAACAGGGGTGGGGTCACGATGTGAAAGGTCAAGAATCGGTCGCAGCTTCACAAGATACTGTTGAACCATTGAGTGGAGGCATAGAGGCTGCGGGCAACGGAGGGCGCATATCCCTGCTCAACCGTTCTTCCCTTATGCCTTTGTGCCTTCAGTCGTCCGCAGACGGGGTGAGAACTTAGATTCCAAGCGCGTAGTATTCGGTAGATTGGCGACATGCCGTACTTTTGCAGAAGGCGTGGTGTCCAATGGTTGTGCGCAGATGGTCACCAAGTAAGATTTAGACGGAAAGACACGCGTGCTCACTGGGTTGTTAACATCGCCAAGGGCTCCCAGTCTCACACTGTTATGACAGCCAGTGACGAATATGTCATCAATGTAAGCCCCGGTGGGGCATCCATAAAAAAAAGCCCGGTATACATGTTGGGTGTTTTATGTCGCTGACCACACACGAGAACACACGAAAATGCCCTTACACCATAATCAGGGGACAGGACATCAAGAACCCAGTGTAAAAGCAGGATATGGGCACTTAACACCCCGGGGTTTCCGCTTAGGTAGTAACCTTATTCTAACTCGTGCGCTCGCTTCTTCGCGGGAATTAAGGTCAACTTTGAATGTTGCTCACGAATTCAAAAGTTGGAATTCGATATTGTCTTTCGGTGTTTTGGTTCGGCGAGAAAATGGCGAGTCCGATTAAAGACAGTTATTTTTCTAAAAACGATCACCAACACCTTAACAACAGGCGATCGTCAGGCGAGCTCCGTTTGTCCTTGCTTTTGGAGACAACTTCTAAGGTTGTTTTTTTACACACCTGTCTTTTGTGTCCTCGTTGGCCGCGCTGACTCATCGCGGGCACTATCCAGAGGTACATACCTGGTATTAAATAGTTATATTCAAAATATAAATATACACACCGCAGGCCCCAAGCGGGGCATTTGTTTCTGAGCAGGGTGGTACGCGCGGCAATAGCGGCGCCCTGTTATCATTATCTTTCTCGGTGAAACGCCCCGCTTGACGGGTATCCCAATGTCAAACGGGCGCTCACGGGTCGAAATAGATATTGCTAACCGTCTCGAGATGCCGTCCCTACTGTCAAGGCCGATGTGCCACACCATAAAGCTTCGCATCAGAGCCTGTGAGTGATCTGTTGCGGCACCGCGCTTTGTCGACATTGTTACCATTTTTTAATCACTTTTCGTTATTTTTTCATCACAATAACTTGTTGGGCAAGTTGCGTCGTCGCATGTGTCGATATTAACTTGTTCTTGTGTTTGAGAGTATCAACATATATCAAGTGGTCCCCGAGGGGATGCAGGGTTGTCCGTGTTGGGAAACGTCCTCCTCATGGATTCCGGTGTCTTTATTCATCTGTCCTTTGGCTCGCTGCCTAGACGCACGGCGGGCATTATTCTAAAGGAACGGTATACGGCAGGCAGGCGGAGCAGAGCAGTGACATGGTCGGGAGTCCTGCCTGGACCATCACCGTCGATTACATTGTCGCCCATCTATGATGGCCTTGATGTGACTGTAATATCTACTATCACCTGGTTTTACCCCAACCATGGCATTATTTCACGTCGAATGTGTAGAACACCCATCTACACTCCATAACGTTACACCACTCTGAATAGCCATAGGTACAGATCAAATGGCAATCAAAGGATATCAACACAACGTACAGAAATTGCGAAGGGGGTCGAAGATGGGGCTGTTTGAAAATAACGAAAATGAGGCTGTAGATCCCCCCACACCTCGTAATGCGACTAAGGCGCCTCATCGCAAGATACCATATACAACTCTGTGATGGAGCTCACAGCCGTGCGAGCTTGAGGTCGGGTATGTACCTACGGTATATCAGTGGCAATAGGCATACGAAAACACGAAGGGCGTTGCCACTGTGCGCAAGGATGCCAAGGGAAACAAGATATATAGGCGCGGAAACAATTTCATAAGGGAAGAAAGGAACACGTGCCACGCTGTGTAGTCCAAATACAATATTTAGGACCTGAAGCGCGGGGCCGAAGAGGCGGACGGTTGGGCCAATGCTGAAAGACAAGAGAGAAAGCAAGGAAAATTGCCTAAAGTAATGTCAGGGTCCGCAACGTTGGTCCTGGAAGGCTGACGTAGGGCGATTGGTCGAACGGTTAAAGAGAGAAGAGCCAGCACGGGAATAAGTAGCCCAGCTTAGCGCCATTGGTCGAAATGCAGAAGAGAAATAGCCGGAAACGAGATGAAACAAGGCGCACCGCCTTTAACCGTTGTCAGGGTCCGCGAAGTTGGACCTGGAAGGATGACGTGGAACCATTGATCGAAAGGCAAAATATAAATGACCGGCACACTGAGATGTAATGGAAGCAGGGGCCGTAATGCGGGAGCTAGGAGGGTAGCGTAAGGCCTTTGGTCGAACTAAAGAACGGGAAACGAGCTAGCGGAGCTAGGCTCGAGGCTATCGAGGCTACCTAAAGAAGTCGCGAGAACGCAAATAAAGACAACACCGAAACAATGGCATAGACAACACCGAAATGGTGGTACTAGAGGCGTGGTGTACGCGGGAAAGCTTAAGCGGGGGGCAGCACCAAGGTACCCGTAGAAGCTAACTGGGTAGAGTATCAGGAAAACGATAAATAACATGTGATGAGATCACCTGACCGAAGCAATACGCAAACAAAGACGAAACTGAAACGTCGACACAGAGGCAGAAGGTGCTACCGGAAGCCAGAAAGAGAGTGGACATCATGACACCTTGAAAGGCTAACTTATAACGGGAACAATGCCAGCAAACGTAGCAAGGCCATTCAACCAAACAAAGCAAGCCCAAAATCGGTCGACAAGAAGATACACGTGCGACTCGAAGCAACGCTGGAAGTGTCTAGCGCCAGAAAGAAGGTAGGGAACAGATACGGCAATAGGAAGAAAACCGTAGCTAGGTGCTATACGTCGGGAACCCGGGGTCGATGACGTGGAGCAACCGTGAGATGGTAACCGAGAAAAAGAAGGCAAAACAGAAAGAAGGCAAGCCGTGTCATAGCGACGTACGGCAGCCTGGAAAAGGAGAGTCCATAGCAAGGTACCTTGAAATGCTAGCTTGATAAAACGAGCAACACTACTGTTCGATGCGCGCGTAAGGTGCTTAACGACCACAAGAAAGTGGCACGACAAAATTCGAAACATGTACAACAAAATAGTCAACCAAGAGACCAATCTCGAGCAAGGCGACCGACCATCCGTTTAGGCTCAAAACACCTTAAGTCTAGAGTACACTACAAATCGTCACAAGATCCCAAAATGCTCACCATACGGTGCGAATCCGGTCTCCAAACTTTGAGAAACGGTGTAAAGTCGTTTTTCCTACCTAAATTACTGTTTTCGGGACCTCTGTGGACCATATTTCAACTGGAAAAGTAATAATTGAGATTGTTTAATTTGCAGGTAAGGTCAATGATGTGGATGGCAATGGAAACAGTGAACAGCACAGACACTAGCTGTTTGGTTAGCTACGTCGAAAAACACACCGCACCCTAATCCGACCGTTACAGCCGAAGTAATAGAAGATCAAGTATAGGGTAATGAGATAAAATTGCCTATAATAACCGAGGTTCGAAGAAGCCGAGATCAAAAAACAAATAAACAAAGAGATAGACTCTAAGAAAAACCAGCAATGAGCTCGTCCGTCGGACGGCAAGGTCGCTCGCCGAGATGGGGGTGATGAGGCGCGCTGCGATTTCCCGCGCAGCGTGGTGACTATCAAGCGTTTGCAGCGACTGAACACGACGCGAGGCGAGCCCGTGTTGCGGCCGTCGCTAGATACGCTGAGGAAGTCGAACAGCACAGTCAAAATGCGAGCTATTGTGGAATAATATGGCAGCCGAATTGGCGGAGAGGAGGAAGTGCGCTCAAGCAGACACGCGCGAAGCTCAAGCGGCACTGGGCGTCGAGGTGGAGGGGAGGAGGGCGGATCAGGCACGAGCGGCTGGTCTGGAGAAATAGGTGAGCAGCAGCAGCAGCAGCAGCACTCGTTCTCTTTTTGCATCGTCCTCTTGGCTCAGTAACCTCGGCTGATCATTTGTTGTAGCATTCCAAATCTAAGTATAATATGGCATACCGTTACAGGTACCTGGTACACGTTTTATACTGGTGGTATATACTTCAGTGGCAATATGAATATCGTCGTATTTCGAATATTACGTACCGAGTGTGTTCGGCATTAATATTTTAACATAGACTGGGTATAGGCAAGCTCCATTTGCTGATATAGTTTTTTTATATGCCTGCTGCTGCTGTTTGCTGCTCGACAACCCGCCTTGTTCTCGGCGATTACAGGCAAGGCGCCAACGGACAACATTCGAACCTTATTCACTTCACTAGCTACAGGCGAAGGATCGACCGGGTGGTCCGGTCGCTCAAGCAGGAGGTACTCGCCTATCCCCGCCGAGATCGCAGTCCCGTTTGAGTTCGAAGTGGACGAGAGTATCGAAAATAGATTGCTTGCGGCCGTTTGTCGTTATCGAGGATGTGACCGAGGGTGAGAGCAAAATGAAGACAGAGGGCGGGGGCAATAAAAGCAAGACAGGCAGAAGGCGAGCGTTGTCCATGCCCGCGTTCACGGAGAGGGGGAGGGCATGCAACAGGCAGCCGATGCGGAATGCATACATGATGCAAGAGGAAGGCACAAGGTTGTCTGCGAAATCTTCCATCCTTCGCTGCTGCTACTGCTACTGCTGATGATGCTGATGCTGCTGCTGTTGTTGCCAAACAATTTCGTTCTTCCTCGTTCCGATAGCAATAACCACATATACTCGTCGTTTCCTTTTGCCCATCATCAGTTAATCTACTGACTGACGGAATAATCACGGTGATTGTTTGTTTTGGGCTGCTGAAATTTTGATTTTCGATGACATCTGCTATCTTTCGACTTGTTTGTGATTGACTCAAGTTTTGAATTTATTTTACACTCATAACGACCGAGGGGCACATTTATTGCTGGTACCAGCTATGAAACACACCTTACGCGCGCATCAAACTGTAGGTATGCAACAAAGCCATTCGTCCTAAAGTAAAACGAGTTTGCCGAAAGTATTAACATGGAGGAGGGTCGACAGGAAGCGGCCTATATCGGCTGCGAAGCCAAACTGGGGTCAAAACGTAGGACCCATAAGGCAGGTACGCCAAAAGGCTATGGGAAACCGGGGGGGGGGCAAGAGGGGACGGCCTGTGCGCTACAGTCAGGACGGGCTGCGAAGCCACGATAAAGGCCTGTGCCGCTGAATCCTGAGGGCAGGTATGCCGAAAAAAGTAGAAAAAGTGGCCAAGAGTGTTAGCTGCCAGTGTCGTTGGACCCCAGGGGCAGGGATGCCGAAACAAAATATGAGAAAACTAGTCGAGAGGAACAAGACAGGTCTGTTAGATGCAAATCCAGAATGAAGGTCGGTACCGTTGGACCGTTGGGCCATGTACACCGCAAAAAAGAGGAGAAAAACTGTCGAGGGGAATAACTCGGCCGATTACAAAGCTAGATCGGAGCTCGAGATCGGGGGGTTCTTGGGGGCAGGTACTACCAAACAAGGAGATAGAGGCCAAGCAGAACCGACAAAAAGGCTGGAGAGCCACGACGGGACCGCAAACGCGGGACTTACAGGAGCTCTCGAACGTACAGCCACTCGGGGGCTCTCAACGTACAGCAATAGGTCGACAACGTGCGACCTCATCACGGTAACAATAGCTGGAATGCCCCATGTTAAGTAGCAACGGCTAAGGTGCAACGAAGATCTTCGTTGAAATACAGGTACACGCCAAGAAACAAGGTGTGTCCAACAACAAAAAGGAGCTCATTCCTCGCGAAAACGAAGAAAACAACGCAGGAAGTATCTATGCTGCCACCAAGAGCATAGGGTGAGGTTGAAACGAGACGATGGAAGACTATCGCATGGTAAGAAAACACCATGGCTCGTCGGTATGCGCGAAACGTGGGCACGCTGCAGCGGCGGTAGAAGGCGGAAGTAAGACCACTAAAACGAACGCTCGTCGTGCTGTAGAAAAAATGTACAACTGGGACGCAAGTTCAAGTTCAAAGCGAAAGCCACCATGATTACCGCCGAAGAACGAACAAATGCCATGTCTGGAATGGGGCAAAGAAGACAGAAGGCGTACTACTACGTTAAAACGCTTTGTAGAGGCACATTGATGGTCGGCTACATCGGAGAGCAACGAGGCGATACCACTGACTATGCTGATTCCTACTCGGTAGAAAATTGTGTTGAGACTGTAGGGCCCAAAGCTATTACGCACCTTAGGCGTTCACGAACAAATTCTTTAAGAGAAAGATAGGATAAGGCTACTACGGTCGATACCTGCGCACATCTATTGCCGTTAAGGAAGTAGCGTGTCCAGATATAACAAGAAAAAAACGTAATACCCGCATTGCATGAACGCGAAAACGAAAAGATATACGTTCCCAGCACGCACGCACTGCAAAGATGGGAGGGTGTACGCTCGAGCATACGGTGCAGGGGGCGGATAAGTCAAGATGGGAAAAACAAACTACTACGAATTTTACAGCCTATGCTTTGAGAACAGCGAAAAGAGAGTCGTGACACAACGCAGGACCCAGGAATGCTGCCAAACAGCAGGCGCATGGTGCAGACGATATCTTGGCTGAGAAATAATCGGACGTTCGAAAACTGTTACGATGTCGCAGGCCTATACCGTTAGCCGGACAGCGGGGGGGTGTACTCGGTTTGTGCATGGCCGTCGTCGTATGACCATAGACCCACTGTTAACTAACGCATAACTTTAAAAATGCTAGCGGGGCGCATGTACACGGTGCAGGTTAAGTTCAGGCTAAGAAGGATCAGGCGAAACTGCCATGGTTTGGTGTGCTGATCCTGTAAGGAAGCTTAGAGGGGGGGCCGTGAACAAACTTCGGACCCGAAAAAACTAATAATAGCAAACAATTGATGCCGTTGAACTCTGAAGTCCTAGCCTACAATATAGTCATCCCTATTGGAAGCTAAGGGGACGAAACACCAGAAAAAACATACGCGAAATCACATGGATGCCCAACCGAGAAGGGAGGACTTGTGCATATTGATTTGATGGAAATGTCGTACATATCACGCGTCAATAATCACCTATGACGTACTTAGTGCAGGAAACAGAGGAAGGACCAAGCCACATATGCCACAGCGGTAAGACAACACAACGCCTCAAGTAAGCACATATGACGTTAGTAGTGCAGAAAAAACAGAGGAGCCAAGACAGACATACCAAAGCAGGTTTGAAAATATATACGACGCCTCAATAAGCGTTTATGACGTACGTAGTGCAGAAAGAAGGGGATTACCAAGACACATATACCACAGTAGTTTTCGCACTGCTAAATAAGGAAATATTTAACGGGGAGAGAAGACGAACACGCGGCAGGTTTGCCGCCAAGCTACGAAAACGGGGCGGGCTGAACCGATGGGAAGAAGACGGACTCATAACAATTTTTCGGCCTGGTGACGAAAATGGAGCGAGCTAACCCAATAGCCGGAAGGCCATAGTAGCACACCGACACAGAAACGCGTACATGCGTGCTGGTAAAAAAATAAGCAAGCGGGAATGTCAACGCAAAGAAGAGGCACCTCGAAACTAACTGAACATAAAAATCAAACATGAAAGAAAAGAAAAGGCATCTATGCGCTCACAAAAGTCAAGAAGAAACTCAAGAAGCATGGTTAGGGGGAGGGGTAACAAGACAAAAGGGTAAGTTCGCCTCAACGAGATAATACCCTGGCTGCAAGCCTCCATGTCGCGTGGCGTTGCAGGCATGCCCCTCGGTAGGTGATGCGCCTTGAAGATGTGCAGTAGACATGGCGTAGGTTGATCCTTGGACCGGATGGGGTAGGAGGTCGCAGAAAGTCCGATAAAATGCGGACGGTGGTTGTACTAGAGTGTGCTGCAGCGAACCGAGCGCGAGACGGTGACGTCGTGGTGTTCTCGGAAGATGTGATAAAAGCGCTGGTTGCGAACTATGACCGGGGAAAGCGCGATGGGTGGTCTTGAACGTCTGCGTTGAAGAGCTCCGGGCGCGAACCAGTGAGGATGGGGTGTTCGCGGACAATGCGGTAGGAGCGCTGTGACGGTATCAGACGAGACTGTAGTAGTTCACTATGGTTGGTCGAAGAACGTGTTGGTCGCGTACGCGACGGTGAAATGTGAGTGTCCCGCAGCGTGCACGTAGATGCGAGCGCTGACGCCGTAGTAGTCCTTTAAAGTGGGCCAGTGAAGATGCCTGCGGTGGTCGTGACGGTGAATTAGCTTCTTCCGCGGCGTGGACGACAGCGTGGTGGGTGAAACAGACGGCATAGGAAAACGGATTTACTCGACGATGGCGATGACGCCGGGGGCGGTTGGTGGCGGACTGAAGGGACAGGCCTACCGGCGCAGTGTCTGCAGGAGTCGGGGAAAGACATCCCATCTAATCGGCGTTGACGGTGCGACGCCGGAGTTGGTGATGTGGCCAGGAAGAGGGCGCTTTACGGTTGGTAGTGGTTTTAATCGGCAGGCCTATCGGTGCGATGGCTGCAGAAGTAGGTGAAGTAATTCCCATGTGGTCGGCGATGACGGTGGCGATGACGCTAGAGCCGGTGGTAGTGACCAGAAAGAGGGCGCCTTGTCATTGGTAGTGACTTGAAGGGGCAAAATATCGGAGGTTCGGGTTGCGGAAGACCGCGATGAAGCTCAGGTGAAAGACAGAGCTCGGATGAAGGTGGGCCTTCGGTCGCGAAGCTCAGGTGACGACGAAGCTCTGGTCGCGAGGTTCGCGCGGCAGTGGGGGGTGCTTGATGGTCTTAGTGTGGCCACAGGTACTGGCTAGCAAAACCATAGTCGGTATGGCGGTCCCACGGTTTCCAGTGGCGGCGGCGGTGGAGCGATGACGGTTCTGGAAAAAAAATAGTCCGACGAAGGATGAGGAAGGGCTAAAACGGCTGCGCCAATGGCGGGCGCTGGGGAGAACGATGGACGGCCTGAAAGCCGATCCAGGAGGAGCGCAGTGACCTCGGCGCTTTTCTCGGAGCTGGCCAGTTAACCGGAGGCGATGTCGTGGGCCGAGATAGACCCGGCGAAGATCTTGGGGCGGAGAAGGTTTCAATGGTGTGTTGGTATGGTCTACAACGGAGAAAGTTGCCGAAGTGTCGTCGATGGTAGATGGTGCATGAGGCAGGACGGGGGGGGGGGGGAGTTTGAGTCCGCTGAAGCTGATGACCAGCATGGGAAGTGCGCGGTTTGCGCGTGGCCGGTGGATGAGGGTGAATGGTGATGGTTGGTCGGAAGGGGGGGGAAACTAGCGCACTCAAAACGATATCCGGAATGGAATGCCCGCTTTTTTCTGCGTCGCCAGCGGAGAGGCGGTGGAAGGGTCCGATTTCTGGCTCAAAGGTTCCGTACCAATCTCGGAAGGTTAAAAACCTGAGAACAAGCAACGCACACTGAAAAAGAGGAGCGACGGAACAGTAGTGGTAGGGCGGGGAAGAGGGGGAGCGAGCTCACCCAAAAAGATGCTCGACGCGAAAAGCCCATACCCGGGGAAAAAACATTACTCCAACGCAGAATACTGGAGCGGCGGGATGTGGTGGTTGGTTTGGGGGAAGGGGGGAACGAGCCCCCCCAAGCGGATGCCCGGCTCGGAGAGGTCATACCCGGAAAGGAACAGAAACACAGGTTCGGATGGTAAACCTACAGGAATATTGGAGAAAGGAGGTGGCGGTAGTGGCTTCACAGACGTGCCTTCAGGAACGGACAGGGGATGTCTAGGTTCAGATGGTAAACCTACGGGGTTGTTGGAATGAAAGGGGTAGCGGTATTGGCGTCACAGACGTGCCTTCATGAACCGATGGAGAGAACCTGTTTGGTGTACACTGACAACGGAAACATTGGTCGGGGGTTGAAAATGGAGTAAGCGTACCGCCAGACAAACAGACAATCCACTGGGGAATAGTACGCCCGTGGTGGCGAACCAATGTGGACACGGAAAGGCAATGTAGACGGAAGCATTGGCGCACGATCGCCGGTGCACCGTGATTGGGAAGGTTGTCGGTGGTTGTGTCTTCAAGAAGGCTGAAGGGCTGTTGATGGTTTGTATCCGGTTAATGGGGGGAAGCTACGCGGTGGGTAAGGGAAAACCGCGTAGGCGGAGCCCAGGACGCTCGAGCGTCGGGGACCCCAGGTTGGAAATGTCATCCGTGGTTTTGTCGTCGGGGAAGGCTGAAGGACCGTTGATGGTTTGGGTCCGGTTAATGGACTGTAAACAGTGGGTTTGTTGTAGTCGGGGAAGACGCAAAGAACGTTGTTGGCCTGGGTCCGCTGGTGGGCACACTGAAAAATTGGATAGGGAAGGTGTCGTAAGTGAACTGGAAAGGCGGGGTGGTTTGGGCCAGGGTAGCCGTGCAAAGGGGCGGTAGGGACTCCAACGTTTGTCGAAAGGATAATTAGCCCGACCGTGATGAGGATGGCGTCTGCCATCTCCAAATGGGCGGCGGTGTCGGGGGAGCGGTCTTTCCAATGATCGGCCTCGCTGAAGTAGGTGGGGATGGGCATGGCTGATGTCTCCGAGGCTTTGGGATCGCCACTGACGCGCTGAAGGGGGGAGGGGGGGATCGCAACATGGGCGGCCGCTATCCCTGAGTTTTCGACGATGCGAAGGTTCGGGGAGGGCCTCCTAGATTGCGGAAATGACCCGGGGGAGAGATGTATCCTCGATTACGTTGGGAGCATGGCCAGGTAGTGACTTCGGCTGGAAAGACGGGACCCGAGTACAATGGCTCCGTTGGATAGCGTAATCAGAAACGTGCAGGTAGTGGGCCGTGGTTTGGGCAGAGTCGGCGGAGACCGGAGCAAGGCGGCTCTTTGGTAACACGTCAGGGTGGAGAAGGGCAAGGAAGAATCGGCAGATGCGTCTCGGGGGCAATGGAGGGGACCGGGACAGAGGTGCTCCGTGGAAAGCAGTCGCGTTGGAAGGGGGCCGCGACGGAGTTGTTCTGTCATATTGAAAGTGGGCCGGAACGAGGTAGGAGTTGGTGGGTTCGGTGGGAGACGCCGAGACCGAAAGAGAGTGGCTTGTTTGCAACGCATTGGGTTGGGAGCAAAGCGGCTGCCTTGTGAATAAAGCGATTGTTGCTTCTGCCTATGGTTGGGTTGGCCAGTCTCTGATGTACCGTTGCCGAAGCCTGAGATACGAATTGGGAGGGCAGTGGCAGGTGTCGAGGGTCGTTGGGTGATCGTACGGGAACATATTCCGGCGGTTGTCGGCCTCGGAACCAATGTCCGCGGTAGGTCTTAACAGGAGGATCTCCGGCGTTTGTCGGCCTTGATACCAATGTCCGTGACAGGTCGTAGGAACGGTCCGATACTTGGTTGAAGCCGGGTGGGCTGCGGGGTCGTGGTGTCGCTCAAAATGTCGGTCATGGGCGATGTCGGAAACTGTTCCACACGGTGATAAAAGTAACCGTTGGAGAGGAATTCAGAGGAGGGCACTGCTAAAGGTGGAACATCCAAGGAAAATATTGTTCGGTATACGCGGGCTACGGTGTGCTGCCAAGCGGTGGTCATTTGCGGCTGTCTCTAGCACTGTCGCGTGGCTGATGAATTAACGGTTGGCAGAATATCAAAGGTTACTCGTCGCAGGAGACTAGTTGGATCCAGGGATCCGACGGGCACCTTTAATCAGTGTGTACAGAGGGCAAGGCGTTTCATTTACATTTTCTAACATGTTTTTCCATATGTTCGGCCGCAGATGTGCAGCAAAGCCAGTGTGTTTGTTCTTAAAATAATCACTCTCTCACTGGGGAAGTACTGCAATTGAGTATGGAAAAAATATCAGTCCTCCCCTTGGCTTGAGACTTGGCGGAGACAGCAAACCAATCCGGCCTTGAATCCAGTACATTGCCGGCGAAAAAATGTTATCAAACTTGGCCCTCTTGCTACCCCCTGAGCAAAAACTGGCATACCAATCAGCTAAAAACATCGAAAGAAACAATAAAAGATATCCAAAAGAAACAAAAAAAGACAAAAGTATTCGAAACCAATACCAATACGTTTCTTCGTGTAGAGCCAACGGCGCCAGACACCGGCGGGCGTAACCGCACGCCGAACGACTGTCACCACACTAGGTGCCATCGCGGCGAACAAGGGAATCTGTGATCGGGCGGGGATCGAGCTGCGCCGAGATTCCAGACGCGAGTGCATCCCTTCAAAAGCTGTCATCGTATGAAATCTTCGAGAAAAAAAGTCTACCACTTTGTTCGAAACATAAGGACCGTTTCCATATTTTTACCAGTATGAGTATGCCAGCTAACACAATTTTTACATTCCAAGACAACTAGGTACCTTGTACGACGATTCGTATCGTACCGGTACGAGTGCGGGAGTGCGGGTAAGTACAAGCTTGGAGCCAGACCCGAGGCGCGTACTGAGAAGCCTCGGCCAAGACTCAAGCCCAGCGGCACGCTCAACAACAAGCTACACATGGATCTAGAGGTGGGACGCGCCGCCTGGAGGTATGCGGGCGGCGCCGTATACCGCGCGAGGACAGCACGGCAAAGGGCTGCCGAGTATCTTGCACAGCAGCAGCAAAGCAAGCAGAAGCTTAGAGCCTGTGACATGATCTCTTCGTATCACAGGGGGCGGCACTGTCGTGCTGCAGGCCGCCGAACCAAGAGGCCATTCACGCTTTGCGTCCACGTGTGCGCTGCTGCTCTCCGCTCAGGCCCTGGTGCTGTTTAGCAGGATGCTTCGTACGAGCGGCAAAGGCGCCTTGGTCCGGCTAAATTAAAACAGAAGTGGTGGCAGGCTGTGGCAGCAGGGTTTTTCTGAATGCCGCTCGAACGGGCGATAATTATTTTGTTCGTACACGTCGAAAACATTTTTTTCCGTGGCGTGGTTTTTCTTTATTCATCGCGGATTAGTTTATTTCTTGAAGAGTTTTATTTTTAGCTGGCCACCATGGGGCATATTTTCTTTACAAATTCTGCGTCTAAAACTGATATAATGTAATAGCGGCACAGTCTCGTTGCTGCGGCAGCTGTGGTCCGCCTGTAGCAGGAATTAAGTGTGGTTCGCTGCTTTGGCGATTTTTGTTGCTTTCGCCAGCTGCTCTTATTTTATTCGCAGTTTTTGCGATGTGTTTAGCCACCATTACCTTATAACACGGGAGAAGCACACCCTGGCAATATCATTTTGACATTAAAAAACATTATCACCGGGTGTGCTGTTGTGAGGGGTTGTGCTATCTAACGCATCCCCGGCGATAAACATGCACGAGAGCCCCGCAGCTAGGGGATGTGGTAACGAGGTGGTGCGACAACGAGGGGGTGTGCTAACGTCATTATTGGTTGATAAGGAGAGGTACCATGCCAGCCTCAGGCCGTTGGCTGGCGTGTTGGGCGTTGCTGCAAGAGCTGCGGGTGCTTCGCCGGTACCGGTACCGGTTGGGCGTTGCTGCAAGAGCTGCGGGTGCTTCGCCGGTACCGATACCGGTACCAGTAGTCGGGGCTGGGGACACGGCGGACGTAGGAGGCGTGATAACGCTAGTGCCAGTACCGGTAAGCGCGCTGGTCCCAGAGAAAAATGACAGTAACGTCGCCCGAGGCGCGGCAGCAGCAGCTACAGGTGGGGTCGAAGCCGCAGACTTGTTCGGCTCACTGTGAGGGCGCGCAGCAGTTGCCTTTTTGCTGGTGTCCATACCGGTCCGGGTTGATCGTGAATTGTGAATGATATCCATCCACCAGGTGGTGTGATTATTGTGGAGTTTGACACTGTTTTCAGGCGTACATACGTAGGGGGTGTGTTGTTTAACGTACCCCCGGTGATGAAGTGACGGCGAGGTGACGGTGAAAAAACGAAGTTAAATACATTTATCCGGGTGTGTTTAAGTTTGTGTGTGTTATTTAAGGGGGGTGTGCATCCTTCCGGGATTATACGGTATTCACAGGTCCCGAGCGTTATGAGGTACACCGTGTCTTGCACGAACCAAGTACCAAATGTTTTCGTACTCGAGTAGACTATTCAGTCAGTTTTTCTGGGCCTTCGTATTTCTTGCGTCGCCCTCGTTCTGTTTTATCACGACTCCCAAGGGTACAATGGTATATGTAGATGACTACAAGCGCAAAAACTCGGCGCGCTTCGTGCGCATTATTTGTTACTTGGACCGCGCCAAGCGAAGATCGTATCGGGTGGCGGTATCTACGGAGGTAAATGCACTTGTGACAGTATTGAATGGGGGGATGACGGCTGACGTCCCAGA
This sequence comes from Undaria pinnatifida, assembly GCA_012845835.1. Lineage (NCBI taxonomy): Eukaryota > Phaeophyceae > Laminariales > Alariaceae > Undaria > Undaria pinnatifida. The sequence continues at coordinate 26,264,728 of JABAKD010000023.1, read as the reverse complement.
CTCGGTGGAGTGGTAGAGGAATGCCTAAAGCCGAAGAGGTGTGGGGTGGGTCGTTTCAGCGAGTGGCATCGACAGCCTCTCTTGCTGGAGACCCTCTCGGAGAAATCGATGATGCCGTTAGCAAATTATCCACGGAGACAGTAGCAGTTGTGGCTGTATCGAATTAGGGGATCGCCCCTTTCGTCGCAGACTCGTTGGAGCCGCAGAGGAGATACGGAAGGCGTGTCGCTTCTGTAGCAACATCTATTGCTTCTGTTGTTGCTGGATCCCCGCGCTGATGAATCGATGCGTGCGTCAGCAAATGTGAATCGGAAATACCTCAGCATTTTGCATTCATGATGGAAGCTCGGGGGTGGGACACGGCGGAAACAGACACATTTCCAACTTTGATCGATGTATGTTATTCCTTCGTTGGCACACGTAGGACAACAGACTTTCTGCAGGTCGACCGTCATTGAAGGCATGTCTGATAATCTGTTATCATGAACACAGCAAACATTCTCAACTGCAGGCCCGCAATCGATACCCATCTGCCTGGGGTACCAGACCCGATGCGTTTCATGCCCCAAGATGCGTAGTAATTTCGCATTTGGTGGTAGAGGGTTGGAACCTAAATTATCGAGGTTATCAATGACTTACACACGGTGGGGGCAAA